>VRYO01001269.1:22320931-22337186 GCA_009812075.1 Sialia sialis | reverse complement strand
GGCAGGGTAGTGATTTCTGCTGAGCTTAGATGTGAGTGAGAAGCAAGTTGGGAACTGCTACCCCTCAGGCAATCCTCTGCAAAAGAAGTGGAGTTCCTAGTGTTGTTGAGGGTGATACTCCCCACCAATACTCAATTCTTCTGACATTTTTGATAATAGAACCATGTAAAAAGTTGCATATACGTAAGAGTAATTTAAATCCTGAGTTATTAGAGGACTTCAGAAATAAAGGTCTGTTCTTTATCCAAGGTACTATGTGTTTTTCTTCCATCTGCTTCTTTGGTCTCGTAGTATGTTTGGTTTAATTAGGTGTGTTGTAAAGGAAATAAATGTTTGAGTTGTGGATACTGTGGTAGAAATGCTTATCCCTGGACATATGCAGCTGTTCAGGCCATGGAACGTACCGCAAACAAACTTTCCTGGTTCTTAAGTCTTAGGCTCATGTACTTTCTCCTTTCCAAGGTCTTTTGAATTTCCTCCTCCAAAATAAAATCTGTGGGATTTTTAATGCTCCATTAGTCTTGTTATTCTAATTTAGTTGTCTTGTGTTTAGTCTTGACAGTTTGAGAATGTTTTGTTTCATGCTTTTCTCTTGGGGAAGAAGGGCGAAGGATTGTCCTTCAAACCTTTACCATAGATTGCTAGATTAATTCCACAAGAAGCCAGATTCTGCCTCCAACTCCTCCCCAGTGTATTTTAAAATTATGTACCAAAAAAAGAGAATAATATCTTGGTAATTTCAAAAAAATGAGCAGCTTAATAGTTTTTAATCTGGAAAAAAACAAAAAGGCAGTCTCTCTGCTTTTGTTGTTATATTGCAAGGGTGCCAAATACATTACTTGGGTTATAAGAAAGTTAGTTGAAATATGAGTATTGTTCCGTATCAGGTATAGAAAGACCTAGTTAAGACACCTGAGCTGGGACTGAGGATTTTGAGAGGGCCAACTTCCTTGATTCATCTTCCCATAATTAGAGGAAGTTTCTGTGACTACTTCATGTTGCATGTGACTACTTCATGTTGCATGTAACTTCAGAAACTAAGGGCCAGATGAAATTTGCTAAAAAGCACATTTTTTTATTCTTTGAGAAATTGGTTATTGTGTCAGAATTTTAAAAAAGCATTTTGTGCAGATCCTTAATCTTCCCATGCATACACATGCGTTGGTCATACCTCACTCTTGTCGCCACCTGGCTTATGGTTGTATTATGCAGAAAGAACAATATTTGTGTCTAGAAGTTCCAGTATTACAGCAGGGCTTTTTGGTTTGGATACTGTCCAGATCCCAAATAGAAAAGTAATCCTTAACTTAAATGTATACACCTTGCAATAGATAAAGAAGTCTAGCGAAGTCCAGGCTTTACTGGGCTTCCAACTGGAAGTGGTAAAACTCAGATGAGAAATTTATTCCCAACCTGCAAGTTTGTTACAGTTTTTTGCCTTTTAATTTTCAAGAATTTTAAAGGAGCAGAGCAGATGAGTTTTAATAATATTCACTTTAATTGTGGGTGAGCTGTACTGAATCCACCTCTCAGCTTAGTATTGTGGCAGGATTTTCAGATGCCAGTAACTTGCAAATGATCTGTCTTTGCATTTCTTTCACAGTAAACTCACTGAGTGAGAGAGGCTTTTTAATCTTTCATTTCACATTATTAATTAAATGAAAGTTAGAAAATTTCTAATAGAAAACTCATTGTCCAGAGAAAACAGTAGACAAAACAGGACTGGTACTGTAGTCTCCTGCTGCCTGCTATTCCCTCAGGAATCATGTTTTTGCTTTAAGCTTAATGCTGGTTACTTAGTGTCCTTATGAGTTGCAACAAGTTTTCTAGATAGCTTCTCTTGTTCTTCAGAATTTTATATGTAAACATACAAATTTGTATCTTGACTGTCAGCTCCCTGTTTTAATACTGCAGTGTTTCTACATGAGGGGAATACTCCCAGCTCTATGTTATGATTCTTGTGTGTCCCAGCTCTTCTCCCTGAAGTATGTCCTCGGTCTACACACGAAGGAAGCAGCTTCTTCCTCCACTTCTTTTTCCCTTTTTCAGTCCCAGCCCTGGGTTCAGCTGGGCTTAGCACTTCTTTAAAGGGGTAGGGATGGATAATAATGGTAAAATAGACACACATACATATATACATCTAGTATATGTAAAGCAATATTCACTCTCTATATTATATATTAGTACTAGAATTATGTTAAATTCTACTTGAAATTGTTTTCGTTAACAAATAATCTTACTTTTAACAACAACGTTGAAAATAATAATCTAATATAATTAAATTATATGTAGTGTATTGTATAATAAGTATAAAGGTTGTATTGGAATACTATGTGATATGTTGAGTAAATAAGTTCTGACCTTTTTTCCTGAGTTTTATTCTGGATATGAGTTTCTGGCTTCATACCTTAGGAGTTTTCTCTTATGACAAGAAGACAGGTTCTGATACATGAAAGAAAACTGGTGACTCTAGTTCTTTGACTGAGGTATCTGACTCTCAAAGAAGTCCATTATGAGCTGCATGTACTGTTAATCTTCAGTATCTAATGCATGGTATTTTGAATTCTGGTTAGGTTAGGACTCAGACCTGGCAGAAAATACAGCAGTATTCAGTAGGGTATTAGTATTCTGTAAGTGTTCAAGCAACAGTTGAATTTAGGAATTGTCTGTATGTGGCTTCAGGGTGCATTAACTAAAATTTTGGTGCTTTAAGGGCTCACTTGGCTTCTTACTTGGAAGCACAATGGTTTAAGTATCTTAATGAGATACACAGCAAACTAAGGCTACTTCTGAGCATTTAAAATGAGAGCTTAGCATGTGTTCATGCTGAGTAAAAAAGGAAAAAGTGCAAATGTCACCCTGATATTAGTAGGGAAGGAAGTTATGCTGCTGCCTTCAGATAAGAAATTGGATTGTTCTTAATGATGGCAACTTCTTGGGGTTTCGTGAATGCTTCTAAAAATGTAAGCTTGTAAATAACAGCTTATTTAGCAGACTTATGTGTGGGAGCATTTTAGAGGTTTTTTTACCATATAACCAAGAATTATGGGAGGTGGTGGAATTTTGGTAAAGGAGATTTGATAAAGATCTTACATTGTGTTTTGGTTTTGTCCCCTCTCTCCTACCCCAGTACCATTGCTAGCAGTTATGAAAGCAATTCACGTGTGGCATCTCCATTGGACCCAAATGGACACTTTAATGTAGTCATTAAAGAAGAGCCAGTAGATGACTATGACTACGAGTCAAATATTTGCACACAAGGAGTAACTGTGAAACAGGAAGACACAGATGAAGAAACTGATGAATATTCCAACACTGATGATGATGATCCTGTTGTACAAAAACATCTAATGAGACGCCGTGAAACAGATGGAATTGATGGAGATTTCAAGCCTAGGAAGCGTATGCTAACTAGTCCTTCAGGTGTTGCCAAAGCAAAAATGTTAAAACTGGATAGTGGTAAGATGCCTGTGGTCTATTTGGAACCTTGTGCAGTCACAAAGAGCACAGTGAAGATATCTGAGCTGCCACAGACCATGCTTTCCTCTTGCAAGAAGGATAAATCCCCTTTGAGTGCAATCCTGGATTCCTTGCCCATGTGTTTTGAAAATCACCAAGACTCTTGCTCAGGCACAGTCACTGTGCCTGAGGAGTTAGTTGTGAAGAAAGAATCTCCTGGGAGTAAAATGTCACAGAAATACTGTTCAATTGGAGAGGCCCAGTGGGCTCTATCCAAATCACCTAATTTTAATCTCAGGGGCTCAGTAAGTTGTGACTTTCCAGATAGAGAGATCTGTGGCAGAAAGAGATCTAGCATACTGAAGAGCCCTATGACTCTCAAAGGCTCTGGTAACAATCAAAGCACCCTATCATCAGTTACAAATAAAAGAGGAAGGCCCCGGAAACTGAAAATGTCCAAGGCTGGTCGACCACCTAAAGGTATAGGGAAGAATGTAGTAGCAAGCAAGAACACTTCTCTGGGCCCTGGGAGTATCCTTCCAGATGTTAAACCGGATCTTGAAGATGTTGATGGTGTTCTTTTTGTGTCCTTTGCATCAAAGGTAATACCTCATTGTTGTGGAGTAAAATTTAAAATTCAAAAACCTTTCAACGCCTTTGTGTTTGCAAGCTGAAATTATGTTTTCTTGTAAACTAAGTTTGGATTTTTGTGGCCTCTTTCCAAATATGTTCTTATTTTGACCCAGTGTTATTCATAACATGGTCTTACTTCTTGCAACTTAGGAAAAAGTAGCGTGATCTGGAATTCGGTATAAAAGAATGCATGCTTGTTTATGAAAGTCTCATGTTTTGAATAATTTGGTGATATTTGATGTGGCCTACTTTGCATCTAAGTGTCTTAAGTTCTTCATCTATGTAGGAAGCTCTTGACATTAACACTGTTGATAGAACTGGTGGAGAAGAGTCACAGAATCTTCAGACTCCCCTTTTGACTACAAGTGATCCAGGTACAGTTTTCTTTTTCTTTTTCTTTTTTTCCTTTGTGAGTGGCGCTTCCCTGCAATAGGGAATTTGTAAAGACACACTGAAAACTTAATTATTAAGTCAATTTGTTTGTGTGGCAAGTATTTTTTAATATGTTCTCTTATTTTTTGAGTAGATTGTCAAGCAAGAATACAAGTACTGGAAAAAGAGTTGATGGAAGAGCTGAAGACCTTGAGGCATAAACAAGTAATACATCCTAGCCTTCAGGAAGGTAAGTGGTCGTGTGCATGCTGATGCACCTGGCTGATCATTACACTTCGTCATACTCAGCTGATAATTTGCTGGTGCCAATATTGTATTTGCCTAATACAGCTGGGACCTGACTTTTCATCTGCACACACTTTTATTACAAACTAGAAAATGGGGAGGTGGCAAAAGGAGAGCAGGAGTCTGCATGTGACGTGCTTCTTGCAGGAGTTGCTGAGCCTTCTGACGGTGCCTCTTTTGTAATGACTTAAACCTGGTTGAAAGGACAGAGTTTTATTCCTTCATAAAAGTAGGCATTTCCTGGTGAGTGGAAGAGCTAGAGATCAATTAACACTTAACCAAGGCTATGTTTACTGTGATTTGAGTTCCTATTAATCCAGTTCACTAGCCATGTAAAAGGGCCAAGCAAGGTACTTCTAATTTGTGATCTTCTATATGTTATCCTGAGGTAGATGGAGGAAAGTCAAGGATCCATAGAGTGAAACTATATGTTCTCTCTTCTGATGATGTTGAAACGCATCAGCAATAGTGGTTCTGAGACCAATGACATTAAGGTAGGCATCAGAACAGGTGATAAAATTATTGATACACGTGGAAATGTTGTACTTCATGCTCCTGAGTTTCAAACACATAACTGTAATACTGTAGGGATCAAATCTCCAAATACTGATCTTGGTTTTGATATGAGCTGTTCTGGGCCCTCACTGAGGTTCTGTGGTGAAGGACATTGGAGTATCTTGAATGCTTTATGCATGGTGTATAGTGAGAACTAACAATGTTAAGCCATTTTAAGATTTTGTTGCCGACGTCCCAGGTGTTATCTTTTCCCAAAAAAGGTATCATAAAATTACAGTGTATGGTACATTGGCAACTACAGTTCTTGTGAGGGCTGTTTTACTCATGAGATGATACAGCTGAGAACATGTACAACCCACATGCTTTTTCTCCAGCTGAAGTGTGAGGTGCCTTCTGAAGGATTATGTGCAGTTCACAGATAGTACAAAATGGACAAGAAATGTCAAGCATTAGGTAAAGAAAAAGACATCCAAAGAATTTTGATTTTAAGTGGTGATGACCATCACTTCCAGTGTTGGATGGTAATCTGCTGCGCCTGTTAAATAGTGAAATTGCAATTCAGCAATGATGGAGATGAACCAGAACTTCTAATTTTTAGAGGGAAAAGAAGATGCAGGAAAACTATTTGCAGCAAGAGCATCACTACAATAGATACAGTCTGATTGGGCTATGAAGTGAATTACAATATGAATACTATTGCTGTTAGACTTCAACTGCTGCATGTGAACAAGGAACGGGACTTTCTCCAGATTTCTTCATCTTCCATATAATTACAGGTCTCTTGCCTTGCGGTCCTGGAAGGAGCAAACATAGCAGTTTTGATGTTAACTCTGGTTTTGATTCTCAGTGGCATGGTTGAGAAGTTTAAGATGCTTTTAAGAAATGTTGGAGCTGTACTTGAGGCCTGCAATTGTTCTTGACCTATGGAGTTAGTAACAGGGTGATGGAGGCTGTCTAGATTTTAGAGGCACCAGAATGGCAGGAAAATGCTTCAGAAAGAAGGGAATCTAACTTAAGTGTGTTAAAAGGAAAGCTCCTGCTGGAGCACTGCAATGCTATGGGATGCTTATTTTATCTGAGGTAATTGGAATCCCTTACTGTATTCTTGAAAATGGAAGGCACCATTGTCATGTTTCATATTTCACATTAATCAACTGCAGCTGATGGGGAGGAGAATGCTATTGTAGTTTTTCATTGCTACTCTATGCTTACAGCAACTGAAATTTAACAATGCTCTGGAAATGACAGAAATTTTAAAAAGTAATAGTTCACCTTTTGTATATGGAGATGTCTTTATTGGCATAATACTTAATTGTTACCATTTGTTCTCTTCTAGCTGCCTACTGTCATTCCATGTTGCACTTCTTGGGCTCATCCTCTTGGGTTTTGTCTTGGGTGTTTTTTACTTTGTGATCGTAAACTGAAAATATAGATTTTGTGCATGTGTAATGTTCTTATTTTTGAGTGTGAAACAAAGATAGGCTTTTTGCAGGTGACAGAAAGAAGCATAAAGAAAACTCTACTCTTTCCATTTTATTTGAATTGAAAAAGAGAAATACATGGCACCTTGACATATGTCAGTTGACATATTTTTATACAAAACACCAGATTGATTTCTCCTTTTCCATATGTAGATATGAAAATTACATCACTAGACTGTGATAATTGTATCTGTTTAAATAACCTTGCCTGAGATTTGTTTTGTGTTAATTGTTTTCAGACTGGTAGTTATCTGGCCACTGTGTTTCCACTTGGGAACATAAATGTGTACAGCCAGCACAAGGTTTCTACTATAAGTGCAAATAAGAGACTTTTTGTTTTTTGAGCCTTGTCAAGTCCTACATTCTCAGTTTCAAGATGCATATATTTAATGTATTCCTTTCAAACTTGTGGGCAACAAGAGCAGTATTTGTAAGTTTCTATAGCTAAAAATCAAAGTAGAAGTTCACAGCTTGCAGCTGTGAGCTGAATTTGATTGACAGTGATTTCTTGAATTCATTGTAACAATATTTTCTGAAAAGGTGCAATATCAATTTTTCTAGCTTTTACTTTCCTCAGCACTTCTGTATCTATGTTTGTTCTGCCATTGACAAAAATAGCTTTTGTTACCAAGTAAATCTTTCAGTTTGAGTATTGGGGGTTGTTAATGAAGGAGCATGTTGATGCCACCACAAATGCTTCAGTGCCTTTAGCAACACAGATTGTTGTTAAAGTTGCTGTCTATAAACTCATATCACGACCATCAAACAAACACACACCCATTCTTCAGAGCTGAAATGTGGTTTGTAGTCTCTTATTGCTGGTTGAAGCTTATGTATCTGTGATACATGTTCTTGCACAAGTTTAGCTCAGTACAAAAGGAGATATGTAAGTACTGCTGGCAAACTTGACAACTTAGGGAAATGAAATGTCAGCTGAGTTGGCTAGAGAGCAACTCTAGCTTTCAAAGATGTAAATGGTGCTGACTTATTCAGAGAAACAGACAAAAGGTTTTATTATGAGATTTATTACAACATTGGCACAGTGATTAATAAATTTCTGTGAAAACTTCAGTAGCAATCAAAAAAACTATGAAAAGTAATTTAGTTTTTTTCTCAAATTCCCATTGTGTAAAATGCTCTTTCATTTATACCTGCTATAAATCCAGCATAAGTAACTGTTATGGCACTAATGCTTTTTTGCAAGTCTCTTAAAATGGTGGGGGAATGCCAGAAAAGCCCATGGTAACTGAGTGGTTTATCTTTTAGTGAATATCCTGATTTTCTTTTTCCTAACATCTTGCTGAATTGAGACATTTACTGTTACTTGTTTCTTGTAGTGGGACTGAAGTTGAATTCTGTGGACCCAACAATGAGCATTGACTTGAAATATTTGGGTGTGCAACTTCCTCTTTCCTACTCAAATTATTCTCTGTGGCACTATCCAGGTACCAATCCCAATTCTCCAGGTGGGTGGAACATGAATTTGTATTCTCAAGTGTCACATTTTTATTATCGGTGAGAAGCAGATGGCTATTTAGTTCAACTTGGTATCTAAAGAGATTAAATGATACTTAAATGACAGAAAAAAAGGAGAACCTTAGTTCATTTTGTGGTTACTGGGGAAGGAGTCCTAATTGTGGTTGGGCTATTCAGAGGGTTCCTGTTTTGTGATGGTTGTGATTCTAATAGCATCTGTCTATTTTATATTGACCTCTCAAATTGCTCAGAAAAAGCTTAAGCAATCTGAATTTGTCTGATGTTGCTCACATACCAAAAAAAAGAAAGTTGTCTTTCACAGAGCTGAGTATCAGAATTTTCCAGAAGAGATGCCACACGGGGGTTACCCTGTAACTTGACAATAATTATTTATTACAAAAGTTGTTACTTTTTTAAACTTGCTTGGTATCCAAACAAGTGCATTTCTCATACTGTGACTATGATTCTCATACTGTTTTAATAATGAACTGGATGGACAAAGTATAACTTATTCTATATGCTTATCTGTCTTATGCTTAACTGTTTTTCCCACTGTAATATTCTGATTACTTAAGTCTTTCTTAATCTACTGCTTTTAGGAGCTGGTAGAGGCAGACGTTGAATTTCACTTTATTTACATGGCAGGAGAGGAAGATTGAACTCAGAAGACTTCAGTCAGCTTAGTGTCGAATGCAATTATTTGTAGCCTAAGAATATGTTAAATGGCCACACAGATCCCTGTTAGTATTTTTAAATTCTATCTTAGCTCCCACAGTTGATGCATAACTTGACCGAGATGTAACTGTTTGCATTTTGTGTTTGTTCACTGACCATGCCCCTTACCTGAATTTGGCAGAAGAGCAAAAGAAGTTTCTGCAGGTTTTATAAAAGTCATTGGCTCAACAGAGGGGAGAGAATCAAATTACTCTTCTTGCTGAGTGAGGCTGTGGTATGAGCTTAAAACCTGCCTCTTCCATTTTAGCTTTCTAATTAGTTGAGTGGCCCATTAGACTTTTGGAGCCAACTGCTTTTGCTCATTGCTAAGGAGACTAAGACAGAAAAGACTTCTTGTGTGGGGTAGCAGATGCTCGACCATAGAGCAGAACTCTACAGGAAACTTGGACTTCTTATTAAGAATTCTGTTATTAAAAAACCCCAAAAAATAAAGGAAAAATTAAGTTACTTCAAACCTTTTGATTTTGCTACTGTTCACCTATCCCTGATAAAGAATAAGCAGTTTGCTAAGACGCTAATACAGTTAAACTTGGTTCATTAACTGAGGCTGGCTTTTTTCTTTTCCAGATACTGGATTTCCTTTTGTTTCCAGGACAGGAAAGACAAATGATTTCACAAAAATCAAAGGCTGGCGAGGGAAGCTTCATGGTGTTTCTAGAAATGAAGGTAAAAAAAAAAAAGAGAGTTATCAATGTACATATTTCTAACATGTGACCATTATCTTGACCTTCTATAGACCTTGCAATTTGTGTGTGTCTTAATGAGAGATGTATTTCTTTATATTGAGCCTGTTATGATTAAAGAATTTTTTAGTACTGGTTCCATAGTTAGAATGGAGATTAATGACAGAAGAGAGAAACTTTGAGTACAATAAAAATACATATTCTGTTCTACACAGAAGGTTTAAGTGAAGATCAGCGCTGTAATAGTTTTGGTTTTGTTTTGAGTTTTTGAGTTTATGTGGAAGTATGGTAATTCCAGAATTCTGTTGCCTCGGGGACCCTAATAAACCTGTGTAATTTTCATTTATATTGGTGTATTTTTAACTCATGTTAGAGCAGGTGTTCCTCACATATTTGATTATTTTGCCATACCTCAAATGGATTGTTGGATATTTGTCCATATTTTACATTAGATTAAATATTTATATTTTACCTTCTGCGCTTCTGTAGTGTTATGTTGGAATATTACAGATACGTTGTGCTATACTGGGTAGGCCAGGTATTTGGGACAAACAAAGTAAGAATAGAAGCACAGAAGGCCTGTAGTGTTTCTGTGAATGAATGTTGTGTGGGGTCTGGCAGAGCTGGAATTCATTTTCTCCACAGCAGCTCTCACAGTGCTGTACTGTGCACTGGCAGCTGAAAAGGTGTTGGTAACACACCAGCGTTTGGGCTACTGCTGAGCAGCGCTCACAAGGCACCGAGGCTGCCTCTCAGCATTCCTGCCTCAGCAGTAGCCAGTGGCTGGGCATGATCTTGGGAGGGGACATAGAACAGCTGACCCAAACTGACCAAAGGGACATTCCATACTGCATATCTGCTCAGCAATAAAAGCTTAAGAGGATGGAGAAGGAGGGAGAGCATTTGTTGCTTATGATGTTTGTCTTCTGGAGTAACTGCTACTTGTTCTGAAGCCCTGCTTCTTGAGAAGTGCCTGTACATCACCTGCTGATGGGACGTAGAGAAAAAATGCTTTATTTCCTTTTGCTTCCACACACCGGCCTTTATTTTTACTTTATTAAACTTCCTTTATATTGATCCTGGAGGTTTTTTGCAGCTTACTTTCAATCCCCTATTCTGCTGAGAAGGTGAGTGATACAGTGGTTTGGTGGGCAGTTGGAGTCCAGCCAAGGCCAACCCACCGCAAATACACTTGTAAGATCTCCACAAAAACCGCTGTGCAGGCTGCTGGTTGTGTTTCAGAATGGATTATATATGGTGTGCCTGTATTATATACAGTTCTTGTAGAAGAGTGCATTTTTTAGAGATGTATTTACCTATCCTACCATGTTTGATTATTGTAAGATTTTGACTCCAGGAGTTAATGTACTCTTCATTTATTTAGGTGGCAGTTCGGAAGGTTCCTTGAAGAATCGCTCAGCATTCTGTAGTGACAAGCTGGATGAGTACCTGGAAAATGAAGGGAAATTGATGGAAACAAGTATGGGATTCTCTTCTAACACTCCCACTTCTCCTGTGGTGTATCAGCTTCCCACTAAGAGCACTAGCTATGTTCGAACACTTGACAGTGTTTTAAAGAAGCAGTCCACTGTAATTCCATCAACATCTTACACATTGAAACCTGTTCCTCCATCATCTACCTCTAGGAAGACAAAGACTCAGACCAGACAGACAAACAGAGGAAAGTCATCTTACAAACCTATTTTGCCTTCACCTTTTCCTGCACAGCAGAAGCAGAGCTCATCAGTGTCAGGGGAAAAGGCTGCTAAGTCTGCTAGCAGTTTGAGTAACCAAGCAGATGGTTTTGTTCTGCCTACTGTGGATGAGAACACGTTTCCAAAACAGATCAGTTTGCGTCAAGCACCACAGCATCACCAAGCACCTCGTCCACCGGGTTTGTCTAAATCTCAGGTGAAGCTAATGGACTTGGAAGACTGTGCTCTCTGGGATGGGAAACCACGGACCTATATTACAGAAGAGCGAGCAGACATCTCTTTGGCAACCCTGCTTACAGCTCAGGTACATCTGTAATAGTTTCTTTCTTTTCTGTACTGTTGCTTTTTTTAATCTGCCCATTATGGCTGTTGCATAGAGTTGCAGAAAATAGGACTGAAGCTGCTAATGATCATGATAAAGCATGAGATTGTTTTGTGATGTAGTCTTTGCAGTGAAACTTAAGGAGTGCTAACTTAGCAGTATGAGAAAAAAGCAATTGAGGTAATAGCGTCTTGATACAAATTATTAATAATCTAAATTGTTTAAAATTCTCACCATTAATATTTGGGTTAATACAGTTGTTATTCAGTAACTGCATTTCCTTGCTATTTTCATTTTTGTATTTTCAGTTGAGCTAACTGAAGAAAATCCTGGTCATGTTACATGGTTGTCACATGATTAACTTCTGCTTTTTTCAGATCCTGCTTATTACCAGGATAGTTTTGCTGTCTGCAGTTGCCTCTCAAAGGACTTCAAGTCCAAACTCATTTTCACTGGGGTTTTTTGGGTTTTTGTGGTGTAGAGGATGAGTTTTTATATGTAAACAATGTATCTCAAGGGGTTTTCTAAATGAACTTTGAATAGCAATTTTGCATATGATTGATGTAATTTTACTATATTCCTCTTACTAAAATCTGAAGTTTATTCTTCTTTAAAACTTTTACTAGGCATCTCTTAAAAGCAAACCTATCCACAAGATAATAAGACGACGAGCACCTCCTTGCAACAATGATTTCTGCCGACTGGGTTGCATATGTGCCAGCCTGGCACAGGAGAAACGTCAGCCTACCCACTGCCGCAGGCCGGACTGCATGTTTGGCTGTACCTGCCTCAAGAGAAGGGTCTTGCTGGTGAAGGGAGGATCAAAACATAAGAAAATTATGAAAAAGGCTGTGCGTGGAAATCTTGTGCTGTTTGGAGCACAAGGACAACAGCAAGAGGATGAAGATATGGAAGAAGAGGGTGATGGGGAAGAAGAGGACATGAAGCAGAAGGATAGGAAGAAGAGAAAAAGAGTGGAATACAGTGAGTATTGGTGGAGGTTACTTACAGCAAACCACCAAACTTGGTGGGCATTTTTTATTAGGATGTAGTAGTGATGCCATTTCCAAATCCTGCATCTTGCTTACTTACAGGAAATACTATTTTTTTTTTTTTTTTTTTAATTCTTAACGTGATCAACATTTTGGGTACTGTGTAGTTATTTATTGAACCAAATAGGTTGAGTTTCTTCTTGGTAGTTTAAACTCTCGTTCAACTCTCCAAATGTTGTTAAAGACTATGCATATGAGATAATTACTGCAATCGTTGTTGGTAATGTTCACTGTTACAGTGCTGTTATATTTCTCTGTAAACAAGTCAGTATCTAGAGCTGCACTTTCAGTTGCTGAATGTAGCTGTAGAGTTCATGGACTCCCTTGAAAGTGTAGTTATTTATGGTAATTTCAGATCTGGCCTGAGGAATGCTCAGAAAACTAAATTGATAAAAACTGCCCATAAATTTACATGTTCAGTTTCTTCCTAACAATACTTCTAGCAATAGCTAAACAAAATATTCTGTAGTACTCTACTGGAATAAATTCATTCTTCCGTATAGCTGCAGTATACAGGTGTGGGATTTTTTTGGTGCTTTGTGATTTTTTTCAGTATTCAGTATCAGTGGAGGTCACTAATTTTCAGTGGTTTTGCAGATCTTCTATCACAGTAAAAGTGAGAAATAAAGATTAGTGTAGAAACACTTCTATTTTCATTTCTTCTTCCTTGTAGACAAATCCCAGTCACTTTTGACTAGAATTTGAGGCAAGAAAAACAATCAGTAATATTTTCTGGCAGTTTGGACTAGCGATTGCTGCATGGCTAGACCTCAAACTCAAAAAAATCTGTTACTGCTGTGTTAGATGGCATTTTATTTGTAAGTACTTTTTGTTTTTTCTGTTTTTTTCAGCTATCTGTGACTCAGAGCCAGAACAACCTGTTAGGAATTGTCCATTGTGGGTGAAAATGGAAGGTGAAGTAGATCCAGAGCCAATTTATGTCCCAACACCATCTGTTATTGAACCAGTTAGATCTATGGCACTGCCCAGCCCAGAGGTCGTGCCGCATAGTAAGAACAGATCTTCCAGTGGAACAAAACCAGGCAGAGTGTACACTCCTAAACCAAATCCAGTGGTAAGAGGAAAAAAGAGATGCATGTTTTTCCTTGTACTGAAAATGAAAACAAATGCTGCCAAAAGCTTCTGTTCTAGGCAATTTCAGAGGAGTTTGAGGTGAAAGCCTAGGATGGACTGCCTGTAGGTGTGTTGATAAGTTAGGATGGATTGATTGCATACAAATGTTTACCATGTCTGTCTTCCGTTGAAAATTTAACAATGTGGAGATGGTGAGAGGTGATTATGATTCACTGATAGCCTCATTTAAAAATACATTAATATTTGCTACTTGTGTCAAAATTATTTTTAGTCCTGTAATGTTTGTAAAAGTTATTAGCTACATAATGCTATGTACATATCTAAGTATGAATTAATTGCAAAAAATGTCAGGGTACAGACACAGAGTGTTCAGTGTAGTTCTGGAGAGATTTTTTATTTTCTTTTTTTTTGTTCTTTCTTGAGGTTTCACTGCCAGTGGTCTAACAATTTGGTTTTGTCTCTCCTCACCTTAGTATCAGACAAAAGCAACTACAGCAATGAGGAAAAACAGCTGTAGAGTGGAGTGTAATTCTGTATATCAGATAATGTTAAACAGTGCACGACGCTTAAAATTTGTTTCTTTGCTTAGAAGAATATCTGAATGTGTTTGAATTTCAGGGAGCTGGTGGTGGCTATGTGATGGTACTGAGAAGGCATATCTAGCTTTAAATGCTAGACTTTTCTTTTGACCCTTGCTGTTGAAGGATTTATGTTGAAGTGTTTTTAGAAAGCAAAGCTGTTTCATGATGTGCATCTAGACCAGAGAAAAGAGGGTTTTGTCTCTTTTTTTTTTTTCTTATAGATTCGAGAGGAGGACAAGGATCCTGTCTACATGTACTTTGAAAGTTTAATGACTTGTGCAAGGGTGCGACCCTATGAACACAGGAGAGAGGAGAAAAAGCTGCAAAAAGACAAATGTGATTTACAGAGTTGTAGTATCAAGGTAAGAAGTTACACTGTAACTAGTGTCTGTTACAGAACAGGCAGAAATATTGAAAATGTTAAAGCAGGTTTTTCCCCAGAAACTCCAATATGAGGGCTTGACTTGTATTTGGTGGTGATAGGGCTGTGGAAGGTGGAGCCTAAATCACTTTGCAGTGCTGGTAAACTTACCCTGTTACTATGACGTACATTGTCACGTCTGGGGAAATTCCTGGCTGCCACAAGTGCGTTACTATGTAAGGCTTAAACATTAATTTTTAATAGATCCAAGATAAAGCCGGTAGCACTGTCAAACACAGTCAATTTCTATGATTTGGGGTAAATTAGTTCATTTTGTGCTGTAATTTTTAGTGTGGAAGTGAGATGTATAGGGTCAATATTTTCTTGCATTTCTTTCCTCCAGCAGGAGCATGAACCAGAGCTTCTCTCTCCTGAGAAGGCAAGCTGTGAGGTAGACAAAGACACTAATAAATCAAAAGGTAAGGGCTGAGTCTGGAGTATAATTTCAGTTCCTGGTAGTTACATGTATTTGTGGTATTTCTTAAAAAAAAGTAGCTCCTGATGAGGCAGAAGTGTATTTGCTGGGGGAGTTGTTGCAGTTGTTAATAAAAATCTTATGACATGCATACAGTTTCCTGTTTCCTTAGCAGCTGGCGGGGGGCTCATGGAGGTACAGTGGTCTGAATATTCAGTGCTTGCTGCTGCTCTAAGTGTAAAATGATGCCAGTAGCTTGTATGGCAATAGAGTATAAAACTGCACAGCACACTTGTCTTCCAGACAGATGGTAGATACTTGGAAAGAATGGAGATGAATGGTTTTGCTTTGTCTGGGTATTTTTTTCTCTCACTGTTTTTCTTTACTATTACTTTATAATTACTGAAGAATTAAATATTTAAGTAGTACTGGGAGGATGGTATCCTTACGTTCTTCACATAGAACTGGCTGGGACAAGGAAGGCTTTATTTGGAATTGTTTGATGTTGAATTTGTTTAGTTCAAATTGAAAGATTGAAGTTCTGCTGTGTTAGAGGTACTGGGTTTGAGTTTCTAGCTCGTGAGGAAATAGGTTAGACATTCATGTTCTCTTTCAGTCTGAAGCAGCCCAAATCATGTTACAAGCCTTAAATGAGACATATACTAGAGACATTGTGTCATCCACTAATGAACCATATATGCTTTTTTGAGCTGATTTTTTTATTGTTTAATATATACAACAGTGCATGCTGCACCTAAGGATGGGAATGGAAAAATAATACAATTGAAAATGCTGGTGCATTGGTAGGTGAAATTAAAATGGCCAGGACACAGGGCTCAACATCCTTACAGTTTGGCAAAAAGGGACGGTTTATCTCTAATAACAACCAAAGGTCATGCTTCTGTTTACCCATCTGCAAAAGACAATTCTGCTAGTGATGTGTCCCCTCACGCCATTGTCGGACACAGGTGCTTTTCTGACTCGGAGAGAAAA
>VRYO01001269.1:22308844-22319789 GCA_009812075.1 Sialia sialis | reverse complement strand
GGCTTATATTCGGGTGCGGCTTATATGTGGACAAATCCCGTGGTCTTCCCAGCTACCCGGAAGTGCGGCTTATATTCAGGTGCGGTTTATAATCGTGAAACTACTGTACATTAGTTTTGCAGTGAGTTTTTGCTTGCTTGTGAAGCTCTGCAAGGGGAAGTGATGGTTTGAACAGTTCTTTTACTTGCTGTTGGCCTTAGCTGTGCTAAGGGTGGAGGTGTGGGCAGAATGAAATTGTTTGACTATCCAGGTGCTTAAAATGCCATAGTATTGCAGAAACCTATTTCAATTCTTTCTCAGAGAAAAGCTGGTGTTCTTCCAGTAGTGAGGGGGACTCTTTCTCCACCTCCTATGTTCATCACACCACTCAAGGTGAACCAACCAAACTTATCGAGATTATCTCTGACTGCAACTTGGAGGAAGATCACAATAAGATCTTGACCATCTTATCACAACATCTCAACAGTAACGCGCCACAGTGCCTTGAAGTGGGTAGCTTCATTATTGAATTGGCTTCGGAACACAAGGCCCAGGATGAAAACCATGCTTCTGTCTGCTCCTCCAGAGTGAAAATTTCAGTGCCATCCTACCAGGACAAGGACGAGAAGCCTGAGATCCCTGTCTTGGAGACTCCTGGTAGCTCAGTGGCATCATGCAGTAACTCAGAAAATGTAAAGGTCATGCAAGCAGACCCAGTGGACAAACTGCGGGAGAATCTGCATGGGGGCAAAGGCTTGCCTTTTTATGCAGGGGTTTCTCCTGCAGGAAAGCTGGTTGTCTACAAATGCAAAGCTAATACAAGCCCCTCAGGCTTGATTCAGGTGGGTCCCTCTGCCTTTACTGGGGAGATGAGATGCAGTTTCATCCAGTACTATCCGAGAACTCCTTGGAGGAGAGAACACTCTTTAGTTTGTCTTTTGCCTGTCCAGAGAAGAGTTCTTGGTGTCTTAGTGGCATTCCTCTCCGTAAGTTTGTGCCTTTCAAGATTTACTGAATAACAGGAAATCTAATTGGAATCCTGAAATCTGATGGTTTAGCTTGTCTTTTTGGCAGTTTGGGTCTTGTTGACCCAAGTGCAGAATCTCTTTTAAGATCTTAATAATTCTTTGTAGAAACCCCTGAAGGTGCATTTGACACATAATGCTTCTAAATGAATGATTATATGAATCCACAGAAATTATATTTTCTGGGGAAGTATACACTGGGACAAAACTTGAAAATTAAAATAGAAACATTAAATTGCTTTTTGCTACGGCTTACTGATAATCTTCACCAGCAGCCTGAATCCTCCTTGTAGAATGTATGTTTTTCATTAGGAGACTTCATAATCCTATATTCAAATAATCCTATATTCCTTGTAGTTTTATGTTGCAGACATGGTGTTAAGAATTAGGAGTAGGAACTACAGGGTTAGGATGAAGATCTTTTTCCATCATAGCTATTAGAAGATGAGAATAAAATATGTTTTCATGACACTTTGCAGATATGACACCCTCAGAAAGAGAAGGTAGTGGAGAGAAAAAGATTGGGAGATTTCTCACATTCAATTAAAGTTGATCAATAAAAACTACTGTTTATTAAGTAGTGTCTTAAATACATTTGGCTTTTACAAGGTATTACCAAACAATGTGAAAGCAAAATGCAACACTACCAAAACTCCCCATTGTCCACTAGGCATAAAGCCTGACATTCAGCAAGGTGTTCTGTTTCTATTCTGTGCATTCCATTACCACTTCAACTTGGAATTTGAGGTTAGGGAACTCCTCATTCCTTAATTACGGTATCAAGGAAAAAGTTGATGTGGCTTTTACAAGCTCTTTAGAGTTTTGTCTCAATGTATATGTCATCAGTATTCCTTCTTTTGTGGTGCAAGGTCTTAATTAGGTTTGAGAATTTTATCCAAAATTGTCCTTTAGTTAGGGAAGTTTTTTTTAAATTTAGGACTACAGCATAGCATGGGACAGGAAAAATAGGTGCTAGCTTCACTCTTACCTAATTTCACTGATTTCACATGTTCTTTGGACTCTCTGGTTTTATGTGAGAGTCTGATCAACGTTTAAAATCTGTATGACAAAGATAAAACAAGAGTTGTTTGAAGTTCTCCTGGGCAATAAGGAAATTAAAAATTCCCATTTGGAATTGCAGTGGTTTTTTGAAAAGGACATTTAGAAATCCCATGGAATGAAACACTTCTCCCGAAGTGGTGAATTAGCGTTCTTTTCACAAAGTTTCCCTTTTCCCCTTTTTTCAGGTTAATGATAAAAGGTATCCTCAGGCCAAACTGCTTTTGGGACAGATGGGGGCATTACATCCTGCCAATCGGCTAGCAGCTTATATCACAGGCAGGCTGCAGCCCACAGTACTTGATATCGCAGCCCTCAGTACTGTGATCTCCAAGGTAGCACCCAGTGCTAAAACTCCTGCTTCTGGGACACCATCAGTCCAGGGGCCCACAACATCAGCTTCTAAAACTACATCTTCCACCAGCACTACTTCAACCCCCACTGTGACGACTCTGAAAACCCATGTCCCAGCACAGAGACAGATAGGTAGGTTGGAACTTACTACTGTGTTTTAAGTTGCGTGAAGCTGAAGTACAGAGTGAGTGTACAGCATTAATGTTGATTTCTGTGCAACAGTGCATGCTGCCTTTGGCTGCATTGCCTACCTGAAATGGCTCTGCAATAAATAACCTCTTCAAAGCAGAAAGTTCTATTTTGACTTCAGACTAAGATTACAGATGCTGACTATTAGTTGTTTTGGTAATGGCTACTAGAGCATATTTTCAAGAAACGAGAGTAGATGGAGACTCCAAATATTAACTGGGATTTTTGTTTGGAGTTTCATTACTATCGTTTTTAATTGCTTTTCATCAAACACAGATTAACTTAAAACGATTGAAGTATCATAATATGTGGTCCTTCACTGTTAAATTTTCTGCTGATATTGCACTCTAATTCTTCTGACCTCCAAAGACGTGTGAAGCAGCAGTGAAAGACAAAATAGTCCAAATTTGGATTAGTGAAACAATGTGTGCAGCCAGTAACCACGCCAGCCTCTAATTTCATTGGATCTCACAAGCTAAACAGGGTTGGATTTAGACAGCACTTTGAGTTTAAAATTTAAAAAAAGACTGGAAGATTCATGACTTACTTGTGTATCTGAGTTGGTACTGAAAAGGTTACCCCCAGTGTTGCAAGAGAGGAAGTTGCCCTTAACTATTACATTTTGCATGAGTTTAAGAAGAGAAATCTAGTACCCATCCACATAATCCCACACCTTATTTAAATATCTGAAGAAGCTGTGCAAGAGAAAAGGATGTTACCTGTGTCCTGGAAAAACTTTAATTTCTGATGGATTATTTTGTTTCTTTCTACCCAAGTTTTCATTGCTGTGTAAATGGGTGTGTTGTTTTTCTTCTCCTGTAATAAAACTTGTTGTTTTGTGTGTTTATGCAGTGTGAAAGAGCTGACTGTTTCATTGATGGGTGAAGTCATTGCTGCATATGTGATTTATGTAAAAAGTACCAGTTCTGGTAAAGTCTGGGTTAAAAATGCTGTTTGCATAGATAACTGTAGTGTTTCAGTTGGTCTTGCTCCATAATCTCTATGCTGTTGTACTCACCTGTAGGCATCTGGAGTGGTATAAATGCAGTATTCTGGTCCCTTGGAGAGCAGGGGATGAGGTTAAGGATCTTCTTGACAGTGATTAATTTCTATTGGTTAAATTTGTTCCGTCCAGTCTGCAGTTGCATGAATGTCAGCAATTAGAATGGGAAGCTCTGTATCCTTCCCATCCCTTTCCCCTGTGCCTGTGTAAGATGGATACAGTAGAAAGGGGATGAAAATCAAGAAGCAGTAAAAAGGGGAAGATGAGACAAACTGTTACACAAAGAATTTGATGTTTAGAAAATAATTGGAGCTCATTATTTCGCTTAGATATTTGTTTTCCTGCACTGTTAGTTAGGATTGTCTGTAGTTTCACAATGAAGAGCAACACTTCAAGACCTGATTCTTTTGTGTATCTGGTAAGAAATGCAATAAAAAACTACAGTAGTGCAATAAGGCAGAGGTCTTTCTAACATGTAAGGCATATCCAGGATTGCCATAAATGCTTTTATTTAATTACAAAGTACATAGGAAAAGGAGGATCAAATTCTTGCTGAAATTACAGTTGTAGCACCTCATGAAAGGTGAAGAGGAAATCTATTAAAATTTTGACCTGCAAGTTTTTATTTGCAGCTGCCCGACCCTCACCTGGTGGTGTGTTCGCCCAGTTTGTGATAAACAAAGCGGGAGCTCTACAGCAGAAGATTCCTGGAGCCAGCACACGCCAGGCTGCCTCAGGGCGACAGTTTCTCAGTATCAAGTCCACACCCATCACAGTTATTGCTCCCGTGGTTCCTTCAGTGCCATCTCCAGCTCTGTGCACAGTCTGTCCTGGGGTCACTGCAGCCACCGCCACTTCTCCAGTTACTGTGGAAAGTACCAGTGTAGCAGCAT
Organism: Sialia sialis; assembly: GCA_009812075.1. Classification (NCBI taxonomy): domain Eukaryota; kingdom Metazoa; phylum Chordata; class Aves; order Passeriformes; family Turdidae; genus Sialia; species Sialia sialis. Next base: position 22,315,287 of record VRYO01001269.1, on the reverse strand, counting down.
CTGCCGTGACCACTCCTAGCCAGACAAAAGCTGATGAACCTCCCTGCTCTCCTCCTGCAATTGCAGTCACGACTGCTCCTGCACCTGCAATCAGCACCTGTACTACTCCATCCACCCCTCCTGGTGCTACTGTGAACACAACAAAAACAACAGGAATTGTCGCCGCAGTAGCAACTGCATCATTCCCAAAAACTGTAGTAACACCACCAACTGTTACTTGTGCTGTTGCCACAACATCCACTTCTACAGTTGTACTGACAACAGCTGCAGCAGCTACACCTGTGGTGACCACACTGACTTCCTCTGCTGTCTCTGTTCCAGTGATACTATCAGCAGTTAATTCTAGTCCCCCACAGAATCCAAAAAGAGGTAACGCTTAGGTGCTTTGGGTTATTACTGCAAACACTTGGTTTTTTTAATTCTGCTTCTTTCCATACCTATAATACAGTCTGCGTCTGGTTTCAGTTTAAATATGGGCTCACTTGCCTTGCTCCCCTTCCCAAAACAGGGTGAGAAATGTCATCTCTTAAGTTGCATTTTTTCAAACCTGAACTGGTAGCGAAAGAGAAAACTGTAACTGTCTGGTCAGTGACTGCCAATGAGGTGAGCTGGAAGCCTCACACCATCCCTTCCCCTGTAGAAATGTATAGCAGTTATGACTGCTAGAATTTCATGTTGGCACGGAGTTCAGGATTTAGGTATGGAATTACTGTCCTGTGTCATGGTTGAAAAATGCCAGTGGAACTACACAGAGGAAACACAAAACTGTTCTGATCTGGTTGGTTCTGTGCATTCTGTGATTGAAAAGATAAAAACTTGCCTCCAAATGAATTTAAGAGATGCAGTTATTTCCAAAATATTTACACTTGTGTTTACTAAGAATAATGCCTGATTTGTAGGCAGTCTCTTAAATTGCCTTTTTTTAAATTTCAGAAGATGCTGTTCCACAAGCTGCAAGTAAGACTCCCCCAAAGATAGCCCCTGGAACAGACAAACGTGTTGGGCCTCGATTGCTGCTGATTCCAGTGCACCAGACACCTTCTGCTCTGCGACCACTGAACAACACACAGGTGGCACAGAGGCAGAGGATGGTCCTTCAGCCTCTCAGGAGCCCTGGGGCTGTGAACCTGTTCCGACATCCCAATGGGCAGATCATTCAGCTTGTTCCCCTGCAGCAGGTTCGAGCTGCTGGTGCCCAGCCCAGTGTGCAGCCAGTGATGCTCCGCAATCCAGGTACAAAGTCCAGTGCTGCTTCAGTGACTGACCAGTGTGTTACTCAGAAATGAACAGTGAGATCAATGTCTCTGTGATGCTTTCACGTGCTGAAAGTAATTGAGCAGAGTCTAATTTGGTTCTGTGTGAGTAGTTGAAGAACATAGTGTAATTATTCACATGCAATGCAACTTAAATACTATGTGTAGAATAATATTCAGAAAGTGCAGTTAATAGTTAAGTCAACAAAATTTGGGAGTTCTGTGCAGCAAGTAAAGGTGCCTATGTGTACGTGTGGTAGTGGAGCCATGCCCATTGTACTGTCACAACTTAAAAGGCTCAGCCTGGTGATTCAGAAACAATTCTTCTTGGAGATTCTCTTAAAAAGAATGAGCTGTTACCTGTTTTTCATGGGATGGGCTGCTCCGTTTTTGTTAGGTTTCCAGGCTGGTTAGTGTGTTTACATAAGATATTCACATGAAATGTTACACTACAGTACAAAATTGGCAGGCTTTTTCCTCCTTAAGAGTGTGAGAAAAAAAATAAGTGTGATTTTCAGCTATTTCTCTATTACACAATTGAGCACAGGGTTGGAAAAGTTAGAAATTGCAGGTTGCGTATGCTGTTGTACATATTTGTAAATTCTAACCCAAACTTAATTTAAATGCAGGTTTACTCTGTAGTAGGACCTTTTCTTCTGTTCTCCCTGTATCAAAACACATCTCAAAGAGAGGGAGATAGAGTGGGATGGAAGGGAGAGCGTAGTTAAAACTGGGGAGGAGAGCAAACAATGCTGAACTTTAGCTTAGATTTCAGCATGAGGTGTAGTAAAGAATCAGTCAACAAGTTTACTTAATTTTTTTCTGTTTTGAGGCTCTTGCTGACTTAAAGAAACTAGTTGCCAGTGGTAATACTTTTCCTCCTTGTGAATGGATTATTGAAATGCTGCAGAAGAATTTATGAAGCTGAAAAAAAAGGTGGTATCATTGTGTAATTTTGACATAGTTTCTTCTATTTGAAGTCCTTTTCTGAGAGCAAAAAGGAGATTTTAAAATTAAGTATTATTTTTTACTTTCTTTTTTATTTTGAAAAACCCCCATTTCCTTGTTTTCCAGTAAATGTAAAATGGGAAAGTAAAATGCAGAACTTTCAATGCTATGCCCTTTTTGATCAGAAATGCTAGAACTTAATAAGTCTCTTAGGTTTAGAGTGCCTAATTCATTTATTGGATTGTTACTTAAAAAATTCAAGTTTGTATGTCTTTATGCAGGACCAACTTTTCCACTGAGAACTTGTGGTCAAACACCTGATTCCATTATGATCCTTTGTGTCTGCTTCTATCTACTATAGCATCAGATACTAAAACTAGAAGAAAAAAGTTGCTTTGAGAAAGTCTCAGTTGATGTTTTGTTTTCCTCACAGGATCTATTGTAGGGATCCGGTTGCCTGCACCATCCAAGCCTCCGGAGTCACCTGTTTCTCCTACTTCTGTGTCTTCCACTTCTGCCTCAAATTCAGCTGTACAAACTGCAGTACCCAAGTTATCCCCCCCATCCAACCCAGCCACTCAAGCATCTTCTCTTCTTCCTTCAGTAACAAGTTTTGTGTCACAGGCAGGTACTCTGACTCTGAGGATCTCTTCCTCTACTGCCAGCAATGTCACAAACCAAACAGCCTCCGAGTCTAAAATAACCTGCAGCTCGGGTGGTCTGCCAACCAACACTGCTAATCTCATACCTTTACAGTCTGGAAGTTTTGCTTTACTTCAGCTCCCAGGACAGAAGACTGTGCCAAACTCTATTCTTCACCATTTTGCATCTCTTCAGATGAAGAAGGATTACAGGAAAATATGCAAGAAAGAGGACTCAGGTGATGCTCAGCAGAAGGAGAATGAGAAGGCTCCATGCTCAGGTGACACGGAAGTTACAGAGTCTGATGTCACCGTGCCAGATGCCAAGCAAGAAGAAAATGAGTTGTCGATTAACCAGTCAAATGCTGTTGAAGAGTCAGCATCTGGCGCAGTCACAGCTAGCGGTGATAGAAATTCCACTGCGTTAGAGGTAGTGGAGAAGAACTTAAAGGTGCTAGAGAGTTCTTGTGATGACAGCTTTTCTTCCCAGCATGATGTTTCTGTAGATGTCGTGTCATCTGACCATTCGTACATCAGTGAGAAGCCAAATGATGAGGAAGAAAAAGGAGCTTCTGAAGAAACAGAGGATTCTGTCAGTTTTGAAACTGCTGGGGAGGCAGTTTCAGCTAACTCTGAAACTGTTTGTGGGTCATCAGATGAGTCTTCAGTTGCTCTTCTGGATAATGCACATTCACAGAGTCTTGAGAATCAGGAGACTGCACAATTGAAGAACCATGGGAAGGAGCAAACACATGAACAGGAGAAGAAACCAATAAAAGAGGAGGAAGAAGATGCACAGACACAGATGGAGGAGGACAAGAGAGCAAGTTCTGAGCAGTTGCATAATCAACAAGAGCAAGATATACAGCTGAGGATCAAGGAGGAACAGAGAGAGACTGAACTGTTTGAGAACAAACAAGAATTCCAGGGTGATGCTGCACAGCCAGATACGGAAGGGAGGGAGTACGAGGGCTCTATAGAAGTGGAAAACATAGGAGAGAAAACAAGAAGTAGGTCTGAAGTTGGTTCTGCAAAAGAACAGGATAATGCTTCAGGAGAAGAGCATACAGTCAATTCGGAGGAAGGCAAAGGAAACATAGCTAGGCAGGAAGGCAGTAACAGCAAAGAACAAGGTGCTTGTGATTCTCTGGAAGAAATTAAAACAGGCCATGATATTCTAACACATGTTAACAGTTCTTGGAGCAAAATATCTAGCATTGTACCCCCCTTAGAAAATAAAAGTGAAATGGATAACAAAGCTGATACATCAGAGAAAAGTGACCTCCTGACAGCACCAGAACAGAGGGCACACAAAAAGGTTTACATGCCCACTATTGATATAACTGCTGATGATATGGAAGAGGATGAAGAGGAGGATGAGGAAGAGGAAGAAGAGGATGAAAAAACTGATGATTCTGCTGACGAGATGCTGGATGGTGCTTCTGACTTCCCAAGTGAAGAGGAAGTAGATGTTGAAAAAGTGGTAAGCATTTAACTATTTATGAAGGGATACTTATTTCTTTTTTTCTTTTTTTTTTTTTTTAATTGACCACCTAACATGTCATAACCCATGGATTTGAAAGACAGAGTCTGATGTTTCTGTTTTGGACTTGGGTTTCTTTAGGAAGTGTGAATCAAAGTTCCAAGTGATAATGTCTTTTATCTCTTAGTTGCATGCTTTTTTTTAGGTAGCAGTGTAGTGGCCTTGTAGAAATTGCCTGCTTTTCAGATAACAGGAGTTATATTGAGCAGTCTGTAATAGAGCTGTTGCAGGTTGTCTTCCTCCAGTATTTACTCAAATAATTTTCTTATTTGTAATGTGACTTAATGATCCAAAAATGTAGTGGCCAATATAGTATTTATGTTATTTGAAGATGTTTTCTTCCATTTAGTTTTTGTAGCCTTAGTTAATATTTATTTCTGGTAGGAATATTTGAATCCATCCTTAAATTCAATTTTTAAGTTAATAATTTAACTTAAAATAGTATTTGAGATTGAAATAGTATGTGAGAGCTGTTCATTCCTTATTTGGTAGAAAACAAATCGCTTCGAAAGTCACAGAATAAGGGTAAAACTTTGTGGTTAGTGTAGTTGAGATGCACTTAGGTTTCAAGGTTCATGAAATCCCCATCAAATTTAATCCAAAAATTAAAATAAAGTAATCCGATGTGTAATTCCTTTACTTCTTACATACTATTACATGACATAAGAAACAGTACATTGTTACTTAAAAATATGAAGCTCTTGTTTCATTAATCAGTCAAATGGACACATGAACTAAGCCTTTTCTTGGGATGAGATACAAGAGGAAATAGGAAGGTTAAACTGGAGAAGAGTTGAACAGACAAATTAAAAATAGGAGAGATAATGTCTTCAGGACAGAATTTTTTTAGTCCTTTTATGTTAACGTAGTCCTCTTGCAGTTGAAAATCAAACTAGAGTTCTTTGGTAAAAACAGATCTAGAGGATTCCTAGAACACCTGGGCAGTAACTTCTTGGTACTGGTGCTACAGGAGCCAGCTAGGAAAGGCACCTTCCTTGAACTGCTGCTTGGTAACAGAGAGGGGCCTGTGAGTGAAATGGCAATTGGCTGCTGTCTTGGCCACAGCAGCCGCGAAAAAATTGAGTTCAAATCTGTGGCCATGGGAGGAAAAGTGCCAGCAAGATTTCAGCCCTGGATATGAGGAGAGCAGACTTCAGACTGCTTGGGGAACGAGTTAGGAGTGTCCCCAAAGTTACCCAGCTAGCTAACCAATGGAAGCCAGTTGATGTAATCTTTTTAGATTTCAGTAAAGCTTTTGATACTTTCTCTCACAGGATCTTTCTGGACAAAATGTCCAGCACATCAAGTGATAAGTGAGCAACTGGCTTGTGGGTCAGGTGTGAAGGGTGACTGGTGGCTGGTCACTAGTGGGGTTCTGCAGGGCTCCATCCTCGACCCTGTGCTCTTCAGCAGCTTCATAAATGACTTGGAGGTAGGATTGGAAGGGATTCTATGTAAGTTTGCTGAGAGGCAAACCCGGAGGAGCTGTTGACTCTCAAGGGTAGAGACGCCCTGCAGAGAGATCAACACTATTAAGTCTAATAAGGACAGGTGCCAGATTCTGCACCTGGGACATGGCAACCCTGAGTGTACAAACAGCCTGGGGAATGAGAAGCTGAAGAGCAGTGCCATGGAAAGGGACCCAGGGAGTCCTGTTCTGTGGCAAGTTGGATGTGAGTCAGGAGTGCCCTGGCAGCCAGGAGGGCCAGCCCTGTCCTGGGGGGCATCAGGCACAGCATCACAGCTGGGCAAGGGAGGGGATTGTCCTGCTCTGCTCTGGGGCAGCCTCACCTCCAGTGCCGGGGGCAGGTTGGAGTGCTACAATATAAAAAGGACACTGAAATATTGGAAAGCATCCAAAGGAGAGCCCTGAGGGTGGTGAAGGGTCCTATGGGAGTGAGGAGGAACTGTGTAATGAGTGGCTGAGGTCTCTCGGTCTGTTCAGCCTGGAGGAGTCTGAGGGGAGACCTTGCTGCAGTCTGCAACTTCCTCAGGAGGGGAGAAGGAGGGACAGACACAGATCTCTGTGGTAACCAGTGACAGAACCCTAGGGAATGG
>VRYO01001269.1:22242077-22298866 GCA_009812075.1 Sialia sialis | reverse complement strand
CTGGGATTTGTCCATAGATAAGCCACACCTGAATGAATATAAGCCGCACCACTGGGGTAGGCTGGATTCTTCAATGCAAAAGGTGCGGCTTATATTCGTGAAACTACTGTATTTTGTGTGTCACCTGGTAAATCAGTTCCCTGATACTATTTTAGGCCTTTGAAGAAATCCAAGGACTGACAGATCAGGCAGATAAGTTTATTGGACAGAAGACATTACTGACACGCAAACGAGATGGTCTGATTCGAAAAGTATCCACACTTTCAGGTGAGACTGGTTTTGGATGCAAACTAGCTGTAATAATGAAAGAAAAGGCTTTTAGGAGTGAGAATGTGTGGAGTAATTGGTGGATCCAGGTATGTCATTGGTTCACATGAAATTCAGACTCAGGATGCCAAACAAAGTCATGCTAACCTCTGACTCAGTGACAGGCTCATCACGCTGATAAAAATGGCTTTTGTTTGCCTTCATGCCTAAAGGAAGTATAGAACGCTCTCTGTGCTGGGAGCCACAGACTTGGGTTCTTTTGAAGGGTGGGGTGATGGTGTCACTTCATTCTGTCACTGGTCACTGCCTGAAATGACTTTTCTGATCAGCCCTTCACCGTCACACACAGCTGTCTTTGGTCAGCACTGAAACCTCCAACTCCTTGCAGAGCTTTGCAAATGACTCCTTGTGCTGCTTTCCCAAGAACCAGTGCTCCTAGAAGGTGTCAGCTCTGTACACAGAACAAAATTGCTGTAGTTTCTAAGCTACTGCTCATCCAGACATTACATCTTGTACTTGCTGTGTCTTTCTGTCTCATTTGGAAGTATAGGAAAGTTCTGACACATTTTCAGCCAGTGTCAAAATGTGTGAATAAACAAAACATTCTGCTAATCTCACAGTCTGGGAATATAAACAGCAGAATACTAACTGTGAAGTAGAAATGAAAGATACTTAAATCTTTTGAATTTATGTGAATCCATTCATGCATATATAAGGTATTTGAATTATAAAAAGTAAAAAGTGTTGTAGTGAAGTCTAGTAATCTAGAAATGTGTGAGAGGCTTTTTGAGCAGAGAATGAAAGCAAGTAACATCAAAAGTTATCTGATCTTTTGCATTCCTAATGAAGACCTCAAATTTGATGAGGAAAAAGTCCTCTCTCAGTACAGTTAGTTAAATATAGACTTAGTTAAACATATACCATGATGTTAGAACATAAACACTAAGCAGAAAACAATCTAGTATAGTTACTTGAACTTGGATTATATTAAACTCTGTGTATATGCAGAAAACAAATTATTTATAAAATCTGTGTCTTTGTCCAAGGTTAGAATTTTCATGGCAATGGTAAACTGTATGTGAGTTTACATTCAAATGTCATTTGAGTTAAAAGGTCCATTAGTCCAAGAAGTTTCATTCCAGGTAAAGGTAATATTTTGTCCAGTAGTCATATGTTTATCATTAGGAGATGTGGGAGGATTTTTTCATAGCTGTGGGTGTTTTCAACTAGTGCGTGTTCAGCAGGAGCCTGTGCTTGCCCAGGCTGATTTCTGATTATCAAAGTGACAGATAAATTCTAAAACATGTGGATGTTTCTGAAGAGGAAAAAAACGTTGGAATAAATAGGTAATTGCTTTCCTCTGGTATTAAGCATAATATTTACTTGGTGGGTATAGTGGTTATCTGTTTTATAGTAATTTGATAATGTCAGCATAACACATTATTATTTCTATATTCAGCATTTTAGTTTTGGAAAGAGAGTTTGACTGTAGACTGACTCTCTGATAATTTTTCTGTAGGAAAGACAGAAGAGGTTGTCCTGAAGAAGCTGGAATATATTTATGCTAAACAAAAAGCAATAGAAGCACAAAAAAAGAAGAAAGAACCTGAGCCACAGAAATCAGCTGCACCCTCCACTGCTAGCACCCAGCAAGAAGGATCCTCTGCTGCCCCCAGAGAGGCAACCCCGATAGCGATGACAAACAGGAGGGGCAAGCCACTGATACTTGCCAGGAGAGGAGTCCGGGCCACAGGTGGGCTACAAGTGGTGCATGTCCTGCATCAAGGGGAGCCAGCCATTGAAGTTACACCCTGTGGGAGGACAAAATGCCAGCTGGCTTGTGCAGGCAGCCTCCCTCCTGAAACAGAATTGTGCATAGGACTAGGAAATGTCATTATGATAGGTGTGGAAACCACTTGCTTTCAGTAAGGATGAGACCAGCACGACTGAGGTCTTCAGGTGAATGTGATGACTTCAGAGTTTCAGAATGATGGGAACTAATTTTTTTCTAAGTTTTTCTTTGATCTCAGGGAGTTTCACTGCAATCCAGCAGTAATTTCTAAGAGTTGTTCTTTTTCTGCTGACTCAAAATTTCAACCCCTAGAATGCTAGGGTTGCTAGAACAACCTCCTCGAAATTCTAGCTCTCAGCATGGTGAAAGTTTGCTCTTAAATTTAATGACAGAGTTGTCAGACACTGGAGAGTTTTTTTGGAGCTGAGAACTTGTAAAGAAGTGTTCAACATTTGTGGAGACCTTCACATCATAAATGTAGGAAGAAGTAAAAGTGTAATGTTGTATATATTTTTTCTCTGTGCCCAAGCCCCCCATCAGAGAGAGACACGGACACAGTGTGAGTTCTTGAGACAAAAAGCCCTTTTATTGTTTAGAACAGATCTTTTATAACTTTCTAAATGTATCTCTTTGTGCTCCTGTAATTGGTCCAAGGTCTGGCTGTCCAGCCCCTTTTTTGAACTTTTTTGGCTTTCTACAGCCAGGGCCAGGGACCCTCAGGATGATCCCTGAAATTTCTCTCTCTTCTGGAACCTTTCCCCCTGGTGGGTCTGTCCCACCAGTGCACTTTTCAACTCTTGTCACAGTTTATACTGCGACATGAACGAATGAGTCCTTCCCAAGCTGTACCTAATGCTGGCTCACAGAGTGCTGTGCCAGAATAAATGAGTGGTTTACATACTTCTTTTCTTGCAGATGACTCCTCAGCCTCTCTCACACTCAGGGCTGCAAGCGTGGTGATGACTCCACAGGGGCAGGTGCTTACACTGAAGAGTCCCCTGGTCCCAGGGCAGGTGGCAGCTGTTCCTTCCACGCTGTTGCAGGCTGAATTAAAGCCTCGAGGGGTTGGTACCATGACAACACAGCCAGGTAGGGTCATGTGGGATGATGTTAATCAGTATAATGCTCTTCATAGATGTGCAAAGCAGTTTATGAAGTTACTAAATTTTGCTTTAATATTTCAGATTTTTTTACAACTTGACCAAGGTAGAACTTGACTCTGATAAGAGAGATTAGGTACCATTAACTCAAACTGTTAGTTTATCAACAGGTTAAGTAAAATGGGTTAAAGTTTTGCTACTTAGAAATTAGGGAAACATAGGGAAGAATTCCTGATTGCATAACCAGTCTGCATTTCTGTTTTTACTTTTAAGATGTTATTATAATGTGAAGTCTTGCCTTGAAATGCACAGCTCCTGTTTTCCAGGAGTATCTGGAGTATCTGAAAGTATTGTATCTGAAAGCTTTTGTTTCCACTTCATCCCCTGTTTTACTTTTCTTGTATAAGGTATTACTTCTGTGATGATTCAGCTGCCAGGATCAACAGTTCCTGTCCAAGTAAAAGGAATCCTTACTAACTCTACCATTCCTATTACACTGTCAACTGTTGCTGGAAATCCAGTGCCCTCAACAGTAGTATCAGCTACAGCACCCCATTCAGGTAAGTCCTTTATTTTTCATGAATCTTTGTGCTTGCATGCAGGGAACATTATTCTTGCAAAACTGAAGGTAAATTGTTTTCTCACTAGGAAGTAATGATAGGTGTTATTGTCTGGGTATTGAAATAAAATCACAGGCTCTAGGAGATTATGGATTACATCTTTTTAACTTTCCTTCATCTCACTGATCCTGCTTGCCCTCGGGAAAGTCAGGATAAGTGGATGCTGAGATGCATCTGTGGGGTAATGCATCCTCCTGGGGAAGCTTCAGTTCAGAGTGGTGGTGGGGCTGCTGAAAATCTTTGCCTGTAACATCCAGACTCTTACTGTGGCACAGCCCCTTCCCATACTCTGCCAATTCTGCTGCCCATGGGAGGGCTGTTTTTCAGGACCTCATGCTGTGCATTGGATCTAGGTGTGGGGTGGTTCCTGCCAGCAGGGTTCTGCTTGCCATCTGTTGTAAAAGCAAGCCACTGATTTTCTGCTTCCTTGTAGGTGTTTGGTCATAATGGAAAAGGAAGGTTCACTTCAGATTTAGGGCTGGGAAAAATCTTGAGTGCTATTTACAGGGAACGGCTAGGAGGCAGAAAATAAGTGATCATTTAGTCCCTGGAATGTCTCTTTAGTGCACAATACCAGTACTGCAAGATGTGATCATAAAAAAACAATAAGAGGGAAGATTCTCATTTTGTTTGCCTTGTGCATCACCATCTGAACTGTAAGCATTGCAGTTGGTTGCACTGGAGCTTGCTGTTGTTCTGCAAGCTGAAAATTAAGCTATTGGTGTCTTAAAGCTTCAGTTGACCAGAGCTGTGTAAGCAGTTTAAATTGCTGTTTACTTGAGGAAGACCTGAAAGTTAGCAAATTAGTTAGGAATTACCTCACAGTTAACACATATCCTGATGGATGCTGCTTTGTGTGGTTTTGCAGAAAGTGAAGATTCATTCATGATGCCAAAGATTGTTAATGTGACATCACTGGCTGCTGAAGCAGGCATGAATCTAAACCTGAACCAAAACAAAAATTCTAATGCAACAGCAGGTACTCCAGCTTCTGAGCAATCCTTGGCTGTAGCACCCCTTGAAACTACAAATAGTGACAAGGTCCTTTCGGAAGAAAAAGCCAAACCGTGTCTGGGAGACAGTGGTGGAGCTGGAAGAAATACCACAGGTCCAACAAAAGTTTACTTTGAAAGTAAAGATGCCCTTCCACAGCTCTGGAACGTATCATGTACAAAGGAATCTCCAGAGTCCTTCAGCAAAAAGCTCTGCATTGGTGAGTTTGTGGGAAGCCAGACCAGGAGGAAAGATGGTGATGCTGGAGGGGAAAGATTAAAATCCAAAGAATTGTCATTCCGCAAGCTGCAGATCAAAGATTCCAGGATAGAAATGGAGTTGAGGAAAGTGGCATCAGCAATGGAGGAAGCAGACCTGGACACAAGTGAGATACTGAGCAGCATTGAGGAGAGTGATGACACCGATGAAACCCTCACCTCGCTGCTCAATGAAATCGCCTTCCTCAACCAGCAGCTGAATGATGATGCCTCAGCCATGTCAGAGCTGCCTGGTGCCCTCAGCTCAGATTTCGCTCATAAAGATGCAGCAGCTCGTCGGGGCACAGCCAGTGATCTCTCCACTGCAGATGGGTCTTCCTTCCAGTTTGGCCATTTGGGAAGCAGTTTTAAGGACCTTTCTGATGTTCCAGAAGGTGGTGACTCTTTAAGCCCCCTCTTGCTGCACCTGGAAGATGATGACCTTAGTGATGGGGACAAGAACTCTGCGGAGCCTTCATCTGAGGCAGATGTCTTAAAGATAGTGATAGGTACTGAAATGAAGAATCCGCTTTCCAATCTGTCTGTAACCAGTGGTGGGAATGGTAAAACAGTAACAACCTTGTCAGATGCCACTAATGTGACTCCACCAGTTTTGCAGATGAAGACTAACCCAGAAGCCAGTAATGCTGACACATCGTGGAGGCCCATGCCCAAGCTGGCACCACTTGGTTTAAAAGTGGCAAGTCTGCCAGTGGATTCAGAAGGGCAGAGTAATAAAGTGATGCCCTTACTGGCACCTATAGTTGCAAAACTGGCACCTAGTGGGGTAAAAAATTCATTACCTGCAACTCTTCAAGAAGGACAAGATAACAAAGTGATGCCCACATTAGCACCTGTGGTTGCAAAGTTGAATACTACTGGGACCTTGCCTTCAAATTCAACAGGCAAATAAGTGTGGAACAGAGATCTAGAGCAGTGAGTCAGTGTCATTGTTCAGCAGCCTCCATTGTCTGCAACACTTGTTTTCTGTACAGCATCAGCACTGTGTTCATCTGAGGGGCAGGCCCCAAATTGTCAAATAAGTAAGTGTTAGGAAACTTCAAGCATGTTGATGTGTTTTTACCTCACTGTTGTATTGTGGGTGTTCTCCTTCCCCTTCTCAAGACAACAAAGATGATCTATAACCATTGCTGGGCACATGGTATCCTTCCAAAATTTGGTTCTTCGCAGAAATAGTTTGTCAAGGGACTGAGAAACTGAGGCTGTTGAAAGAGTTTTTTGTTGTTTTTTTTTTCTCTTTCCTCAACAAGAGTTAGCTGTCTTGTTGGGGGAAAAACGTGGATTATCTGTTTTTGTACCAGACAAATTATCTATGCAGAAATGGCATTGTTCACATTTGCTTAATTTAATATTTGCAGAATATGATAAATAAACAGAAATCAGGTTGTAGTTACTCTCAAAATTGATACCTAGAGCAACAGAAGGGAAATCTGAGACTGCAGAGGGCAGAAGTGAAAAGACTTTTTCTTTGGTGCTAGACAGTTCTCTAGCAGAGGCTTTTTAAGAGCTTATGCACAGAAAATTTTAATAAACACTTACAACTCTCACTGCTTGGGGAAGAAAAATATATTTCCCAGCATAATTAGAAGGAGGATAGTATGTTAATTTTAATAATATTGTCCTCACTCACCTCCTGCCCCCACACAAATACTTCCTGCTTTGATGCTTAGGACATCTCTAAGGAAAAATTGCAGAGAGTTGAAGGAAAATGTGGCACCCTATTGCTATGTCTTTAAATACATTGCTGAAGTAGCTCGAGTGTTTTCCCAGGTCCTATTTTCTTTCCTTCTGTCATTCTTCAAGATGTGGCTGGGAATGTTAATACCAAGTACTGCTTTGTGAAAAACACAGAATGCTTTCAGGAGTCTTGTATCCTGGCATTAGTGAACGAGGTGTACATGTAAATATGAAAATGTAAATATAAAAATGTGTGTATAGCTTTCCAAACCTTTCATTTCTTTATAAATTCAGGAAAGGTACTCAGAGGTTTCTCACTGCATTTGCACAAGCTGTGTATAGCAAAAAAGTCAACAAAAATGCTCATTACCAGGGAAATAGGGCAGTATTGAATCACAAGATGTATTTTTTATTCTTCTCTGCCACTGCTTACTCAATAAGCTGTAGATGCTCTTCACTATTCAACTGTTGAACTGTGAGGGGCCTGCAGACTGTAAAGATATTTATATTTTTGTACACAATTTCTGTTTTCATAGTTTTCTTGACAAATGAAGTTTTCAGCCTCGGAGAGATGATTTGTTAATGAGTATACACAATCTTTTCCTATCAAGTTTGTAAATATACGGTGCGCTTGGGGGGCTTCTTAACTGCTCCAAAAAGGTAAACAGTGTTGCCGTGAAAATTGAAAATCATGCAGAATTTTCATGTTTTAGGAATGTGATTCCATCTCCTAACTGTTCCAGCAACAGCAGCTGGGATTACCCCCTGCCTTCCAAATTCCCCATCTTTGGTGATGCAGTAATAATGGAATTTCACCCTTCCAGCACTGAGATTGTGCAGGTGTTGTGCGTGATGTTCTTCCACAGTGAGGGAGCAGTGTTTGTACAACCATACGCCCTGTTCAGTACACTGCATCTTCTGGATCCGTGTCTAGGTTAGGTCCATCAGGGACTATACATACCTTGGGTGTTTCCTCATCTTTTTATTATTTATATTATGCCACAGAGGAGAGAAGCCCTTCAAGCTCAGTGTGTGTAAAATTACTCCTGAGACTACGTAAAAAAGATTTTTCACTTGGCCATTCTAAACAGTGTGTTTTAAAGTAGTTATATACAACCCTGAATTGCCTTTTGCATTCTTAATATGCTAATATTTCATACAAGTCTCATATTAGTGATTTTGAAAAGAGAGTTTAAGTCATTTTGAGACTGCAGGGTCTTACAGTTGTCACTTAATGCCTTAGGAAAGGGGATTTACAATCCCAGTAAGTACTTAGACAAATGTTGCTTATTATTAAGGATTTTAACCTTATTTTAAACTTGCAGAAATCTGGAGTAACTAAATTATTTTACTAGCACTACATCAGATTTAAATTTATTTACCTGGGAATCTGGTTCTGAGTATTTCCAATAGGCTGAAGTTGCTTATTTTTTTAACTTGTGGTTGTTTGTTTTGACAATAGATTTCATTCCTTCTGTGCAAGAAACAGCAACAAGACTTGTGCTGTGATAACTTTTAAATTCCTAATCACTAACCCTTGTTTCTGCCCCTCACTTTTTTATGTCCAAAGCAGCCAATTTTAATTAGCACCCAGAATTGTGTGCTCTCTGTGGGACAGAGAAGGCTATAACATGATAACCAATCACACGTGATCTAAAAGAAGCGCTGTGCTTTTGAGGATGTTCTGTTCTTTATCTGGTAGTATAAAATTTCTGGATGTGAATCTACTGTTTGGCACTGGGCAGTAAAAAAATTTTACTGCAGTAAGGATGTCAAGATGACAGCAAAACCTTTTGGTCCCTACATGTTACTAGTAGGTTAACTAAGAACAGCCCCCCGTCTGGCTGTAAAAGGTGACATTTGGTGGCTCTGAGAAAGATCTTTGATGGGTTCTAGCAGCCAACAAAGCATGTTTGGAATGCTCTTGGGTTTTGCTTGTTTCACTGTCTTGTGTCTGCAGCACAATATTTTGCTATGAATTTAAATGCTGACTCTTTGCTCTTCCCTTAAGCTCCCAAACATTTTAAAAATTATTTATGCTGTAATTTGAGGCAATAATCATGGAATATGACACTTAATGAGAAGATTCTGGAAACAGGAGAATCAAGGAAACCCCTGCAAGGCGCACGCTCCCGCTTGACCAAGAGACCTGGAGATTTTCTTTGTTTTTTTACACATCTGTAAATAGAATGGAATGTTTTTAAGAATATAATGAAATGTCAGATTTAGCTTTTTTTCCTTTTATATATTAAAATATATCTTTCCCTCTTTTTTTGCTTTTGAAAAATTGATATTTTTGTAGAAATCTAACAGTACAAGACTCTTAACTGTATGTGAGGGACAAAGTGTAAAACTAAAATAAACCAATCAAGGTCAACTAGAAACTGGCTTTGAAAATTTGTTGCAGGGAGAGAGTGGGAACAGACATGATGTGGTGGTGGGCTGTTGGTGACATGAGGCATTGGACTTGAGCAAGTGGCATATGAATGCTCCGAGGCAGAAGTTTTTGCACTGCAAACATCTGGGTTTTGGTTCAAGTGATCAGACAACTCAGATTTCTCCCTTTAGCCTTAGCAGCGTGCAGGAAATGTCATCTCTTGAAAGAGGGGATTTTGACTTGCTGAGTGCAGAAAAAGCACTAAAGGGACTTTATTTTCTACAAGATGTATCCCAAGCAGGAAGCCAAGGGGGTTAACATTTGGTCATGGCACAAAAAGAAAAACCCTGAGAGCTGAGAGATATAAAGCCCACAGAAAAGCGTGTTCCATATTCCTTACCCCAACCCCAAGTCTGGGTTTATCCTTTGTATCTGTTTCCTTTGGAGAAGTTGAACACAAGGGCTGTCCTGATGGGAACAGGTTTGCAGATCTGCCTTCAGGTAAAGTGTCAGAAGAGAGCAGCTTTTTGAAAAGAAATACATAAAATGCCCATGAGTAGCTGTCTATGGCTTCCACATGCAGTAAATGGAAGGTAATACACTTGCAAGTGTGTGTATTTCTTTCGTTTGGTGGTAGGTTGGGGGTTTTTGGTGTTGGGTTTCGGGAGTTTTTCAGTGTGTTTTTGCTTGGTTGTGTTTGGTTTTGGTTTTTTGGGGGATTTGTTTGTGGTATTTTTTTCTTCATCATGTAGTACATTTCTACAAATGCGAAGTTGGTCTTACAGACCTGAGAAAAGAAAATACAATGAAGAGAACAACTACGCAGCAGGGTAAGCAATTGATTGGAGAAGACATGTCACAGAATTTATTTTTATTTAAAGAGGAACATCAGACCTCACAGGAAAGAATTAATAAAAATGATTGACATGGTCAACATACTTTTTGAAACTTCTCATTAAACTCTTCAGCAAGGCCTCATCCTATTATTTTGTATTTTAAGGGCTAAAGTTACTTCTTGCAATAGAAAGAAATATAATAAGCATGAAGGATGTCCAGTCAGGCTAAGCAATGGAAAGAACTTCCCAATAGAGGCCAACAATCTGTGCTGGGGATCTGCGTTTTCCAGCATATTCATGGTGTTCCTGGAGATGCAGATGGTGGTACAAATAAACTCTGTTGCAGTTACAGGGAGCCTGTGCAGTAGCTGATGCTACAGCCAGATTTGAGTCTGTAAATGCAGTCCAGAAACGTGCAGGACCATTTGTCCATAACTGGCAGTGAACAGAATCTAAATTAATAACTGTCATTTGGGGTCATGGTAGTGGAGGAATTGTAATGCCATTTGTTGTCACTTGAGCTCGGTGCGTCATCTATTTGCCCTTTTAACTGCTTCTACAGACCAAGAAGGCGTCATTACAACACCGTGTATTTGGCTGTTCCTGTTCACTGGGATTTTGTGTTGCCTCAGCTCGCACTTTAGTTGCCCATCTCGTCTCCTGGGAACTGAAGGTGTCTGACAGGTGAGAGCTCTTCTGGAGGAGTCCCTGTCCTCATTCTGTTTAGAGTTCTACCCCTAGAAGGATTTAGTCTTCACTTGTCTGGATCTTTTCTGATGAAGAGGAAAGCCGCAGTCTGTCCTCCTGACCAGACTGCCAGCGGTGTTTGAAGCATCTGGACAGCACTTTGCCCCGGGTTTCCAGTCACACCACCTCCTGCATCCCAATGCCAGGGAGGCCTTTGGGATCCATGGCTGTGTCTTCTCCAGTTATGCATCCAGCCCAGCAGCCTGGGGTGTCTGACCTGTGCAGGTGTTCAGGAATGTCCCCATGTCCCTGTTTTGGAGGGGCCGCTCTCTAGCAGCCCCATGGCTGCCAGCAGAGTTGCTGTGACACAAAGCACAAAGACCTGTCCTTGCTTTAATGGTGGTCGCTCACCTGGCTCATCCTGCTCTTGTGAGGGTTCCCTGTTTTTGTAGGGCTGTCAGCGTACAGCACTGTGGTTCCTCGAGATTACAGCTGTTGGCCCTGGCTCTCTCATGTAAGGAAGATGCTGGAAATCAGAGTGGAGGACTTGAACCTGAAGGGGACGTTTTCGCTGGCTGCCTCAGCTCTCAGCATGGAGCAGTGGCCAGCAGACCAGGATCCCTGTCAGTGTAAGATGTGGATGTGATCGGGAGGTGCATCAAGGGGCAGTCACAGGTACACGTGGATGTGAGCAGGCAGGCTGCTGGGCTGGAAGAGAAGGACTCAGCCTCTCTGCCAGCCTGCTGGGACCAGCTCAGAGGAGGAGGAGACAGGCCAGGCCTTCCTGCTGCCTTGGGCTTCCTTTCCCTTCCCTGCCGAGCGCAGGACTCCCTGTAGTTCCCCCGCGTGGCGCAGAGCGGTGCCCCTGGCAAATACCGCAGCGCGCTGTGCCTCGTGGGCTGAAACCAGGCAATTAAATAGCAGCTAAAAAAAGATACGCAGACATAAGCTGTGTGCCATTTTTAGCAGCTTTCAGCACTGATTAACTCCTTAGACAACAGCCGTATGAAACAGCCTGCCCAGCTCCTGCCGGTCTGCCCCACTGGCCAAACCCCGGGCCAGCTGGGGCAGGGCTGTGGCTGCCTGCATCTGGGCAGCAGAACCTGCGGGTGTGCAGCTCTTCCCTGGCTTCTCCAGGCAAGGTCTGTAGGCTCACGTGGGTCTGCAGAGCTAACACAAGCAGTGGGCTCAGTTTGCAGCTGAGGCTACTGAGCACTGCAAGATGTAAAACTCTTTATGCCTGTGAGATGCCACTGGAAAATGGACTTTGGACCCCTGGATTTTGGGATCCAGTGATCTGTGATTATTTTTTAGACAAGAATGTAAATTAACACAGTGTTAATACCAATCACCTTAAAAAAAGAGGCCAGACCCAATCTACATAAAAAACCAAGAGGGAGGATGAATGCATGACACAAGCTCACTAGTTTATGGACAAGCACAGTGTATTTTCAGGACATGGGAATGGGATGACTGATGATCCCCCCCCCCTTTCCTTCCCCTGAACCTGCTGCAGAGTGAAAGTATGATCAAGATTTGTTTGATTTGTAGCAGCTTGACTCTTCTGTTTAACAAGAAGCACATTAGTGAGATGATAAGAGCTTTTTGGGTGTTTTTAGGACAGCACACCACTGTCCACTGAAGGCTGTTGCAGCAGCACATGCCATTGTAGCCTCCATTTCAGTGCCTAACCAGGATTTCCTGCAGCAGTGACAGGAGAAGGGTGGGTCTGCACTGGAACTGACTCAGTAGTTTGGCAGAAGCAGCTGGGGAAGCTGCTGCCAGCCCTTGCACCACCCATCCCTTGCTGCCTTCATGGTGTCGGGTGTGCCTGACCCCCTTTGCAGGAGCTGCATAGGCTGCTCTTGGCCTGAGGATCAGGTGCTCCTTTTTCTTCCGTTCTTCCACCAGTCCTGCCTGTTCCTGCCTGAACCTCTGAGCCCCATCCTCTCTGTAAGGAAAAGGTGCTTAGACTCTGCTGCTTCCTGCACTGCTCCCTGGCCTGCCATGGCACACACACACACACCGGCACCTCAAAGCCTGCGCCTGTGCTACACTCGCCTTCTGGCACAGAGTCAATTGCTGAGCACCTGCTGGGTTTTCTCTTCTGAAGAGCAGCAGTGTCACACCAATCCCCCTGCCCTCTTCTGCTTCCCTCTGCCTCGCCCTGCCCTCTGCATGGCTGAGGGCTTGCCAGCTGCACTCTTTTGTTCACAAAACACGTTCCAGCCTAAGGTGTCCTAAAACAGCAGTAAAATTTTTGAAGGCATCCTGGAATTCCTTGCTGAGTTTCTTTTCTCCTGAAGGAAAAACCTCAGAGGAGACAGGGTGTCTGGTTTCTTTTGGTATCCAATGAAGGCTGGAGCTGTTTGTGCAAACAGCAGCTAAAGGTGCCTCTTTCCTGCAGGAGCTGTTGCTTGGCACAGGTGAAGCTGCACTGTCCTCGGCCATGAGCCCTTGGCCCCATGGCCCCACAGCCCTTGATAAGACAGCCATGTCTGTCCCTGCCCAGGCCTAGGCACAGGCAGTGCTGAGCTTGGGCAAGGTGTGAGCTATTGCTGTGCCTTATTTCAGAGACGTGCTGAACCTGGTTGTTAGTATAAAACATTCTGTAGCCAGAGTAAAACATGATATGATTAACTATTAGTGTCCCTTTGAGGCCTGGCTTGAGCCACATTTGTAGGCTCAGCCTTGGAAAGGCAGCAGGCCTGGACAAGGTGCCCCTGCCTGGGCATCCCTGTGTGGGAGCAGACACTGGAGGGGATGGGGGCCAGTGAGAGCCCCTCGTGGGCCCCTCAGATTCACTGCAGGTTTGGCCAGGGCTGCCTGGGTTTGGCGTGTGGGGCAGTGGTGGTGTGGCCTCTCTGGTGGGGGACAGGTTATGGGGCTGGATAAATTCAGAGGGGCCAAGCTTCAGCAAACTTCAAACACGTGTCAGGGTTTCCACACAGGAGATGGATAACACAGCAGTTCAATTTTCCCGATCTGGTTATTTTGATATCTTTTTTAATGGTGTATTTCTGATGCGCTCATAATTTTAACTTATGTTAAGGTGACTGCCTATAAAAACATGACAGGAAAAGAAGGTGCTGGCAAACATTTTGCAAGAAAAATGATTAATTCTTGCTCCCCAACCTGTGTCTGCACTTCTAGATTGCAATGGCTACTTGATTTTTAAAAATGGCTCAAGCAGACTTGCAGTTCGTGACTGCTTTTGCAAAGCTTTTAATTTGTTTCCTTAGCTGTCCATGGCAAAAAAATCTCACCCCACAAATGTTTTGTGGCTCTGACATGTGGGGCAATCAACTTGAACCAGGAGGCTTAGTCTTCAGGAAAAAATTTTAATAAACAGCTCCCACCAGGCAAGCTGAACTGATGGCAGCCACAGTGGGAATGGTTACTACTGTGCTCCAGTGTAGACAAGGCCTCATTGTCTGGCTTTGATGGGGAAAATGTCCAGTTTCACAAAGTTTGCTGAGCAAGGGAGAAAATAATTATATTGCAGATCAGCTTACAAGGGGCACATTCATGTTTGAAAGAAAACTTGATTTTCATAGGCTGAGGAAGAAAAGCGTAACTGCCAAAGGAAAAAGCCAGTGGCGTTGGTGACCCACTAAAATTTCCTCAAGTCAGAAGTTATTCCTGGCTGAAGGTGAGTCCCAGGGGGCTGGATCCTTGACTCTGGCTGGGAGGCAGGCAGTGCAAGTGGGAAGTGTGCAGGAAGCCAAGCAGCCTGTGTGTCTGAAGGTGCTCTGTGCTGCCAGCAGCCGGTGCGAGGCGGGCGTGCAGAGAGCAGAGCCCTGGTGTGGCCACATACAGAGCTGCTGCTGCTGCTGTGTCACCTCAGGGCCCTGTTCTCTGGTGTCTCCAAGCTCCCCATGGGCACTGCCAGGGCAGAAGCTGTGTTGGCACAGTCCCACATCCCCATCCTGTGCCTGCAGCCTCAGGAGCCCACAGGGGCTTTGGGCAGGCAGCACCTCCCGGATCACACAGCCCTGCTGCCAGCCCTGGGTGTGTGAGCAACCACAGCAGCACCACTGCCTCCAATCTGCCCAGCTCCCAGTTCTCAACTCCTGGTTACTGCAGCTGAGATTTCGTTTGCAGTATTTGAACAAAACATTGGAGGTGTTTTGCTTCGTGTGCTTCTGTTTAGGAAGACCACAGGGCAAATGGTGAAGGAATATGCTTTGCAGCACTGGGCTGCCTGTGCTGAACCACATGCAGTTGGCCCTGGCTGCCTCCCACTGGCACTGGGAGCATTTGCTGAAGCCATTTTGTTGTCTCCTCAAGGGGGAGGATGTAATTATCTTCTTTTTGCAAGATTGTAATTTTCTCTTCACTATCTTAAAAAAAAAAAAAAAGAAAGAAAATTGAGACAGAAGCAGAAATGAACTGTGCAACTGTGATAACCTATTAATTCTTTCATTAGATTGAAAGCAAAGTTCTGATGAATCTAGTGCTATAAATCTTGGGGGGTTTGTGAGCATTCACTATTCTCTTTGCAGGAAGCTGCAACACCAGCAGAAACCCAGTTTGTTGTCATGGCAATGTCAGTAGTTGCCTTCTTTGTATGCCATATCATAGGCACTCATAGGATCATAGGAAAATTCACATAGGAAGGGCCCCCTGGAGATCTGTAGTCCAGCCTCCTGTCCAGGGCAGGGGCAGTCATGAGATCAAACCAGGCTGGTCAGTCTTTCTTCATCCAAGACTTAAAAACCTCAAGGGATGGAGATAGAGCCTCTTCCTGGGCAACATTTCTAGGCTGTTGCTACCACCCTTATAGCTTTCCTAATCCTAGTCATTCTGAGAATAATATTGGAGTTTGCTGTGACTTTGCTATTTAGTCACTGTGTTTTCTTTTTTTCACCGCCGTGAGAGTGTGATCTGGCCATACTTTTATATTTCCCTCTCAGTCAGTTGTTGTGCCAGATGACTAATGGGCTGTGTTCAATTTTCTTGTATTTGACATTTGTTTTCTGCCCACATTGGCACTGCTTAAGGAAAACATCCCTAGTCAGACCTGTATTTGCACATTAGCAACGGGAACAAATGCATCCACCCATACAAGTGAAATGTGTGCTTGAGTGCTGTTCAGATAGACTTGCAAGCATACAAAAGTTGCCATTAATCCCAGTCCTTCCTATTAGTTGTCATCTATGTAAATTGTGCTGGATTAAAGAAAGGAGAGAGCATGTGTATTTGTGTCCTTGTCCTGAAGGGCGCCCACTTGCCAACTCTGTTTTAACAGGATTGTTTCATGAGTTTTGTGTTTCACTCTCCTCCTGCTGGTATCATGTTTAGTATACCATGTCCTGTCCAAGGACCAACTGCTGTCCAAGGTTTGTCTTGTATAATTGAATTATGGTTGCCATGGGGACTGGAAAGTTCAGATTTCGTTCCGCATGGTAAATTTTGCAAGCCAAGGTATATTACAAAGAAAGAGGGAAAGCTGGATCTTAAAGTCTGTGTCAAGGAGCAAGTGGTTAAATAGAGGGGATCTAAAAAGGGGTTTATGGTAATTTGTTGCTCAAGTTCGCAAGGAAATTAAGTTAGACTTGAGTACAAAATTTAGGCTTGTTGGAAAACCTCAGTTCCACAACCAAGTGCCACAGCTCTTGTGCCTGTCTCCATGTTGTCTCCCTGCTTGATGGACAGAGTCTACCCTGGGACCAAGTTGTGCTTTGCCTTTGACACTGTTAAAGTCCTCTCAGAGTGTTTCTAGAGAACCAAGCACAAGCACTGACATTGACTGCATACTGCTAGGTAGGATACTGGCAACACATCAGGAAAACACAAATAGATGCAGTGCCAGCATTTCTGGTGTTTGGTTTCCAAACAGCACTACATACAGTTTGCATTTCATTCCCTGTGCCTTCCTCCAGCATCTCTGAGGAGAGAGAATGGAGCTTGGTGTTAAGGGATGCCACAGTGCTAAAACCCCCTACAGAATCTGTGATGATCTCCTGTGGGGCTCCGTACTGACCTGTGCCAACCTGACATATGGAACCCAACACTGCCCTACCTGCAGGAGGGGGACACAGAGATGGGCACCCCGGTGGGAAGCTGCAGAACATCTCTGTGGGAGGGCTGGAACTCAACTGGAAGTTTTGGGAAAAGCTCCCTCCCAAGGTTTTGTTTTGATGTTCAGTTTTGTCTTTGAAGGATGCGAAAGGCGAAAAGTAGTGCAGATAAAGAAAACATTCATGAGATGTTCCACTCCAAGCAGGAGTTCATGAGAACAGATGGTAAAACTGAGGCAAAAAGCAGTGCCTGAAACCAGTCCAGCTAAGTATTGCCCAACAGCATGAGAGATCAAGTGGGGTAACTTCCTTGCTCTGTTGCATTTGATTTTCCAGCATGCACACTTCAGATCTCATGGGGAGGGCAGGATTGTGACATGGGAGAAAATTCAGAACATCATCGCTGTGCTGAGTGTGATTGCGGGAGGCAAAGTGAGCAGCTGTGAAAACTGATACAAATGGGTGGGTTTCATGGCTTGCAATGTAACATTTTTACATCACTTGCTATCAGAGGGACTTCTGTATTTGCTTGCTCACAGTTTTGCTCTAGCTCTTTAATTTTGCTAACAATAGTAATAATATAAGGCATCTGTGGAGGCCATACAGCACAGTCAAGCTGTAAGATCTGTCATGTTATCTTTTTCTCAGGGCAAAACCCAAAGCTGCCTGAGTTCTGGTTTACGTTGTCAGCTTGCTGTGGAGCACTGAGAGCAGGACTAACTGCAGCCAGGGCATTGCCTGCTTTGGGCTTGGAGAATATATTCATGCTGCAGTGTTCTTATTAATTACAGCTCTCTCAAACATAAGGCATGGGATGGAGGAAAATGAAACAAACAGGCTTATTTAGGTCAATTACAAAAGTACAGGCTAATTGCAAACAAAGTGGCAAAACAGGAGCAGTGGAGGCTCAGAGGAAAACAATGTGAACAGTGACCTACATACTCTTGGGGAGTGGGGGGAGGTTAGACAGCAGGCCACTGGGAACACAGGCTCAGCAGAGAGGGGGTTGCATGCAGCTCTCCTTTCAGGTCCCTGGGCCAGGGCCAGCCTCTGTGCTGAGTGCCATCCATGCAGTCTGTGCAGAGCTGGCTAAACATATAAGAACATTCATGGAGACATCAGCCAAGTGATGCAGTGGCATTGTTCCTGTCTGATGTTTAGCCCCATAGAAAGCTGCAAGGCCTCTTCTGTGAGGGCAGAACCTGGAAAACAACAGCTCCCTGCTTTCCATTGAGAACAATGGAAGTCTAGGTGTGAAGATGGTTGGTTTGTATGCTCTTGCTTATGCTGCCAGAGAGAGGACAAGTAAAGGACAATAAGTTTTTAGACACATGCTGGAAAACCTTTGCTCAGTGAGCCCTTGCAAGTACTTTAAAGACATTTGTGGAAAGTAGCTCTTCTTGACTACTTGTCACAAACACCTTAAGCCCACTGCCAACAAGATGAACTGTGTAGATGTCTTCGCTCACTGCAAAAGGTTTATGAGCCCAAAACTGGGACAGGTATAAAGTAATTGCTCTAAGGGAGGCCTTTATCACTCCTCACAGAGTTCAATGGTAATTTCATCCTGTGGTACATATTTCCAGAGAGCAGTAATTAGGGAGAACAATGGAACACAAATAACTCCTACAAAAGGGAACAAGGATTTGACATCCCTTATTTAAATACCAGCTCAGTCAAATGCTTTCCTATCATGTGGTTTTCAGCTCTGGACTCCCCTTGCAAGTAGGAATATCCAACATCCAATCTCTGTGTGCCTGCCAGCCCTGGCACCTGTCCAGTCAATGGGAGACAGCCTTCTCCTATCTGCATGGTGCTGCTCTTGTCTCTACCCACATCTAAGGTCCCAGATAACTATGCTCTAAAAGTGACAGAGCGCATGCAACACTGCAGTCCAACTGAGGGCTTTTGAGACTGTCAAATCATTTGGTCCTGTGTGTAAATGGGGCCAGATTCTGCTAGATCTAAGCTTGATCTTAGCCTGGGTACCATGTCTGACCAGCCAAAGCTATGATGGTGGCGAGTTCACCAGCCCCAGGCAGTGTCCAGAGTTTTGCCTCAGTACTTGATGTTTATCCTCCTCCCTAACCTACATGCAGCCAGCAGGAAGCACAACACATTTACATTCAGCAGCTACTGCACAGCATTCTCATCCCCTGCCACTGAAAAATGGACAACAAAGACAGGTCCTGATTCTGGTGGAAATGTGATGGGGTTGTAACATCATTTATCTCCCTCCACAAGCTGGCTAATGCACAAATGCATAGGCCAGGCTACAGCTAGTGGGGATAGCTGTTCACACTAGTGAACAATTCCAGTGGAGAGGCTGTAACAGAAGTGATGGGGGCTGTGGCCTCGCTCTTAGGGAGTCACTGGCCCCTGCAGCACTCAGGTGCTGGCGAGGCTCTTCTGAGGACCCTTCACCACAAGTGCTGCCCAAGGTGGCTGTGGGAAGTCCAGCAGCCATTCCTCCAGATATTTTTTTATCAATCACATCTGCCACACCACAGCAGGCTTGGAAGAACACCTCACTGCACACCAGATGCACATGTGCCTCAGGCACCAGGTGAGTCAGAACACGGCCTTGCTTGGCACTTGGGTGCACTTTGCTAATTATGTTAAAGTTTTAATTGAACAGGGTTTAATAATGGGTTTTGTTGATCTCTTGAAATATAGGAGACATAATAGCAGAGTCAAAACTGAAATGGATTTGTAATTTTTTCCTTTTGTTTAGGGGACATTCTTTTAATTTAGGAAAAAAAGTGAGTGTAGCTGTGCCTGGGATTTCCAAGTGCATCTCTGCACATTTTGTCTTATTACAGAAACTATCAGTCCTCAATGGATATAAGCCTTTTCTAAGCAATAACTTTCTATCTTCAGCTGGACTTTCTATGCTACACATTTCGTTTGTACTCCCCATGGTTTCTCTTTATCAGCACAATTTCCTGTCAACCAGCTAAATGGCATTCATGCATGTATATTTTTCTTTTTTTTTAAAGCACAGCTGGGATCTATGATATAAGCATATTCTCCCTGGATGCATTATGAACTCTAGATGTCTACATGACTTTTCTGTGGGAACACATGAAGAAAAGATCCTGTGTAACTGCTGGCTGGATTCTAAATATTTCAAGTCAGGTATCAGGAGCCTGGTAAAAAGACTTAAGCTATGGTTGGAAACAATTTCCAGAAACTCATTCTGCTTATCCCTTGTGGCTGTGGCAATAAATGAGAAAGAGGAAGGGACAAAGCCCACTGCCAGAAAACAAGTCAACAAAAGCAACTAACTTTCTTTGGGTTTCATCACCTGACACACTGTACATTGAGCTTTGGAGGCCTCTGTGTGTCCAGAAAAGAATTCTCAGTACCTTTTGCCAGGACAAATTCATATCTAATTAAGAGGCTAATAATGAAATTATTATTAAGTTCGCAGTCATTTTCATAGTTGGAGAAAAGTTAGACATTAAATGCCCTCTATATACTGCCTGGTAGCTGCTTTTCTTCTCTTACCCTCTACCTGCCTAGTTTCTCATATAGTTGTTTTTATTCTGGACTAGACCAAAGCTGTTTATCTTTCCTCCTCCACCCACTCTTCACATCTGAGTGTCTGCTGTTCACTGCTCTAACAAGAAGTCAACAGAAGGAAAAAGGCATAATGACCCTGCTGAATCAACATCCTGTGAGGTTGAAATGACAGTCATTATCCTGACTGGAAAGCAGCACTATAGTCCTTTGGAGGCTGGAGGGTAGGCAGCTCTTACAGAAGAGGACCAAATGCTCTTCTTACACTGAGTTTAAAGCCCATAAGAAAAATGTATTCTCGGCTCTTTACTTGGTCTGAAAGCTGCTCAGGAACATAGCAGTGGGGGTGTTGAGGACTTTTTCTGCAGGCACATGTGAAGATGGCCAACCCATCCTCTAAGCTGTGTGGGAGCTATGAATCTACATGAGTGTGACACTGATCCCTGACTAACTCACCTGGTCACTGAGCTGGCCTCAATTGCTCATGCTGGCTGCCACAGCTTCCAGTATGGAGCTCCCTCTAGTACCAGAGAGCAGGTCAGCTACAACACATCGGTGTCTGAAAAAATGAAATCCTTTCTCAGATCTGTTTCTCTGAGTAAGAAAACAAATTTAAAATGGCAAAACCCCAAGATGATCAGGCTACCACCCAGGGGCTTGGCTGCAAAGTACAGTAATTTCACGATTATAAGCTGCACCTTTTTCATTGAGGAATCCAGCCTACCCCAGTAGTGCAGCTAATCATCAGGTGCGGCTTATCTATGGACAAATCCCAGTGAAATGCCAACCTGGAAGTGAGAGCTGGCAGGGGAGGGTGCCTGGGGCTGCATTTAAAGGCTTTGCTGGTCTATGAAAACTGTTTGCAACTTGAGCACCTGACACCAAACCCCACGCTGGCGTGACTCTGTTACTAACTAATTACTTTGTTGCACATGGATCCTCTCTTAAAAAAAAAAAATTAAAAAAAAAAGGGGCTTATATTCGGGTGTGGCTTATATATGGACAAATCCTGTGGTCTACCCGGCTACCCGGATGTGCGGCTTATAATCAGGTGTGGCTTATAATTGTGAAATTACTGTAGTATCAGCACATCAAGGTTTCAGAGGCACAGAGCACCTTGCAGCCCCATCACACAGAGTTTGGAAAGCACTTAGTGTATCCAGTCATGGGACTACATCTGCCCTCAGCATGTCAGCATGGCTGTCCAGGGATTCATCCCATGGTCCATCCCTGACCACAGGTAGTGAGAAGAGCTTTGTAAGGAGAACAAGTTCAAGGAAAGGTTTAATGTCACACTGAGAGGGCTCGTGTAACACTTCTGTTCTGTTGCTTTGTGTCTTCTTTTATGTGCTCTTTTTTCATCACCATATTCTTAACTAGGAAAATAACTCTTTTAAAAATCACTTTCAGAATGTTCCTTTTGCTCAGAGCCCTACAGGATTTCAGAACCATTGCAAAATGCTATTTCTCAGAAAAGCACAGAAGATTTCTGCAACAGAGAAAAACATTTTCAGATACTTCATTACCTAGTGCTTAAAAAGATGGCATTTAATTTGTTGAGGCATCTGCTCTTTCATTATTTAAGGCATCCCTCAGAAGACATCTTTAAGAACACATAATTCAAGACCAAATGCTGGAAATGTTAAAGATAAATGACATAATTTATTCATGGCACATTATCCTTTCTGTCAAGGAAGAATTCATGACTCTAGAGTGAAGCTGAAAATCATGTTGCTTTTGGTTATCATTAACTGACCTCAGTCAAGGCACTGCCCTGTGGAGATGGGCCCTACAGAACATACTGTAAAAATACAAGCCTTGTTCAGAAATAAAGGTAATCTGTGGCAACAGTGAGGAGACAATAATGGCACAACAGAAGAAACAGCAGCATGTGCTGGGGTGAGTGAGCACGGAGGGAAGCACTCGCCCCAGCACAAGCCACACACGCACCTTTAATGACCTTCGACACAATGACTGGCCAGCAGATTACCAGCCTGACTGCTGCCATGGGAGAGCTTATTTTGGACACCATGAGCAAGAGCAACATCAGGGAGCTTGTCATGGAGCAGCAGGTTTACCAATTGCTTCTAGTCATGCCACTGGATGAAAACCAGTTCTCCATTTCAAGCGATTTGGCATTCCTTGGAGTATAGGGCTGGGAGAACAGAAGCCATGCAGGACAGCATCATCTGCTTTGGTTTTACTCCAGCTAAAGATCAAGTGGTTGTAGAATCAGTGCAAGGGTTTTACACTAACCTTTCATAAATTTGATATTACTACTGGAAAATCGTGTACCTCTAACAATGAAACAGATGTGTGGTAAGACTTGTACTGCAATACCTAGAGGAAACTGGTGTTTCCTGCCTGTTTCCCTTTCGTATTATTGAGATCAAAGAAAAAAGTGCAAGTGCTTTTATTAATGAAACTATAGAGAAAGTTTTTTTTAAAAACCACTGGCAAGATCTTTCTCTTTAGGACAAACTGAAGAAACTGTGACATTTCATGCTGCTTCAAAAATAACTAGAAAGGTAGTATGCTTTAGTCTGAAAATCAGAAACATCCGTTCCCTGTCCCAGTTCCTTTTCAGTGAATTTAGAAGTCCAGTGATATTTCAGAGTTAGCCTGTCTCTTCAGTCACTTCACAGACACAAAGAATTGTAATCACAAATCACATTATGCTGTGCTCAGCTTCCAACAAAAGAGGAACAATTCTACTTGCATTTAAACAGCATCTCCCAAGCATACAGCTCAGCTGTCCCTTGTTTTCAAAGACATCCCACAGTTCTTTCCCAAATGTATGCATTTCTCTCAAATGTGATGACTCCGATGTTTTAGTGTTGAACAATAGAAATTTAAGAACTATTGACTACATTTTTTAAATGCAAGTGCAAGGTCCCAGTCATGTACAGGCTGGTGCACATTTCAAACTCCATATCCACTGTGACTAGTTCCACTCACTAGAATTGATAGCCTGGATAAAACTAAGCATATGTGTAAATCTTCATAGAAAGGGATTTTATTTTTGCAGCAGCAGCAGGTCTCATTTCCTTCATGAGTTTCTCCTCACCCTTAGCATAAAAACACTGTTACTGAGCAATAGGACAAGAGGTTTGATAAAAGAATCCTTTTCTTATGTGCCACATCTTGGGTCACAGACCATGTCTGGGGCTGAAAGCTAAGACACTCATATGCTTCCATGATTCTATATATACATCTTAGCTCTACGGACTTCAATTCCTTCTATTTTAAAAATAATTGCAATGTTCCCAATTCTTGCAATTTTATTGTAAATCCCACAAAATTCGATATTTTTCAAAAAGCTACAGTTCCCAGAACCTTATGACATTTTGATGCAGCAACAAGGTGGATTTGTCTCTGGCAAGTGTATCAAAACAAAAGCTATCAAAGGTTAGATACTGACATTTTAAATTCACTTCCTGCAAGTTACTGATAGAGATTAGAAGCATATTGTATTATGCCTCTGGGTGTTTCCATCAATTTATGCAGGTTTCTGACCAGACAAACCTTAAGATCCTAGTCCTGCAAGCCTTTGTGCCTGCTCAGAATCCCACCTGGAATGCAAACAAACTTTTCCTGAAATTCCGGTGGTGCAGGTTCACACAGTCACAAGCTGTGATGGTGGCAGGTGCTGGCCACTGTCAGGAAGACCATAATCCATGTGGATAATTTGTCATGATAAATCTCCATCTAAACTTCATCAGATTTCCATGCCCTGTATTCTTGGAAGGATCATCTCCAATTGCTATGAGTATGTTGGGTTTGAATTAGTCACTGAAGACAGGGCAGTTGCTGAAGACAGGAAAGGGAGCAGGTCACTCACAGTAGGCAATAGGGAGCCAGAAAAATACTCCAAGGACATAGGACAAATTGCAATCAATGGCAGGGCAGGAAGAGGGAGCTAGCAAGACTTTTCCATGCTATGAAAGGCTGGTTTCCTTTCCCCCGTTTTGGATGTAGTGTGACCAGCGTTGATACACACAGTCTCTTCGGGCTGAGAGAGCTACATCCTAAATGCATGCCCTCTGACAGCAATTCAAGCTTGCTAGCTTGTGAAATCTGCCTCCCCACCTACTCTCATGTGGTTAGTAGCTGCCATGGCATGGTAGGGAAGCTGTCTCTCTTCCCGCTTGGAAAGCATGAGAATTAGCATAATGGCTTCTGAACTCTTCTGCAGGGAACAGGTGTTAGACAGGACCAGGGCAAAACCCTCTTGCTAGCCTGATACATATTTTCTTCTAGGCTCTCACCGGCTAGGAGCCAGCCCACAAGTGTCCAAATTTCTGATTTCATGGGTATGTTGATGTGCCAGTGGGCTGCCAGACTCCTAACAAAAACTTTGAAGAGCTGAGGGGAGAAGGAGCTCCAGGACTTCATCACAGGTGGGAACCTATGTAGTGGGGCCCTACCATGCCATTGTGTGGTTGTGGACTCCCTTGGTCATCCAGGAATTCCCAGCTCAGCTGCTTATGGTTTTGTCTTTGCCAGCAGCATCCACACCACCTCTGTGAACATCATAGCTCCAGTAAAAGATCCACACACCAGATGTGAAGTGTCAGCCTGTGGGGGCACAAGGTGACATCTGTCATCTGTAAATGACACCCAAGATTTGTAAACGACTAAAGTCAGAGGTTGCTTGAATTGCAGACACACTAATTTGCACCAACATTTCAACCCTTTTGAGAGACCACGATGGTTAAATGACATCTCTTGTTGTCCTACCTCTTATATTATGTATGGGGCAATTTTCCAAATTTCGGGTGTCACTGTCCAAGGGATGCTCCATTTGCTTAGCCGTTGGTGGTGGTGTCAGGGCAAGTGTAGTTTTTTATTTTTGGGAACGACTATACAAAAACTGGATGTTAAGCCAACCTGCATTCCATCTCGCCAGAGACATTACAGTAACAGGTTCAACCAGGGAAAAGATGGGCAGGGTGACAGGGCTCGGTGGAGGCGGGGGCACAGCCATGGCTACCGAGGGGCGGCAGACACGACAGGAACAGGCCTCAACGTGCCTTTGACCGTGCCCGGGTCCCACTTGGCTCTTGTGTGGGAGACGGGCCCCCGGATCCCCATTAGAGCACGCCGGAGCTCGACCAGAGCCGGCGGCCTCCCCAGGCACACACAGCCCGGCACGGGCGCCGTGCCGCGATCCCTCCGCCAGCGCCGCGCGTCTCCCTCCGCCGCCGCGGACAGTTTGGCCCGCGCGGGCCGCCGTAGCGCTGCCGGGCGGCCGGGCCGAGACCAGGGCCGGGGGGCGGCGGGACAGGCGGGCGCGTCCCTGCGCTCCCGGCCTCGGCGGGCGGGTCCCGGCCTGGCCCAAGCGCCTGGCCCGCACCTGGCACTGCGGAGCCGCCCCCTCGCTGCCGCCCCCTCCCTGCGGCCGCCACCGCCCCCCAGGGTACGGCCCCCGCCCCGCCCGCAGGGGCGGCCCGCGCCGCGGCCCCTCCTCGGGGCAGGCCGGCTGCATGGGCAGGCGCTGCGGGGCACCGTGGGTGCCGGGATTGCCGCTCCTGGGCGCCAGGTAGGAGAGGTTGGACGCGGCGGGGCGGGCTGGCGAGGGGGCAGGAGGCGCGGCCCCTCACCCGCAGTGCTGCCGCCGCAGGGAGGAGGCTGCCGGCTGGGCTGGCTTGTACGTTCCTCTCCTCTCTTCTCTCTCCCCTTCTCTCTGTCTCTCTCTTTCTTCCTCCCGCCCTCATTTTGCACAGAAGCCGGGAGGATAATTCACTGCAGGCTCTGACTGCATCCCTCTTCCTCCCGGCCACCACCAGCTCTTCGGGAAAGGTGAAGGTGTTGGCCGGGGGTCTGTAATCCTTGGCAGCAGCTGTAGTACCTCCTTGATTCACCTTTTAAATGGGGCTCGGGGGACGTGGAAATGCCTTTATTATCTGGTATCACACACTATGTGATTGTGTGGACTTAAAACAGAGATAGATTTTGTGAGAGTTAAAAACTCCCTCGCGTGTATTCTCGAGGTTTTTCTGCGACTCTGTTTAATAGTCAAATACAGGATTTTGCTTTCCAGTCTCTGAAGCATAAAGTGAAATGGATGTGTATGTTGCTAAAGCGAGAGGTGGGAATTTTTGTCTTGTCATAAGATGATACTGAAGTGCAAAATCTAAATTTTGGATTTGGGAATTGGTGTGGATGTGTTAATTGATACTAAGTGGATGATAATTTGTGTGGAAACTTCTGAAAATAATAATGCTGCCTCCATCCCTATATGCTCTTGTGCTTATATTTTTTGCAAAGAATGAGGCTGAAATTGTATTTATTGTGAATATTGTATTGACTCACGGTGCATCTTTCAGTTTAGATTGCTGCTGATTTGATCCTCTGGAATCTGCAAAAGGAAAGTCTGCCAGCCTCTGTGAATAGCTTTTCAGTGTAACAGGAGTGGAGTTCCCAAGCAGAATCGCTGAGAGATATGTGAATGTGTGGGAGCAAAGCTGAGCCCATTGGTGTTTCTGCCTCAAACCTGGGCTCGTTCCCCAGGCACAGTCTGTGTGTGGGGTGAATATCTCTGTGGCACCTGGAGATGATGTCAGTCGAAGGCTCTACGATAACAAGTCGGATCAAAAATCTACTTCGCTCCCCCTCCATTAAGCTGAGGAGAAGCAAGCCTGGGAATAAGAGAGAAGATATAAGCAGCAAGGTGAGTGCTGTGTGGTGCAGCCAGCATGCTTTAAATTTGTTGTCTAAGTTTCCATCTGTGTTGCTAATGCTGCTCTGGGAGACCTGGTATAACTGCAGAGTGATGCGGAGGAACTGATCCATGACTGGTCTGTCTTTTAATAGGGATCTTTGCTCTGCTGCAGATCCTTCCTGAAGCTTGTGCTCCTTTTTTGAAGCATTCTTTTTGTTTGTGTGATATAAACCCAGTCTGTATCAGAAAGCTTTTGGGATTTCCCACACTCTGCTGTGTGGAGTCATTACAGATGACTGACAGGAGAAATGCAGTGCTGCCTCTTGCTCCATGTTACCAGCTGCTAACCTGCATTACTGGGACCTGAGGATACAGAAACACCTGTTGTGTGTAAGCAATTGCTCTCACCCTCCAAAGGAAAGTTCTAAGAACATGTAGGGGATGGAAGGATGATATAAAAAAATGTGAAACATGTCATGGAGGTGTCTGTTCGGATAGGCACTGTGTTGCACAGGTTGGGGTGTGCTTTCCTCTGTGTGCCTCAGACCACCTTTCCTTGGGGTTATTTTCTGTTGTTGTAATTGGTTCTTAAAAGCCATCATTTTTCTTGGTGTTTTGGAGAATTCCTGACAGACACTCACTCACTGGGAATTGACGGATGTCATGAGGAGAGGATGACTTAAGCCTGGCTTCAGGGAGCATAGGAGCTGGGTGGCATTGCCTTGTGCTGACAGCAGGTGCCTCTGAGTCAGGGCACCTTGTTCTGTCCCTACCACTGATTCACCTGTAACCTTGGGCAAATCACTCAGCCTTTGTGTAACTCTCTGTCTCCATAAATAGAAAACTTAATCCCTTCCCTTTTGTGAAGACTTGCTAATAAATAAGAAATGCTTGTAATACATGTCTGAAAGGTGTATTCATTGGTCTCAAAACAGTAATGCTTCAAAATCTCTCTCTTGAAGTGAAAAGTGTATATAAAACTTCAGGGGAAGTAAATGATGCTGTACCTAAACATGATCTTTCCCCAACATGACATCCTGTTCTCAGAACTCTGGTTCAGGTCAGAGTTTCCCTTAGATGGCTCTTTAATACCAAGGAACACAATGTTCTTCTCTTGCCAAGCAAGAGAAAAATCTGCATGGCTTCCTCAAAGTTGTCTAGGGGAAAGTCCTTGGTGCTTGTGCTTGACCTCAGTGTGTGCATGTGCAGGTATGTGCATTTCATGCAGCCTGTGGACTGCCAGTGAAATGTCCTGTTTGATGTTGCTGAGGAGCAGTTTGTTGGTCTGTATTCTGCAGAGACTTCTACTGGGACAGACAAAAGCCACTTGTACCTCCATATGTGGTGGGCATTTGATTTTGTCTCTGTGGTCTGCACACTCATTTTCGGGGCTGCTACATACCCTGGGTGTTCTGTGGTACACGTTTCATTTTGCTTTCCTTACACATGCCTTTTGGGAGAGCTCCATTTTATCCTTTGTGCTGTCTCCCAGCGTGCAGCCAGGGCTGTCTGAGCCCCTGGGGAGGGATATCATGGATTCATTCTGCACCATCAAAGTAGGGTTTCGGGGTTGGATTTTGTCCATCTTATTAGTAAGAGCCATTAATCAGTGAGGTGCAAAGGAACTGGTGGAGAGTTTGCTGGTAGAATCAGTTTGATATTATGAGGGGTTAGGTGCAGGTGTTGGTTTCCTGAAGTGATCTGCTCTGAATTAGCTCAAGTGACTTAGGGTCTGCCATCAGTGGGCCAGCTGGAGGGATTAAAATGGAAGGGGTGGAGCATTTATCAAAGATCTGACAGATGTTGGGTATCTCTGGAGACATTCTCTCTGCTACATGTGTGCTCCTCTGCTTTCCAGAGTGAGAAGCAGCTCTGTTTTTCTAAAATAGCAGAAACAGGTCTCACTCTGCTATTTGGGGTGTGTGTGTATGTGTGTAAAAACCCCTGGGACTAACACTGACCAAAATACACATTGTTCCTGAAGGATCTTTTCTGATCTGCAGGAAGGAATCTTTGAAGCGTCTTTGTCTCTTGGACTTTTTGAGAAATAACTGTACCAAGAGCTCTATGAAACTGGTCAGGTGGAAGCATGGAAGGACCAATGAAGTTGGTCATCTCAGACATCCGATGTGCAGATGTAGGTGAAGACCCAGCCTTCAACAGCCCTCTGAGTCCCTCAACTTTTTATTGCAACCAGGTGCTCTATTAAGCACAAACACCCTCAGTGGCATTGCTTAAACTTCCATGAACTGTGGTGGTTTGTTTTTTTTCCCCTCCAGTGGGAAGTGTCCTGGCTGTTTCCTAAGGAACCCCTTGGGTGTGTGAGGCTTGCCAGGCTGTCTCGGCGGTTAGGGACAGACCCTTGGGCAGTTTGTCTTGCTGAAGAGAAGGCCTGTGAAATTGCCTCCTTTCAGTGAAGCAGCCGTGTAATGCTGGGCTGGCCGTGGGCAGTCTGTGGGAGGCTGGCTCTGCAGAGACCTGTTTGTGCATTGCTGTAGAAGGGGGAGTGTGGGTAAATAGAGGTATTTTGCATGATGGCAGGACATGAAGTGTGCTGGGAGCTGTACAAGACAGAACTTGTTTTGTGACTTCCACTAGGAGTTTTTTCTTGCTATAATTAATGCGTGGTTTTACTGTCGAGCTCCAGATCTCTACAGAAGTAAAACTAAGGAGCCAATAGATAATTGTGGACATTTAAGAAAAGGAAAAGGGGGGGAAGGAATGGGAGCTCTAAGTAAAGCTTTGACAAATTGGATGTAGTGTTTGGTTTTGTTACTGCTTTTTAAAAACAGCTTTTGACTAGTTCTGTGTTTAGACTTCTCTTTTTTTGGTGTCTTCTGATGTCCATGGCTTGAATCCACTTTTGCTATGCTCTCCAGATATTTGTTTTTTGTGTTGAACCGATATAGACCTAGAGTACAGAGGCTTAAGTGTAAGGCTTGTTGACGGTTGGGATTTGTAATGTATTGGTGTGGCCGTTGGAAGCTAAAATTTCCTCAGATAAGTTGATTGGCCTGCATTCAATTTCTAGAGGATTACCAGCCCTGCCAGAAATCCAGCCGTGCATCTGGTCACCGTGCTTGTGATTCCAGTAGGGACACGGGGTTAAAAACTGGGCACTAAGTGCCTTTGAGTCACCCTGCGGAGCAGCACTATCAGGACAGAGGGGAAGCTCAGGCCTGACCCATCTCCCATCGTTAAAATGTCCTGGCTGCTGTAGTACCCTGCTCACAGAAGTGATGTAACTAAGCAAGTACAATTCCTGCAGGGGTTGTTTGACTGTTGAGCTCTATATTTGTAAATATAAACCTCTTTTTAACTGGCATAGCTGTGTTTGTTTGGAGAGGGATGGTGCGTGCGGGTATCCTTAGTCAAATCAGATTGTGAATGTCAATGTAGAAACAAATTGCTACAAAACCTGATACAGGCTTTCCCTGTAACGAGACGCCAGCGAATCAAAGAAACAATTTGGAATTTGATGCTCGTTTCTTTGATTTCTCCTGCTTTTTCTAAGCCAGAAATATTTCAAGTTGCCTCTTTAAAAGAGTACTTTGACTAAAACCTGAATTCCTCAGCAGGAAGTCAATCAGCAGGGAACTGTTGTGTTGTGGTCTCTCCCCTCTCCAAGTGGCATGTAAACGTGCAGCTGGAGTGCCTGTTCCTGCCCCACCATGCCTGGGCTGGACTGAGTGGCTCTGCAAAACCTTCTTGAGAGCTTTTGTTCTGAAAATGAGCCCTGACTAAGTTGCTTCTAGTGGGACAGGGTTTCCTGTCCTCTTTTGGTGAGGCAAAGCCAGTAGAAACAAGTACTTCTGTGTACTTCTGTGTCCTGTCAGTGAGCTTGCACAGATTTAAGAGGAAAGCAGATCCATGGAAGCTTCAAGCCCCTCAAGTCTTGTCATTCCCAATGAAGTTCTTCAGCTTCTTAATCCCCTGAGAAATTGGAGGGCTCAGCTAGGACCTGAAGCTGCCCTGGACACAAGAGAATGGAGTAATGTTTCTGGCCTGACCTGTAGCTTCCTGCCTTCAGCACAGAGTCCTTTTTGTCTGAAAATATCACGGCTTCCAACATGAATCAGTGTCAGATCACTGCCAGTCTTAGCTGGATCAGCTGAGAATTGCTGAACCTGAACTGGAAGAGAACCAAAAACCACACAAATTTTTCACTGATATAAATGCATCAAAAATTGTCACCTCTTATTAAACTTCTGTTGTACAGCTGAGGCTTGTTGCAGAGTGGTATTCTTTGTAAGTCTTTGGAAACAACTTGGTCCTGCAGCAGCAGAACCTGCTGGGTTCCCAGGGAACTGGATGTGGAGCTGAGCAGCCTTACTGTGTGGGTGAGTTAAGGAGCAGCCTGTCTGATGCTGACGTAAGTTTTTCTTTTTGCAGGATTTGGAAGGGTCTTCTACAAAATGATGGTGCTTTTGAGGAGCTATTCAGTGTAGTATTGCCCCATTCACCCTTTTTGTTCCACTGCAGTCCTACTTAGTGGTGCTCAGCCTGCCATCTCTGGGACTGGTTCAGCCAGGGCACAGCTGAGGGAATGCCTCTAACCCTGGTCTGGATGTCTGCTACTGTGCCTGTTCTGCTTCAGCATCCATGAATATTGCTTGACCCCAGTTGATAGCTAGGGATCTCTCTCACAGCTCTGCGCTGCTCAGTCTAAACATACCCAATTGCTTCTACAGTTTAGGGCCTGCTGTCCAGAGATAGAAGGGATTTCATGTATGTCTCTGGTCAGGCTTATAACAGTGTCTGTTAAAGCACAAGACAAGGGCTGGTTGGTTTCTCCATAGCCAGACCTGCATTTCAGTGGTGTGTCCGTATCTGTAGATAGAGTCAGTGGAACAACTAAGAGTGTCAACTCAGGGGTTGAATGCTTTCTGCTTGGGTTGCTGTGGTCCCCCACTATTCTTTCCTTGGATATGTGGTGCTCAGGGTGACTCTGTGTGTGTTAGTGGTTTGATACACAGCATTTTCTTGTTCTGTTCTTCACTCTGTGAATGATGTGCCTTGTCATGAAAATACAGGGTGATCTGGCTAGCTCCCTTGGTCTAAATATCAGTGATAAATGTGACTGACATTCACAGAGCATATCAAAGCCAGAGTTTTTCTGCTGGTGAGCTGCAGTGCCAGTTGACTGTGGTTCTTGGAGTATAGTGGATATAGAAGAATATAACAAGTCAACACATTTGGTCTTGTAGCCTTCAGTTATATCCATAAAACACTGTGATACTTCTTGTCAGTCTTGAGGCAAGGTTTCTGGTAAGATCCATCCTTCTAGCCACCCCTAAATCATGTGCTGTCTTTACTTTGAAAGACAGCAGGAAGGCATCTCCATGTCAGGGAGACCATGATGGATGATGTGCTGGGGTGAAGTCAGCATAAATAACACAAACTAGGTCATTTGCCTTGTAGGTTTTAGTGGTTCTTGCTTCCTGTGGATGGTCACACACTGCTTACCTGGATAGCCTTTCAGTGCTGCTGTGGTCCTGCCTTGAATGTTCTTCACCTGTTTCAGATAAGCTGGCACCCTCTGAGAGGACTTGTGGGACTTGGCTAACCTGACTGGAGAGGCTCATAAGCAGGTCTTACATGGCTGTCCCTGCTGTGCTGGGTGAGCTGTGCACAGAATCCTCCCTTTTGTCCGTGGGCTGTGAAGCGAGTAGTGTTTGCCAAAGACCTGGCTGGGATAGTAAGATAGCCGAGGTCAGAGCTGCTCGAAAGTGTTGCAGGTGGTACATTTGCTGCTTGCTAATCTGAGCTGTTGTTCACTGCGGTGCTGAGGGGGCTGGTGGAGAAAGGCATCCTCAGATACAGTGGGAAGAGACCTCCTTCAGAGTGTACCATCTGTTTCACTGGCTGCATGCTTGGCCCTTCCTGTGGTTTATCACCTCATGTGTTTCAGAAGGGCAGAACAACTGAAGTGTTGTTGGGAGTCACACCAGGCTGGGCTAATATCTGATTGTCCATCATCAAGGGTCTGTAAGCACCTGTAAAATGACTTGTATATTATTTTATTGTCCTCTGTGTCTAGTGGAAAGTAGAGACTGGACACCACCTCCATTTCTGGCTGAGAAAGTGGTGGTCAGCATTTTGATGGCTTGGAAAATGGAAGTAGATATTTTGTTTCCTGCTGATCAGGTCTTGGGGAGAAGTTGCTTGATTAGCCTTGGTACAATTTTCTCTGTGAGTGTGAAAGCAAACAGCATACGCTAGCTACTCTTTGGCTTTTTTCAAAGGTTTTGATGTTTGGTGCCAGGAGTGGTGCTTACATGGCACTCAAACAGTGCTTAGCCCTGACATTAATGCTGAGTGATCCCAGCTGACTGAATAATTAACTATCACCAAGCCCAGTTTCAGTTACTTCAGGCTTGTGTTTGTGCCTGCCATACCTGCCTCCACATAGCTGGAAGTTTCTGAGGGCTCTGGTATGTGTGCAGCAGGGTTGTGGCACGCTTGCTGCTCTGGTTCCCAGCTCCAGATGTGGGCTGGTCCCTGTGCCTGAAACCCTGCGGGCTTTGCTGAGGCTATACCCACCAAAGGGTGGCTACTGCAATTCAAAAAACCCTCCTACTATGTCCTTTCACTACAGGGCTGCTTATCCTTGCCCTGAGCATGTTTGTGTGTTGTGAAAGGAAAATGCAACTGAGGCCTGCAGCTGTTGTAATCAACTGTGCTGTGTGATCTGTATTCAAAAACATCAATGCAAAGATGACTTGTTGCTAGTATTTGTATGACCATAGATTGCAGGAGCATCCCATTTCTCTATCTTGCTTTGGTGAGTACTGGACAGATGGGATAAAGTAGACCCAGCCCAGAGGAGCTTCACGCTTAAAAAGCTAAAGGAATGGAGGGAATGGAACATGCTTTTTCTATACAGACATGGTTCCAAACTCCCACAGGAAGTCTGAGGCAGACCTAGAAATTGAATCTTGATCCTCTAAGGCCAAGTCCTAGCCTTAGTAACAAAGCCCAACCTCTTGTAGATTACCAGGGATGTTTCTTACCTTTGCCATTTGACGGGGACTTGTGTTCATTTGTTTGCTTAAAAGTCTGCAAACTGTGCTGTTGTAAATGCTGATTTGGTCCCATTGTCACTAATGATTTCAGTAGCTCTGGTGATGATGACTTTCCAACAAGCTCAAGCAGATTAAGCACCATAAGAATTAGAGCTGTGGAAACCCCAGTAAGCCTTGTAAATTTGCTGGTGTCCCAGGAGACCGGTACTGTTGTTAGTTACTGTGAGGAAACTGATTGAAAATAGTACTATAGAAGACTATGAACTGCTGGTGTATTCAGAGTTTCCAAGTCAATAGCAATAAAAGTTAGATCTGCTTGTTCTCCCAAATACAGTATTGAAATTCACAGCTGGTCAAGATAGCTAATGTGATATAACATCTAATAGGAGATTTCTTTCCTGATAAAATTATAACAATGGCACTGCTTCCTTACAGTGATGCTTCTTTAATTTCTGCATCTCCCTGACACTTTGCACAGTTAGTCTGAAATTTCCCCCCTCGATCCAGAGAGACTCCTTTCTCTGGAATAAGGTGGGTTATTGGAAGTTGCATCATAGTAGAGTGTCATAACACTAACAAATGTCTTGAGAGCAGGTAGATGGAGGAGTTTCTGAAAGGAGAAAGCAGCTTTATGGCAGTGCCCATGGATTCAAGGATATGGACTTGTAAAGCTTTCCTTCCAAGTAGGCACTCTGAAAAACAGTGCTGCCTCTTCAGCAACCCTTCCCTATTGACAGACAGGCTCAGCACAGGATAGCTGTTTGAAGTGCCAGTATTGAAGTGTTAGCTACCTCTCCTCTGCTCAACAGTGGTAGCCTTTGAGGTCTCCCAAGAGCTTTGAAACTGGCTGCTCACCTTTGAGTAGCACATAAGGGGCCGCTTGCCTTTGAAGTCTTGTTTGTACTAGGGGTGCTTTCATTAGCAATAAAAAAAAAGCACCATTGCTCAGGCCAAGCTTTGCACCAAAGGAGCTTGAGTTCATTGCACAGTCTCTAATGCAATCTAGATGCTGGAGATGCTGAAACGTTGAATAAGGGTGAAAGGAGTGTCTGCAATACCTGCCTCCTTATTTAGTGGTGCCTCCTTATTTGGTGGCAGGTCTTGGTGTTCAGAACTCTTTCTGTGCTTTGGCCATGGCCATGGTGTGACTGGAACCATAAGGGCATAGGGATGATGTCAGAGGTACCCTGAGAGGGCATCAGTGTCAGGGTATACTTGCCTAAGCACTTAACTGTGCTAGAAAGAATTAGCAAACTGAGATCCAAAACCAAGCTGTCTTATTGGTAACACAGTATCACAAGAGTCTATTGAATGATCCTGTCCCTGAGAGAAACAGGCTGTACCAGTGAAAGGGCTTCTTTCTGCCAGTTATGTTTCATCAATACTAGTCTTTTCTGCAAGAGCTTTGTGTGGGTTAAAAGTGATGTTTTTCATGCTCTTAAGCAGTGCTTCTGTGCTGCTGAACTGTGTAAAGGTAAACTTTGAAATAGGGCTGTGTAATTTTCTATTAAAATGTAGTTAAAGTTTTTAGGTGCTGTACTCTGCTTTTCAGCCTCTTTTTTTCCCCTCAGTGTAAAACAGACAGGATACTTTTCCACTTTCTGCAAAGCGTCCCAGCATCAAGGACTTTAAACGGCTTTATAACAGCTGCATAGCTCTTTGTATTTGGCTTATCTCCCAGTTTTGA
This sequence comes from Sialia sialis, assembly GCA_009812075.1. NCBI lineage: Eukaryota > Metazoa > Chordata > Aves > Passeriformes > Turdidae > Sialia > Sialia sialis. The sequence continues at coordinate 22,263,318 of VRYO01001269.1, read as the reverse complement.
ACTAGATATAGTGGTTCTGAGCACAGTTGTTTCAAGCCTGCTTTGGAGGTGTCATCCTTCTTCAGCAGCTGGGTCCAAAAGCATTTCTGACTGTGAACTGGTACTGACAAATTTGGGATCTGCTTTTTTTGCTGAAGCCCATCTTGTGCCAGCTCAACTAGATTTCTTGGACTGAATTGTGGCCAGATAGGCTTTAGGTATGGCTCTCTCTACCTTTCCAAACTGTGAGGGCTGTGTTTGCCCAGTGTGTGCCCCGAACCCTGCTATGGGAGTGGTGGTTGGGTGGAATGGATACAAGATGACATGAAGTGTTCTTAAGGAAATGCATGAACAAATATTTCTGATGAGTTTGTGGTAGGCATGAACATAACTGTTTCTAGAAGCCTGAGCAGCTTTTGAGGCTGGAATTGAGATTCTACTCTCCTCTGCACTGCGTGGATAATCTTCCTCCCTGATAATCCGTGGTTTGTGCTGCCTGTCTCTGCAGGCTTCCCAAGCTAAGCTGTTGAGATGCATTAGCACGCAATCAGCAGCGTGAATAACTGGTGCTGGGGGAGGATGAGGGTGAGGTGCTCTGGGTGAGAGGCAGCTTTCTTCAGCTCCCTTGCCACTGCCTGCTTTGGCTGTAACTTCTGGAAGAGAAGGTCTCCTGCATCACTGTTGTGCTGAGTGGCTTATGGACACTTGCTTTGTGAAGTTCTCGGCCCATTTTCTGTAGCAGGGCTGCATATAAGCTTTTTGATGTCCAAGACCTGCAAAAATTGCTTTTTTTGGTGGAGCCATCAGTGGAAAAATGGGTGTGATGCTGGGGGAGAAGATGCAGTGCCTGGACTATGTCTGCTGTGTGTCGAAGCTGCTCCAGGCCCTTGGAATGAATGTCTCTCCCAGGAGTGTCAGTGTGTAAACATGGCTGTTAATAAAATGGCCAGGGGGCTGAATAATGACTTTCTACATGGCCAGGGTGAGAGCCAATGGACCACACAGCATCCAGGCCACAACTGCATGGCCTGGCCTGCCTGCTTGTTGGCAAGTTCATGGCTTCTGCCCTGGCTCCTTCCAGAAGGTACAACCTCCTGTGGCCGTGGACATGCTGTGGTGTGCTTGGGAAGAAGCACTGTGATTCTGCCCCTGGCTCTATGGGGTATCCAGTGGCTGGGGCGGGCCCTGCACTGCCTGTGACGCTTGGTAACCCCGAGAAGCTTAGTTTAAATGAACATTTGGGAAAAGGGGACAACTAAGCTCCCAGTCTATGCTATAATAACCCTCTGTAGTATGCTCAGAGTCTGTGTTGTTCCAGACAATGCCTGGACCTTCATGGTGGAGCTCTGGTGACCAGAGTTCCAGGCTGACCAGCTAGGCTGGGAAAGACCACCAGGTTGCCCTGAGTAGTAATGTTGCCCTCCATGTTAGGGGATATGATGCTCTGGGCAGCTTCTGGCTTTGCATTTCTGCCAAGGAAGCTGGATTGTCTCATTAGTTTGGAAAAATCTGCCCCTTCAGTGAAAGATAAGTGTTTTACAGGGCACCTAGGTATCTCTGCAGTTTCCAGGGGTTGAGAAATACTGCTTGTTGTGGACAGTCATGTGATGTTCCCCTGAGAAGAGTGCTTGTTGCAATAAGGCATTTAGTTTTGCTGTCAGTATTTTCCAGAGATTTGAAACAATTGGGAACACTCATCACCTACTGCCTAAAGGTTTGTTGGCAAGTAAAATAATCTCTTTATTTCTGCTCCTAGTTTTTTCTGGCACTTAGGGCCTGTTCTACTGGGAAGAGCAACCCGGCCCTCCTTAGCTGGCAGCCCTGGCTGAGGAGAGGAGGAGGCTGTGTAAAGAGTACTATAACTGTCCAGACAGAAACGAGTTGGTATTCCTGCCCTGGGTTGTGGGGAAGGGAGTTGGGGGCCTGAAACATATTTGTGTAGCATTTGGGATTAGTTGAGTTGAGGCTCTCTCATGCTGAGGAGATGGCAGAGCTATAAATCATTAGTGATCTCTGTAGCTGCAGAAGAAGTTATAACAGAAAGAAGGTCTTAAAAACAAAGCCCATAATAAAATGTCAAAGTGGGTGGTTTCCCTTGCTGGGGAGAGGGTCTTGTCTCTGGACAGCAGAGGGAATGCTGCCTATGCATTGCAGCTATCTCTCTGGAAGAGGAATTTGCTTCTAGGTCTGCTGTCTGTGTTTTGTCCTATGTCCTGCTCTCCCACTCTCTACTGTGATTTCATTTGGATGCTTTTCTCAGATCCCCAGAAAGGAAAGTACTGTAAAGAGCTGCCAAGCAGGGTTTTGCCTTGTAGAGCATACTTAAATGCTGAGGCCTGGTTGGATGATGCTATGATTGCTTCTATTTTTCTCTGTGCGTGTGTTTAATACGAATAGCGTACTCTGTTTTGGTTGAGTGTATGTGGCTTTTCTTAGTGTGCCTGTTAGTACAGTAACTTGCAGCCTGCTCTTTGCCCCTGCTTATAAATTGACAGTGGTATTATGTTACAGCTGTAATGTACACAGTCTTACGCAACTCTTTGTAGCATTTTTAGAGTCGTGATGACCTTGAAAGGTTTAAAAGAAAACTGAATGCAAACTCTGGCACCATTCCTGTGGGTGCTTCAGCATGTGCTTAATCTTGTGTGGTGAGGTAGTATGAGTGTGAGTGGTTCATTTCACCCAATGGATGTAAAGATAAGTGTCTTTGTGGCCAGTTGCAAGATCAGAGTCTGTGTGTGATTCATTTAATGCACATAACTCTATCTCTATGAATGCCTTATATGTATATCATGCAGTTGTCTTTGTCATGTTGTTTTGACCAGCTCAGCTGCACTTTGTCCAATAATCCATATTTCCTGCACATGTTGCTAACCAGTCCTGTAAAACCTGGAACAGAGACTTTTTCTCTTTCCCTGTTTCACATCCCCCAATAAGCAGTTGATCACAGAAATTCCATTTTTATTTTGTACTGCTATAATCTCCCCTGAAATTGTTTTCCCCTTTTCTCCCCATCTAGAAGTTCTCGGACAGAGTGACAGAGCCTCCTCTGATCTAAGCAAGATGCTGACCTGGCATGTTCAGGAAGGGCAGTTCCATCCCTGAAGCTACAAACAGGTTTATGCAGGATAAAGCTAGGTTATTTATACCCCAGGAGAAGAGACGCCTGTCTCTTCTGAGGCCTGAGATGATGGTTATTAACTTTTCCACTTCCCATAACCAAAGGTGCCGTGCCTTTTAAAATACTTCTGAAGTGCTGATTATGCTTTCCTCCTCTTTAAAGTTCAGTCCCATTGGGTTAAGGCAAAAGAAAGGCAAGCTTTTTTAAAAAACATGTTAATGACATATCTGTCCCCCCCATCCACACCCCCAGTATTTACCTATTGCAGAGAAAAATGTGGTGAAAGGTCGTTTTTACGTGTATTGGGAAGACTGACAGGGCTGTGTTGAAGCTTGTGAGAGGGACAGTCTGGTGAAAGGCATGGTAATTATCGCCTCTTGCTTTTCTACATGTGGGCTGCTGTTTGCAGCTTGACTCACCTGAGGTTATGTTAAAGCCTAGGCTCAGCATTGGCATCAGTAACCTGTGAGGTTTCTAGCAAGTGGTCTTCCCCATCTACGTGTCACTGAGGCTCCTGCAACCAGTGCTGAGGTACAAACCTTTCGGGTGTTGGGCCAGGGCTCCTGCCCCTTGCCATTCTTGTTTCTTTTTAGTGTGTGAATTTATAGGTACTGGGTTGAAGTCAGACCCATCATAATATGGTAGCACTGCTGATATTTTCAGTACAGGGTTTGCAAATAGAGCTATGCACATCTATCTTCTGTTTGTCCACTCTTAAGTTTACAAAATACAAGTGGATACTGGCAGATGCTCTGTGTATTGCATGTCTGCTTTTATGCTGGCCCACACCCTTGTCACCTCCATGTGGTGTCCTGGCAGTCAGACGCTAAATCTTGATGTGACAAGAGCAGGCTGTTAAATTACAGCTATAAATCTGATGGTGCTACAGTGGAAGTCTGTCAGTGCTGTGCAGGTGGCAACTGGCTTATTTATCTTCTGAGTGGATAACTTTTTTTTTTCCTATCATGGCTTGTGTTTCTGCAGTTGTAGAGCCTGTTCTGGTTACAGTGGAGCAGCAGTTAACAGAGTTTATGGGACATTGTTTCCAATTGCTGTGGTTTAAACATATGTACACCAGCATTGAGTTACTTCTGCCTGGAAATAAGCCACAGAGCTATATATAAAATAAGTTTGAACTGGTGCAGTAATGTTGTTGGTATAAATAGAAGAAAGTGGCAGACCCAGGGCTTCCCTTCCTTACAGCTGATTCAAGAAGACATCCCAGATACTCTATCTTCAGTGGAAAAGGCTGTGGAAGGTGACTGAAAGCAACAACAAAATGCCATATGGCATGCTTTCAGAGAAGAGCATAAGTGCTGGGGTCTGGAGCACTGACTTCCTACTTGAAGATTGCTCAGCTCTTTTCTCTAGTGGTGAAGCATCTGTCAGAAATCCCACGGGATTCAGTTTGCAGCAACCTGGTGGCCCAACATCACAGAGTTTGGTCTGTGACAATCTTTTGTGGCTCCAGAACTTTTTGCTGAATTTGCTTGAACTGTGAGATATTTTCCTCCTCAAACTGTTGGACAGATAGTCTGGGTACTTGTGGAGCTACCTTGATCATCATGGTCTCACACATTGTAGGGAGCAGTATTTTGAAGTGGCATCATCTGTGGTTTCACACATGCATCAAGATGCTGCTATCATCTTTTGAACCATGGGGAGTGTGCATAGGGCTTCTCCCAAGCAGTGCTTGTGAACATAACTCTTGCAATTTAGAATTAGCGTTCTGGTTCTTTGTTGAGATTGTTTAGTGCAAGTATTTGTTTGGTCAACGTGGTATTGCAGCAGATTGTGCCAATTTCTGTGTTCCTTTCTGTCACTAATAGACTTCTTTCTCACCTAGAGGAAATGTAGGAAATTACCTCTGTAGAAATAGCAGAAAGTACTGATAAGCACTGAGCAGCCAGTTTTAGTCTTTGCTCGTGGATGATGTTAATTCCATCTTTAAGTACTTTTTTTTCTTGGCTAATTTTTAAACAGGTCCTTGCACAGTATTGTCTAAGTGCTCTCTTGCAGGTATTAACCTGGAAGTATTTCTTTCCTTAGACTGATGATGCAATTAGGAGGAGAGACAAGACTGTGTGCATGTGAGACTGTGTACATTTTCAGGTTTCAGTGCTGCACAAACCATTCTACAGTCATTTCTTTCTGCGTTTTTGTTTAAGAGTCCAAATCATCAGCTGTGTTCGTTCAACTGTGACAGGCCATCAGCTCTGTTTCATCCAACACCTCTTCTCTGGTCAATGATGAGAATTGCAGCCTCGCTTCATGCAGAAGCTAGTTCTAGTGCAGGGATGACAGTAAAGCTTGTATTCAGCAGTTGCCCACTGCCTCTCTGCCAGTGCACCACAGCAGGGAGTGGACACAAGCTGCATAGAAGCTTTACAGTTGTTTTTTTTAATGGAGAAAAATACAGTTTGACCAGGGTTAGCATGGTGGCTCAGCACAAATGTCAGTCAACAGGGATGTTCTCTCTTGTGTTGCTTTGCTCTTTAAGTGTTTGCCTGGTTATTATCTCCCTTGTTTGAACTGCAGAAACCTACTTAGTTCAGGTATTTCTGAATTACATGTGTCACTCAAAGTTATTTCTTATCCAGACAGATTCTGCTAAATGCTTCTAAGTAGGTGAATGTGTCTAAAGCTATTTAGAAGAGTTGCCTCTCTGCTGAATACTGGAGTTCCATAATCTCTACTTTTGCATTCTGCTTTTTACAGCAATTTTTGCTAAGAACTAAAAATGTAAAGGCAGCAGTGCTTTGTGAAGTGTCAAAGCAACCACAGTTAGTTGTATGCCTCGTTCTAGGACTTTCTGAATTTCTAAACAAGAGCAGTGAAGAAATGGTGATTATTGAAAAGGTTTGCTTTCTTGAAATATGACAGAAACCACATGGTAACACAACCAAGGATTTTAACACCCTGTGGATAAAAATTGTTTCCTCTGAGTATGCTTTTACTGCCTCAGTTCTCACATTTGGTAATTCTACCAGATACCCATGCTCCTGAACCTAAATGCAAGCTAGAAGAGTCTCCTTTAGCAGAGCTACTCCCTCTTTTAGGGTTTTAAGGGACTTAGATGGCAGCCTACTCCTTTTTTTTTTTACTGTTAAGTCACTTTAACATCTACTCAAATATGTCATCTTATGTTGGACTACTATACCCCTTGTTTACAGACTTTGTTTCCTTCAGGAAAATAAACTGAAAGGGTGCTTGGGAAAAATCACAGGAAGAAGTGATTTAAGGGCAGAGTAAGTGAAGAATGAAAGCAAGTAAGTTGAATGAATGACTTAATGAGTTTGTTTAGGATTGCTTTGTAGTTACCTTTATAACCTTTTGTCTCTGTGGTTTATTGTCTGGTGGTGGTTTCCTCTGTGTGTGTGCGTGCAGAAATGAGAGGATCAATGGTGTTTCTTGCTGCTGACTTACAGGAAGAGTATTCAAGTCTTTGGGGTGCTGGGCCTAGGTTGTAATACTTGTCAGAAATTTGAACTGTTTGGAAAAGAATAAACTAAATTCTGTATCTGCTGTGACTGTTGAATGATGATTGCTTCTCCTGGAACATCATTTAGCATCTTTGCAGCAGAAAGATGGCTCAGTGGTGTGTATTTGAGTTAGCACATGTGGGTTTGCTGTAGCTGTCTGTGCTGATGGCTGAGCAGCAGGAGCAGTGATGGGGACACTGTGTTACAGGTGAAAGCCTTTCCCCTGGACTGGAACAGGAGGGGAAGTGGCAGAGGGGTTGTTGAGGAGATTATGGGAGTCAGTGCTTGTGCTGTTCTGCAGTTTGCTTTCTCAATTTTTGGCCCATGTTGCTATGTATCATTCCCCTGGAGGATGTGGTCTCCTTCCTGGCTGACAGGATAAATCTCTCAGGTGCTCAGTATGCATGTTGATGGACAGATGTGAGGAGCTGCTTAATTCCAGGATGCACGAAGGGCAAGATGCTGATGAAGTCTATTCTGTAAGAAGCTTATTCTTTGGAGTAGAGGGCAGGGAAGAGTACAGGAAGGGATTGCCTTGAGCTAGGCGTTGAGTGTTGGCAGGGGCAGGCAGGAAGCTTCAAGGTCTTCTTCTGTATATACTGGTTGGCTTAGGCAAAACAAATAAATCTCTCATGCTTTCTTTTGATGAATTTTTAAGCATTCTTTAAAAATACTGTCCTTAGCCTCAAGGAGGAGTGAGGTATAGCAATGCTGCAGCATGGTTTATGCAGTAGATAGCTGCTGAAATTTCGGAAGGAGTGAGATTATTCCCCGTTCTGTTGCTAATTTGCTGCATGTTCAAGACATTTAACCTCAGTGTTTGTGTGGTATTGCCACCAAATCCTCTTGGTTGTAGATTGTATATTGCCAGCTGTGTGAGTTCATGTTGCTGCCTGCTGTAAGTACAGCAGGGCTTCATGTTTATTGGGACTTCTTGCAAATATTGTGAAATAAATAATAAATAGTTCAGACAATGTTGATGAAGAGATGGAACACTAATCTCTTTACCTCTTGCTTCTTTCGTTGGGATAGTGTCTGTGTGATAAATGCTTTGCATTTACTCTGTCCTTCCTGTTGTATTTAGTCCCATCTTAGCATCTTTTAAATCACTAATATGTATTTTTTAAACATAATTTAAATTGGCTTACAACAAAACCATTTTCTCATTCCCAAGGATGCAAGTATGTACTTTTCCCCATAACATCACTGAAATCTTACGGACATGCATACATGGGAGGACAAGGTGTCTTATCCTGCAGCCATTCAGGTGTTACTGTCAGGATCCTTCAGGTGACAGGAGAGGTGAACTCTCAGACCGCCTATGGCAGGGACAGGTACCTGCCCAATGTAAGAAATCTGGGGATGAAAAGGTGGGGCTTTTGCATAGAGAGAGTCTCTTTAAGACTTTCAACAGCTATGCCCTTCCCTAGAAGGCACAGTTGCCTTCAAGGCAATGTGAGATTGTTAGGGATGAGATCTGGCAGTCAAAGACTTTTAGGGCAGAATGGCCATGTAAATCACTGGTGAAGGATAAAAGTTACAGTAATTTCACGATTCTAAGCCGCACCTGAATATAAGCTGCACTTCTGGGTAGCTGAGAAGACCACGGGATTTGTCCATATATAAGCCGCACCCGAATATAAGCCGCGCCTTTTTTTTTTTTTTTTTTTTTTTTTTTTTAACTCCGCACGGCAGAGGGGCGGGGCGCTCCGGCCCGGCCCCACACAGCCCGGCTTCCCAGCGGCACCCTGTTGCTGGCGGTCCCATGCTGCCGCCGGGGACACGGGGGCCGCTCCGCACATTTCCAGCCCCCATTGCCGGTGATCCGGCTGCCGGCGGCACAGGGGCCGGCCCGCCCACTTGCCACTCTGCTTGGCCGGCTCTCACTTCCGGGTTGGCGTTTCGCTGGGATTTGTCCACAGATAAGCCGCACCTGAATATAAGCCGCACCACTGGGGTAGGCTGGATTCTTCAATGAAAAAGGTGCAGCTTATATTCGTGAAACTACTGTAATTTATTTGCCATGGGGTCCTGGGTGAATAAAGAAATCACAAATGAGAAATCACAAATGAATTATGTGTGTTGCCTCCGGCAGGCTGATCAAAAGGCTTTTCATCCTGCATAGCTCTGTGTGTTTCTACTCTTGGACTCAAGATGAACCACTAAGTTTCCCCCCAAGCCTTGTCAAACAGTTCACAGATCCGTTTATACCAAAAATAAGCCCCAGAGAAGAAATTAAGGGGAAGGAGATTGTAACCTGATGCTTTTCTTGAAGTGCTGAGATGTGGCTTTCCTTCTGTGGTTCCCCTCAGCAGAGTTGACTGTGGGGAAGGCTTTCTACTCCCTCTCTTTCAGTCTGTCTTCCCTGTGCCCAAGTTTAGTTTGAATGTATGCATTGTTTATAGAGTTCAACAGGAGGTGATTTAGGAGGGAGCTCCTTGCCATGACGGTATCAGTGTTAGAAATGCTGTGTTATGGCCCCTGTGTTTGACTGCTTCAGAGTCAAAAATTATGTGGTGCTGCCATGGTTTCCTGGGAGTGTATTCCTGAGAAGCTGTGGACTTTTAACCATTGCTTATTTGCATTTAGGAGCAGGCTTAGCTCAGGGTTGGGACCAAGAGGAGAGACACAGAGGGAGCAGCCTTGCCAGCTATGCCCACATTCCTGTTTGGCTCTTTTCCTTTTTCTTGTCTTGCTTCTCGTGAGTGCTAAAGCCTGTGCAAAACAGAGGGGAAGGAGCCTTTCCTATCTGGGAAGTGATGATTAATGCTGATGAACAGTGACCCTTATGCTGAGAGAACCGTTTGTTCCTGCTTGATTTCAAACCCTTATATAAGTAACTGAAACTCTGCCCAAGGGAGCTATATTAGCCTTATTTATTTTCTTTTTTTTTTGCTATTTCTTCTCACTGAAGCACTTTCCTTGCCTATATTCAGGCCCCTGTGCATGGATTTGGAGACCAATATGTAAGGCTGCCAGAAAGCCAGAAGTTGCTTCCACTGATCTCCACAGTTGAGACAGATTAGGGGAGTGTTGCAAGTTTGCATTTGTACCTAAACCTGGTATAGGTAATTCTTGATTCAGGGGAGGGCGAATTGGCTTCATCTTCTACTACAAAGAAAAAAATCTCTGGACAAATTGCCTGTGTGGGAGGGCAAAAGCATACCACGTGTAAAGTCTGGTATCTTGTCTGCTCTCTTTCCTTATGAAAAAGTAATGCCTACTTGCAAAGTGGAAAAATCTGGCTCTTGTGAAGAAGTGATCCTGCAGAATTCCAGGTCCCAAGAGCTCAAGGAAGGGCTTCTTTGAAGCCTGCCCACACAGGGGTGTCTGCTGTGTTCCATGGGGCTTAACTGCCTGTGAAGCTGGTCCAACTGACTCCATGTGCAGATGCTTAGTCTGGAACAAGTCAGGATTGACTCTTTATATATGAGAATACCTGTGACCTGTTTGATGTCATTTTTTCTTTTTACATTAATTTCATGCATTCATCACACAGTCTTCACAAACTTTGTTTACATCAACAAAAAGGAATTTCCCACATCAAAGTCAAAATAGCATCATGACAACACTGACAACAGTGGACAATTTTCACACGCTTTTTCCCTGTCCATTCACCATGATTTTTATCTCTGAAGCTCATATTTTATGAAAGTTTTATGAAATCTCATGACAGTCTGAGTTGCTTTTACAGTGAGAATGATGACTGAATTGTAGAAGAAGAAACTGCTGCTTGTCATGGCTTTAGCCAGAGTTGGTAAGGTTAGATGGACCTCTCCTCATCCCTGCAGTATTTAGGAAGAAATTGAACTTAGTGTGAGGGTGGGGAAGAGAAAACTGGTAATCCAGGCTGGTATTAAATGAAGAAACAGAAGGTTATTGAATGATAGCTAGGTTGTGCTGTAGAAGCTGGTAGGGAATTAACTCTCTACATGTCCTGTTTGCAGGCTGCAGGAACACTTGCAGGTGTGTTCTGCTGTCAGTTCTAAGTTTCTTCACTGGTTGCTGGTAGAGGTGCTTTTAATAGCCTCCCACCCACTCCCTGGGGCTGTGCAATGGTATTTATGGCCTGCCCGGGACTGCCTTTCTTCAGGTGCACGAAGAAGGCAGAGTGCAGATTCAGCACGTAGCCCCTGACAGCTGGGGCTGATGGGTCAGGAATGCAGCCCTGACAGCTGGAATTGGACTGGAAGCAGCCAGCACGGTGGGGAGGCCAGGAGGGGAGAGCAGGCAAGAGAGGCTCTGTGCAGAGATGGACAAATGCAGGCACACTGTGGAAGGACAGCCTGGGGGAATCCTGGGTTACTTGTGTTCTGTTTCTCCCACCTTCATCCCTGATTTGTTCTGTTTTTCCAACTTTTAATTTTTAAATTTTTAATAAATGTCTGCACACCCCTGTTGCAACCCCTGTGCAACACACCTGGCAGAGCCATTAAAGCTCAGGTTCAGCACTTCCATCGAAATACCCCCCATCCCACCTCTGCATTTATGCAGGTTTACAAATGTAATGGGATCCTTCCCATAACTCAGTGATTCAAAGCCTTACAGCAAGTCAGTTTCTGCTCTTGCCACTCTTGTGCCAATTAATACTGCTTTAAAGTGGGCATTGGCTGGAAATGTCAGAGCATATCTGTGTAGTGGATTGCATGAGACCAATTTCGTGGTTTTGCAGTAGATCCTGGAGGGTCAGTTGGGAAGTTGAGTGTGCAATAGTAGCTGTGGGCAAGGCTTAGGAGGCTTAGAGTGAAGAGAAATGGAGACTGCTCTGTCAGCCAGAGACCTCCTGAATGGATCATGTGTTGGAGCTTGGCTTGCTCCTGTTGCCTTTTGCAGGTGGAATATTTTCAGTCTCCAGGCTTGTCAAGACATTACTCTTTCCTAGCATTGGTTGCTGAGGGAAGAAAGAATGTCTGGAGAAGACGGAGAGGATAGAAAAACCTCTTTAAAATATATATGTTAAAGAAATTTGAAAGTGCATATTCTATATGCATATACAAAAGCAGGGGAACGCATTGGGTAGGTGAGGGGCAGAAACCAGCTATGGACCTGAGTGGTTTTGTTGTTTGTGTGCTTTTGTAAGTCAAACACCTCCTGCAGTTAATTCCACCCACCCATCTTCAGCCCTTCCCTGGCCAGACCAACAATAACAACCTGAATCCCACTCTCCCCTCAAAAAAAAAAAAAAAAAAATCAGACAGGGGAACCTGGTCCAAAGCCAGACGTTTGCATGTTAAGCTGAAGTGCAAAATTAATAATTCACAGCTGTGTTATAAAGCCCTGAAATGAAGGCTTTGCAGTGGAAATGCTGACAGCCCCTTAAGTAGAACAGTATACTGTAATTAATGCTCTGTGTTTTATGTGCCAAACAAAGCTCAGCAGAACTAAATGTAAAACTTCAAGCCTTTGTTTTTCTGCAGCAGTAACAGGACATCAGACAGTGTGTTCAGACGATGGATTAGTGCCTACAACGTGTGCACTGCTCCCTGGAGGTTGGACGTGCTTTTTTGCGTTGGGGCTCGGGGGCAGCAGCAGAGACGTACAAACAGGGCCAGCTGTGAGATTTGGCGCTCTGTATCAAATTTCACTTATGTAAGATAGACAGCTATTTCTTAAATGCTGACGCTGACAATGTACAGCTACATTTTCAGCATTTTCACGTATTGGATGCCAGAGTGCATTGATATGACTTTGCTCTATGCAGCATGGAAAACATGTTGGAGTGCATGCAGAGGTGCTGAAAACTCTGGGAGCAGAGTGTAGAGACAGACATGCAAAACCACGGTGCTGTTCTGAAACTCAGGCCTGATGTTGGAGCTCCCCATGTCAATGTATTGGACCTAAGAGCACCGGGATCTTGAGTCCACCAGTGAAGGCTTTTTCTTCTTTTTTTTTTTTTTTTTTTTTTTTTTTTTTAAGGCAAAAACCAGATGATTATGTGGCCACTTCCCCATGCAAGATTGTTACTTAGTTACAGCTGATTACTTGATGTGCTAGGGAAGGCTTTTCAAAGTAACCCACATGGGTTCTGTATCTCAGGGATTTCTGCCTCCTTTGCTTTTTCAGGATCACGTGCCTTTACACATATATTATTAATATGCCTACTTACAAGCAGGAGAGAGGGATGAGGGCAGGCATATTGTGCAGTGGACGGTAGATGAACTCTGATGGATGTTGTCTTGTCATGCTGACTCGTTGCTGCTACTTAATTAAATGGATTCAAATGTTAACTGTGTTATGCATAGGCCCATGGGAAAGCTTTTAAAATTGAGCTTGTCTGCTTATGGACATTTACTGAAGTAGCCACTCTGGAGTGGACTGGAGTAGTTGTGCTGCAAGAACTCTCTCTGAGGATGCTCTTGATCACAAATGCTCACAACAGCATGGAAAGAAAAGGGCATGTTGAAATCAAACTACTCATTCAAGAATAGAATTTCCCATTCCATAGGGGAGCAGACAGGACAGAATGAGGGGTAAGTTTCCAAAGCAGCAGTAGTTCTTATCTGTGACTTTGTTGAGCAGGGTGCTCTCTGTAAATGATCTTAAATGTCAGATAGGCAGACTGAGAGTAAGGTATTAATGGGGGAAAAATGGAAAACAAAACTGACTGTATTATCCTGCTCTGTAAACACTTGCTGTGGACATGCCTGGAAAGCTGCATGTGGTCTTGGTGTCTCCCCTTCATCTTCGGAAAAATGTAGGGGACATGGAAGGGACTTCACAGAAGAAGTGGTAAAGGATATGAAATTACTTTCAGGAGAGCCATAAAGTGACTTCAAGAAGACTCTTGTACTTGGAACACAGATGACTTGAGGTGATAGTATAGCTCCTTACAAAATCATGAACCACCTAAAGGGTGGCTAGGGACTGACTGTTCACTCTCTCCCCATATAAAAATTGAGGCATATCAGATAAAACTATTAGAAGTGAGATTTAAAACATTGAAAGATGGTTCATCTTGCAATATACCAGACTGGTAGAGTTCCTTACCAAAAGATGTGGTGAATGCTAAGCTTTTATAGACAAAGTGGGTAAGCTTATGGTAGAGAATTCTACTGAAATAAGTTAAAAATTGAGAATATCTATTTTGAGACTGGAAGACTGACAGGAGGTGAGAGTCAAATTTGTTCTCCTTGATCTTAAACTTTATCCATACATTTCTTTATACCATTCCTCCTGACTTTCTCCCTTTGTTTTTGGCTGCAAATGGAAAAAGAAACAAGAGCTAGATATTGGTCTCTGATCCAAGGTGGCCAATCTTGTGAAGTCTGGAACAGGCATATCTGCTTGCTGGACATGGTTTTCTCAGGCTGTAGCTTCCTGTCTAATGCTGTAGGTACTGGGATGTGTGGGCAGCCCTGTACAGTAACATCAATTTTCTCCCCTTGGTTGTCATTCTGAGCACTGGAGAGTAGCACAAATCCTCTCAAATTCTTTGCTTTTTTATTTCCATGCTTAGATAAATTGTGCTTGTAGTGAACAATGAGATTTTTGGACCTAAAAGAGAATGAAGTTAGCATAAGAAGGTAGGAGGTAGAAATCAGAAAACTCAAATTTCTTTAGCATGTGAGTGTGGGGATGAGGAGCTGAAATACTGTTCAACTCCTGCTTAGTTTTTTGCTGGCCTGGGGAGAATGGTGGGGTGAGTGGCAGCAGGCTGTTATTCATCCTACAGTCAAAACTCTTTGAGGGATGTCTGGTGCCTGAAGCGTAAAGCTGGCCTTCTCTTGAAAACCTCTTTTTTGTTCTTTCTTCTAAGATAAAGGCAGACCGCAGAAATCTGCTGGTGTGCAAACACGCACAGATACAGGAGCAGGGGTTCAGCAGTGAAACGGTGCAGCTGTAGGCAGAGTGCCTGAGACAGGTCGGGCGGGACTGTCAGTGAGATGAGATTGTCCCTTTTGGCACCTGTTCTGGTGGAAATTATTGCTGTGCTGGGTGTGCTTACTACTGCTTTCTAACAGAGTCCTGGCTCCATGTGCAGGCCACACTGTTTGTCTCTTGTATTCCCGTGTGGCTTTGCAAGTGTAGATGGTCCCAAAAGAATGCAAATGATAGGAAAGAGGAAAGCGTGTGCAGGGGGGTGAAATTGGGCTGATCCTTCAAGGATTTCTGTGTTGTCTTTATAGCATATGGAAGCAATTGTTTGGGATAACTTCCTCAAAACAACAGAAAGAGCTCACGCAAGTACAAAACCCACTGTGAGCCCTGGGTGCAGTTGGTCATAGAGTTTTCTGAAAAGCCAAACGAGGCAGGCTGGGACTGTTTGGATCAAGTCTTCCTGAAAGGATTATCTGCACCTCAGCAGGAAGGCAGATATGGTTTCTTCCCCCAAGCATGGCTTTCCCCATGTGCTGTGTGGGACTGATCCTGATGGGAGCGAGGGCTGCTCTCAGATATGCCCAGCTATTGTGAATACCTGTTGGTACCTCGAGTCCTGCAATTCAGGACTCTGCTGGTTTGGTCCTACCTATCTGATGGTGTTGGGTAAGGATCTGCTTAGGCACAAAAATTTATTTACGCACATTTGTGCAGTTCCAAGTAACCAAATTTAGATGTAAGCCTATAAAATGGTGGAATATCATATTTTGCAAGACAGGCGTTAGCTGCACAGATTTTGATGTTTAAGAGTGTATGTGGAGCCTCGAAATTTGAGTAAAAGTTGACCTTAAAGGAATGGAGATGGCATGGTTCCATATAGCAAAGTGACAGTGCAAAATGAGCTGCAGAAGTGTTTTGTGTGTGGATCAATTCAATAATTCTCACAAGTCGCACAGAGAGCCTTGACTGAAAGTGCCAAATGCTATTAATAGAAGCCTCAAGATGAAGTAACAAATGCAGTTTGTGAGCCTCCTCTCCTGCCTCTAATTTAGGTACAAATGACAGGTTTACTCTTGTAGTTGTTTCCAGGTTTGGATGTGGGTGTTGAGTTGACCCATTAATTGCCTGTGAAGGCCTGAGCAAGCAGTGACATGCCTGACAACTGTAGGACGCAAACTGGGCAAACACAGGAGCTATTGGTAATGAGCAGTGTCTCAGATCTGCAGGGGAACTCTCTGCTGATCCTGTGGTTAGCTCAGATCAGACCTGGGAAGCTGTGCAAAATAATGCATTTCTGGCTGAGATGTGCTGAAGTACTACTTGGGAGACTTGTATGAGTGGCAGTGTTTATGGCTGTGTAGGACTGGGAGATTGACTGCCCTGACCACAGGAGGAAGTGAACTCCAGAAGTGGGATAATGGCAGATCTGTATCGACCAATCTACCCTTTGCTGACAAATCTTAATTACAAATTAGGAAGTTAATGTGATTTTGCCCTAATTAACCACATTAAGAATTCATTTGTTTCAGCTGGCAAATTGAGAAAAATCAGTTCATATTGTATTGTTACCTACTGCTTTTTCTCTCTGAAGTGTTTTTCATTCTCAAGTTTTGTGACAAAGGAACTATCTCTTGCCCTTATGTCACACAGTCTGGAAGCTGGTCAAGGGGAAAAAAAATTGTGGTGTATTATTGGCAGGTTGGTGGAAGTGGAGCTCACAAGTCCCATAAGATCACATTTTAAATTTATATGCACTCCTTTTTGATGCAGGTTGGTTTTAATACTTGAATATTATCAAAGAGAGATGCTGCCTTTGGATAGGCTTTGTGGGGTTGCCCTTCAAGCTCTTTACACTAGAAAGTTTTTGACGTTAAGATTGGGAGCAAAAGAGGGGAAGTCCTTTTCAGAAACTTAGTCATGAATCTAGTCTAGAGACAGGTATCTATTTCTGTGGCATTTGGTCTGTCAGTGTCAGAGGTATGGCCTTGACAGTTGCCAAATGGTCTGTTGGAGACCAGAAGATATTTACTGGCAATAAAATAATTAGACTGGAAGACTGAGCTACTTCTTTTATGTCAAGCTGTATGCTGACTATAGGAAAAAGACTTTCCACATCCTAGCATTGCCACAAAAAGTCTCTTGGCAGAGCAGCAGGGGACCTCCATTTACTTTAGAGAGAGAGGAGGCTGAAGTAAGAGTGATTTTGGTATTGGTGAGGTGAGTGTGTCAAGACAAATCAGGTAGTGCTCCTGTTTGGTTTATCTTCTTAAAGACTTGGAGGGGTCAAGTTGGGCTTTGGATGTGCACCTAGATTGATCTAGTTGCCAGGGAAAGGTTTTTTGGTTTTTTTCCCCCCTGAATTTGGTCTTCCTGTGGTTTTCCCCAGGCTGGCAAACAAAACAAACAGAAAATTAAAAGTAGAACATGGTTTTCTGCTATTTTGGCCTTTAACAGGTAATTGCCATGCCAGGGCTGTGTGGAGTGAGAGAAATGGTGGGGAGTGTCAGTAGGCTGAGTAGGATGGGGGAGGAAGGAACTGTCCCCTCCAAGACAGACTGCCGTAATATCAGCTCAGCTGTAGTGTAAGACTGCACACTGAGAGACTCAGTAAGTGTCCTCGCAGAGCAAAACCACACGTGTTGGTGAAAGTAGGTTGCTGAATTGCTGCTGACCTTGCAGAGCCAAGGTCAAGCAGTGCCTTTTAGGACAGTAACAATTACAGCCAGACTGAGCTAAAGCCTGCACCAAGCAGTGTAATCACAGCATTGCTAAATTGATGTTTGCTGACAGCATCAAGTAATTGGTGCCTTATCTAGATGGAACTACTTGAATGGCACATCTCTTCCACTTCCTCCTTTTCTGTCAAGAATGCATTTTCTGTAGGAATTTATACCTCTCCTAGTTTGAGAACTGCTGATATTAGCCAGAATCTCAGCAGCAGAAGCATTGAGTGCTTTCTGTATATTTTTGAGCTGCTTTAAAAACACATGTGTTTTGAAGAATTGATAACTAGACTAGAAGAGTAGATATCCTCCTGGCCTTCCCCACTCCTCTCCCAACCCTGCATTTTTGTTCCAATATTAAGTTGAAACAAACGAGTTCCTTTCTTTATTGGTGGATTCATAACTGCATTTTTAATTGCATGTTCTTACTTAGCAAAAATTCAATGAAGTTTTGTAAAAGTTGCGTTTTCAGAGATTCTCAATTTGCAAGGGAAGGGGAAAGTTTGGTGGTTTCTCATAATGTCTTTAAGTACCTGTGGTATATTATTAATAAGAGGGAAAAGAAGACCCAAGTTGTTCCAAAGATTGGAATATGAAATCTTCCACTTTCCCTGTCACTGTTTGAAGGCCAAATTTGAACTCACTGAAAGCATAGATGGCTCATGTTAAGTGGTGGCACCTCTGCCCTGCTTTACCTGCTGAATGAAGGTGGCTCTCTGTGTGGGGTTACTTCTGGCCCCTTACCTAGCAGCCTGAGCCATGAGCTCGGCTCGTCCTTGTGTCTCACCCTGCAGCCAAACTCCTCAGGTCTGGTAAGGCGTGTGGTCAGGGCGGTGTGGGAAACCTGCCCCACCCCTGCCTTTTGTGCTCCACTCCGTGTAAATGCAAGATGTTCATCTTCAGGGCAGCTATTAAAGTCAGTAGTAATTATTACAATAGTAACTTCTTATGCTATGTCCATGCCTCTAAGGCTTTAGCCAAATATAACTTAGATGATGATAATTAAAAACAGAAGACTGTGACCCAGTAAAATCCTGAAGTTTGGCACAGACAGCAATGCTGAGGAAGAATGTATGCATTAAATATGTAATAAATAAAATGCTGTGCAAATGTAAGGAAAATAAAATTTTGTGTCGGTCAAAATAGCTCCAGGGCTGAGAACTGGTTTGTGCTCGGAGGTTGAGTCCATTCATGCCACAAACCAGATTATGTGCAGTGTAATCCCACTGCAGCATTTTGCTTTGGGGTAATCGCTGAATTCTGATGCTTTCTTTGCCAGGGAGTGCTCCCCAAAACATTCTATCATGTCCATTTGTCACCCAACCTTCCCATTTTGTTTATTTATTTTTGCTTTTGTCAGCTTCTTACAACAGAAGACTTTGTATCTTCCAAGTAACTCTTCCCACTTGCATTTCTTTTATTTTCCTAAAAATAGTGGAGGTCTTTGCCTGAGGAGAGTGTGGGGACATTCAGATGACAGTCTCTTGCAAGGGTCATTGGTATGCAGCAGGCTTGTCTACATTTATGGTTTTCCTGGTAAGGGATGCCCTTGACCACTAGTTGTGATTTCCAGCTCAAGCACTGTAGGAAAACTGACTATGCAGCTCCAGGAATACAAAGCTGGGACCTGGCTGAACCACGTACTACTGGATGGAGGCAACAAAGAGAATGTGTCAACCTGGAAACAATTTTCAGGAGAGAGCCAAGCTCTAGAGTATGTTGCTCTTACCAGGAGGATAGGAACTGGTGGTCAATGAATGTGCATCCCAGCTTTCCACCAGTACTATCTGCTGCTTGCAATCCCCTGTTTGAAATACTCTGCCATAGAGAAAGTAATAAGTGGGTCAATAACTCTTTCTCTGAACCCCAGCAGTATTTTCCTATGCCTGTATTGAAAGTTGAATGGGGTTACTTTTGTATGTGGTGTTTCTCAGTGAGTTTCTAGGAACCAGGGAAGTGAAAATCAGATCATCAACATCTTTGTTATGAGTCTATTTGAACTGCACTCAGATTTCATGGTACTTCCTGTTTTCTTTCTTGTGTGCTATAGGTGACTTTGGAGAAGGTGTTGGGCATAACTGTGTCGGGAGGCAGAGGATTAGCCTGTGACCCTAGAACTGGCCTCGTTGCTTATCCAGCAGGGTAAGTCACTGACCACATTCCTCAAAGTTCAAATAAACCACGGCTGATGCACTAACATAAAGATTCAGGGTATTTCCCACTATCATCTTCTATAGGAAGCCTATTTACTGCTCTTTAAACACCAGGGGATGTTGAGACTAAGCATTGTTAATGTAACTGGCAAGGGAGAGAGGTTGCATTATCAAATTTTAATGAGGTTTCTTTTAATGGAACTACTCTCATTCCTCTTGCTCTAAGCTGGGAGTTAAATACATTTTGTGGACTTTTCACTGTGTTCTGCAGTGTGATGAACATAAGCATAACTCAGTATGATTCTCAATCCAGTAAATACCTAATGGAGCAAATGATGCTTTCAATGAATTGACAGAAGCCTTCTTATAGATGCCCTGCAATTTATGACTTACTATGTTCCTCAGCCAGATGCAATGAAGGATTTCAGGCTTACAGCTTGAACCTGCTTAAATGTGGGTTCTTTGGAGTGAAACATATCTGTCAATTGTAGTCTAAGTTCAAATAGAGGTATCCAGAAGGAGGCTGATGGAAAGCAAAAGAGCTACCTATAGTGGCATGGGTGAGGGCTGGAGAGGTCTGCTGTGCTGCAGGAATCAGTATGAGTTTGGCTCTCCTTTGAGCTTGTTCTTCTGGTCAGCAACCTAAAAGAGAATACAAAGGGCTCTACCTATCTTCAAGACATATTCATTCCATGGACATACTCTTAAGACATGAAAGCTGGAATTAGAAGACAAGAACTTCCACATTGATTCTAGATTATGTTTTCAAGGGTACAGTAAGTGTGCTAGCAGCATTTAAAGGTTCTGTGTTTGTGGCAGAAATGAGAGATGGACAGAGATGCCACTGTACCTGGGCACCATGTTCAAGTGTTTGACTACTCTCACAGTAATACAAACAAAATAAAAACATAAATAAAGGGGTTTTAAATTTTTTCCCCTTTGTGTTCAAATGGAATTTAGCATGTTTTAATTTCTGCCTACCACCTTTTTTTCTATCAGTGGACAGTCTGTTAATCTGCAGACAATTTGAGGTCCACATCATTTGAGATTCAACAGCATCTGTTATGCTTGAACTCTTTGGAGCCAGGCAAATATATTCTGGTGTGTTTTGCCTGTTCCTGTGTCTCTTTTTTGAAACAGAATGTGTTCACACTTGAAGTAGACAAGGGGAGTGAGAGAAGAAAATGAGTGCAGTAAACAAGTATTTTGGGCTCTTGCATAGCTGAAGATAGGTTAGTTTTGTTAATAGCTATGTCCTTTGATGAGCATGCCTGACATTGATTTAATCAAGTGTGAGTACACCTAAGGTTTCTTTTGGCTAATTAAAAGGTTATGTGATTCCTTAGGGCTTTACAGGGGAATTCCTGTCCTTACTTGTTGGGGGTAGCATTTCATGGCCTGGGCAGGAATATACTAGATGTGTGTTCTAAAAGTTTAAAGGCTTTTATGACTTGCTGATTTTAGGCCATGGCTAGCCTGGTTTGTGATACTGTTGTCATTTGCTACAGTCAAGACAGTCTAATCATCTTGTTCAGTTTGGGTTTTGTTGGTTTTTGTGGGTTTTTTTTAGTTTGGGTTTGTTTGTTTGTTTTCCGTTCTGATTTCCAGTGAATGTCTATTGATTTGGAAGAATCCTGGCCTTTCTGTTACACTGGCTTCATTTTGTTTATTTTTGTTTCTATTTAAAATTCACAGACTTGCAGAATAGGTAGGACTGGAAGGGACCACACTGGGTCATTCAGTGCAAACTCCCTGCTCAAGCTGGGTCATCCTAGTGCACATGGCATGGGATTGCATCCAGATGGTTCTTGAATATCTCCAGCGAGGGAGACTCCGCAACCTCTCTGGGCAACCAGTTTGCTAAAGAACTGAACTGTTACCTGCACAGTAAAGCAGCTTTTCCTCATAATCTGATGGAACTTCCTGTGCATCAGTTTCTGCCCTTTGCCTCATGTCCTGTTGCTT
>VRYO01001269.1:22174216-22241077 GCA_009812075.1 Sialia sialis | reverse complement strand
GGGGTATCAGCCACTCCTCCCAGCTTTGTGTCATCAGTGAACTTGCTGAGGAGGGATCTGCTCTTTCATCCTAGTCACTGATGAACAAGTTAAACAATACTGGGGCCGGTACTGAACCTTGGGGGACATGGCTGGTGACAGGGGTCCAACCTGTGACAGTGATTGTGGCCATCTGGGTTCCGTTGCTCAGCCAGAACTATGCATTTACTGGACACCAAACCACTTACATAAGTCTGATGTAGCAGCCTAGGTGTGGCTCATGCATTTGTTTTGTGACCTGTCCATGCAACTTGGTCATCCTCAACTGTACTCCAGTGCTTTCCCCATCCCACTGCTTGTGTGCAGAGGTTTTGCAATGCTGGCATGCAGATGCTTTGCTCCTCCAGTCCTACCCCTAACAGCTGAATTTACGTAACAATTCTATATTTTTCTAAGAACACTTTCAACATACCTAGGTTGATTTGGTTGAGATCAAAACAGTTGCCCCAAGCATCGTGACTTCATCTGCATCAGGTACGCAAGCAGCTATGTGAATGAGGACTTGTGCATAAGAAGCTTTGGTATTCTTTGAGCATGGTCTTTATTTGGGTCTCTGGTTTGCCTAAAATAATTTCTTTTTAAAAAATATGATTGTTTTTTTCTGAGTTTTCTCTTTCCTGGAGTTTCTGAGTCTCCTGGGAAGTTTCTTAAACTGATGAAAGAAGCAATTCCCAATGCAACAGAACTCGTTCCAGCTCCAAAGTGGTGCCAAAGAGCTGTGTGTTACATTGCTTTTTCCTTTTCTTCCCAATGTCTTTTGCACATATTATCCTTTCTCTGCTTTGACCCTTATTAGGCTCCCTCTCTGTCAGTATGAAACAGCAGCTGTGCTGATCCTGGTATGTTTTTTTGGGATGCTTGTGTTACAGGAGACCTTTTCTTCATGTCAGGGGTAAAGGGCTAAAGGCACTGAGTGCTGCAGGTATTCCAGTCTACCACTTTGATGTAAAGCTGTTGTCTTGGGAGATAAGGCAACATAAGAGAGAAAATTGTATCCTCTGCAAAGGTCTTGAATCTGCTGTCTGCATTCACCTGGTTTTACTTTGTCAAGGGAAACAAACCCAAAGTTGGTTAATTGGATCTCTGTTTGGGTTTTGCAGTGAGTAACTAAGTTGTTCTTGTGAGGGGGGTACAGAAATCTAGAAAATTTTTTATCTCTTGTGGTAGGACCAATGCTCTGACCTTCTTTTGTTTTAATTCCCCTGATTTGCATTTCCCTGCTCTTCTCAGTTTATTCTGAGGTTTTTGTGTTTTTTGGTATGGATTTGGTTTTTTGGTTGTTTTTTTTTTTGTTTGTTTGTTTTTTTAGTAGCTAGTTGAAGCTCTGTTTCCTAGAAACAAGAAGAGAAACAAAACTAAGAAAATCTTCTGAGGATGACTAACATTAAAAAAGGGAAAAAGGGTGTGTGAAATGTCTATCATTTAAATTCTAGACCAGCTATAGCTTTAGTCAGTTTATCTGGTTTTGGTGTTTTGTTTACCACTACTTTTTAGGCCTTGTTGTTGATGTGACTGGTTGATTGATTGTACTTCTCACTGTTCTTCTGTTCTTGGCTCTCGGCTGATCCTGACAGTTGGCTGAGAATCTGATCTTCAGACGAGGCACTTGCCTGCTTCAGGAAGCATTCTGTGCTTTTTCTTCTGAGGAACAGGAAGGTACCACTTTGTGCCTTTAGTGTGCAATGCCTTTTAAACACTATGTTGTTATGCTCTGGTCAACTTAAGCATCCCTCTAGTTCTGCTCATCAGTTTGGAGGCACTCTGATAGATTTAAGGTATTTTATATTAGTGTTCCTTGCTGAGAAGACTGGTATTTGATATATAGCACATGTGCTGGGTTGTTCAATCTCAACCTACATATTCTTTTCCCCTTTCAGCTCTTGCATAATTCTTTATGTACAGTAGCTCCTGCTAAAGGCAGATATGGGTTTAATATAGTGAATTCTCTCTGAGACATAGTAAAATGAGTTTCTCTGGCTTTCTCTCAGAAAATACTGCAGACAGTACAGGCACAGGCCCCTGGCTAGCTCTGTGTGTGTGTGCAGTACATTTGCTGAATACATGATTGGAATGCCTCAGTATTCTGTGCCATTTCAGAATGGATCATCCTTATTTGTAGATAGGAAGGGAGAGAAAATAGAAGATGAATGATCCAAGTTAAAATGAAGATACTGAGTCTTTTTTCCTGCTACTTTTTGCTGCATGATCTGGTTGACGAGCTACTTGTTCCTTCTTCAGCTTTATCACCTTGGGGTTTTTGTATGTTTGTTTTGTTTTGGTGATAGGACAAGTAATATTCCAAAGTAAATATGAGTATGAATGTTCAAATCAGAAAACTGCAATTGTGCTGTGCATGCTGCATGTCAGTGCAGCAACCTCTCATGTGCCTGCACTGCAGCAACATCCAGCCACAGTCTCAGTTCTTTTCACTGTGTCTTTCCCTGTTGCACCCCTCATCCTCAGATTTGCAGTATGGAGTGGAAGCCACTTAACTCTGTCAGCCCTTCTGAGTCATATCCCTCCTGCACTAACAGGCAGTGATGATGGTCTCTACCACAGCAAAGGGAGGAAGGGGATAACAGGAAATGAGTGAATTGGTTTTAATCCATCCAGAGGCCTGCTTAACACATGTGTAGCTGTCTCACATAACTGAGTGGTAAATCCCTGTGGAAGCTGAAAGAATGAAGATTTTTCTTTTCTAGAAGTGATTGTTGATTTGCTCTCAAATACCTCTTTCCAGTTCCAGTAGGTAGGCTGTAAGGCTGAGTGGTTTCCAGTCCATCCACATGTGGAGTCTCTTGGAAAGTTTTAGTCATAATTTTCCATCATTATACAGATAGATTACTGCACAAGATAATAAATTATTAGCTTAGAATGATTTTCCTTTACCTTAACCTGTATATAACCCACAATGGAAGAGTAAAATTTAGGATAAACATTACATAACTTGATCAGGTATGATGTTGCCTCGCTCCTTCTTTCTTTGTTGGAGGGTTTTGGTCAGTCAGGCACAGTAACAAATTGTGAGAGGCAGATCAAACAGGTGACTGATGGTAAGTGAGGCAAAATTCTATTCCGAGCTGGGATCTTTCCAAGACTTATGATCATTTTGTCGAGGCTAGAATTAGTGGTGATATGGACATAAAATCCTAATTTGTAAGATAACAAATATTCCTGCCTTATTTCAGTGCCTGTTTTTATTAACCAATTGATCTCATTCCTTGGGTGCCACAATGGTAGTTGAGTTTAGAGAACTCTAGGTGCACATATTCCTTGTAGATACTCTATTCCTTGTGGAGCCAGTACATGGTACATGTGCAAAGTTCTACTGCTCTGTGCAGGTA
Source organism: Sialia sialis (assembly GCA_009812075.1). NCBI lineage: Eukaryota > Metazoa > Chordata > Aves > Passeriformes > Turdidae > Sialia > Sialia sialis. The sequence goes on along the minus strand of VRYO01001269.1, from coordinate 22,237,694 downwards.
CAGTTCTTCACTGATTTTTGCTTAGCATAAACACTAATGCCATTGGGCTGTATCCCAAATGCAGCCTGAATTGGTACAGAGATTTTTAAATACTTGAGCTGCTGGGTTGCTAATAGATAAATCCACTTCTGATGCTGCCTCCTTCAAGTTTAATTACCAAAAGCTCTGAAGGAGAAGCTCTGCACTTTCTTTTTATGCTCTTTGGTAAAGGAGAATCCTGTGGCATTGTAAAGATGAAGAAACCTACCATAAAATAAAGTTGTTGTGTATGGTTTAAAGCAAATATCAGTATCTTCGGTCACATCAGAGGCAGCTTGCTTTGTCCTCCTTGAAACAGGACAGTTGCCTTTCAAGAGTTAGACTTTTTTCCTCTCTCATCTCCCAGGAATCTGGAGTGTTGTTAATACATTTCTTCTGTGAGGCTACTGTGCTTAATGTGCCATCTGGGGAGATTTTCTAGCTGGCACAATTGTGGTGATGGGCTCAGAGATGAAGATAAGAAAATCCCCTTAAGTGATATCTTTAAATATAATTAGAATCTGTACTGCAGATTGGTTTGAATTGGGCCATTACGACCAAACCGAACAAAATTTTCTGTGACGAAAGTGAACTACACGGGGTTTCAAAAAGATGTGTCCAAAAAGACGATAAAAAGTAACTAAACCCTTCCTTCCCTTTCCTTCCCCAGCAGTAGCAGATGTCTCAGAAAGAAGCAGGGATACTTTGTCTTAAATACCCACTGAAGTGAAAGGAATATATCTGTACTGAGGTCTGAAGACTTGAGGTGTAAAATACTTAATTCATTACTACCCTTTATTAATGTAGATTATGAGGAGGGGAGAGTATAGTTGAAAAAGTAGCTGAAGAGAAGAAGAGTGGGCTGAAGAAGGCTGATGAAGTCTTAGTTTCTGGCAAGGGAGTGAAGTCTGCACATGGGACAAAAGAATCTTTTGCAACAGTACTTTATTCTCGGGGCAAATAATTGTAACTGATATTTTAATTATCAAAGGTGGATTTAAGGGGGCTATGGCCTCTCCTCTGCTCTCTTGCAATTGACCCATGATATTCACAAGTAACAATCATGCAGTCTGGAGCAATTGCCCTCTCCAAATCTAGGTAGCAGCTGGATCCAATTCTGAATCCCCATCATTGCACTTCAGATAGAAATGGTCCTACCTGCTGGAGTAGGGGCAGTCTTTTTTGTGTGAGCTTTTTCCACATGTCCATAACAGCTAGACAGGAATATCTACATTGATTTTTTTCTTGGTCTCCCTTTCTGTGAGTACTGGAGACTCTTCCACATTGAATCCATATCTTTGATAAAACTGCACCCAAGAAGTAGAATTGTTTATTCAACAGTTGTGTATTGATCAATTCAGCTGTGAACTTGCTTGGTCTGGCAGAAGAGATGACAAATAAGCAAAAGAAGCAGTACTAGCAATCACCTGGAGCTGTAGGCAAACTCCCCTGGTTTAAGTCTTTACCAGAATTGCAGTCAAACCTGTTAAATTGACTTTCAGGCAACTCTCATCAGTCAGTCCCCTAGTGTGTGTGTGGGGCTGCTTTTCATCTCTTGTGTAATTAATTAAAGTTCTTTACCTTTGACAACAAATGACCTAACATTTGGTAGAATCTTAAATAATGAGGTAGCTGTGAAGCTTCAGTCCTGCAGCAAACCTGTTGCCCAGCAGAAAAGGGAGAAAAATAGGACAAAATCTCAAAATAGCTGGGCAGAAAGACTTTTTACTAAACCGGAGGGAGACTGTCAAAAAGTCAAAAGATGTGCCAAAAGTACGGCGGCACTCATTGAAATCTGCATCACTGGGGTGCTGTCAGACAGCTGGGGGGAATGTGTTGGGAGCTGAGCTACTGAGTCTGAGAGCTCAGCTGCTGGATGGGGAGTTGGTTAATGCCATCTTTGCCAGCTCTGGAGTAGCTCTTGTGGTGTACAGTGGGAATCCTGTGGAATGCTTGGCTTCAAAACTTGTGTGACTTCTCCATTGTGTCACTCTTGGTGTTGAAAGCCGAGTCAGGGCAGTGCTGATGTTTGGTGTTGCCAGGCCCCTTTGAGACGAGCTGCTGCTGTTCTGTACACAGAGTGCTGTTCTTCTGCACATAGAGCTTCTGGGTACTTGTCCCAAGTGCCGTTTGCTAATCCAGCCTTCAGGTTACAAGGGGGTGGGTCACTGTTCTGTAGCCAGCCTCTACAGCTTGGGACAAATAGAGATGTAATGTGATACTTTATCCTACAGTTACTATTTGAGGATCTGGCATCAGCAATAGGTCTGATATGGCATCATCCTTCAAGCCTCTAGGTACCAATGTATCTGTTTATTCCCTGTCTTTCAAGAGAAGCCATGTGATATGAGCCCTTTCTCCCAAAAATTTCTTTGTGTACCCCACTCTGTCTGGGATCAGCCTGTGTTCATCCATGCTTTTGTAATTCCTCCTTTCTGTCAGGCACCTGGAAAAGGCTGGACTTTGCAGCTCTGAGCTCAGTGTAGGATCATGTTGCTGCATCCCTGTCTGGCTACAGAACCTCCTATCCCAGAAGGAACACAATCAGTGCCTCCTCTTAGAGCCCTTCCAGTGACAGACAGTACTCTCTGCACACAGGAGTGAATCAAAGTTGAAGTCTGATGACCCTTGGTAGAAGTTTGCTGTTGTTTATAAAAAATAACAACACCACAAGCCAGAAAACCTCAACCAAGCCCCCAAAAGCCACAACAAGAAGCCATGACTTGCTTAGACTGCCAGATGGTTTTTGATACCTAGATTGAATTGAGAATTTTTCAAGGGAATGGTCGAACTGAAATGAAACATTTTGGGATGTGTTTCACAAATTAGTTCACAGGAAAACTGTAGAGAAAGGGAATATATAAGAGGAGGCAAATGCTTTTCCTCAAAAAGAACAGACTGAGGATCTCTTTAGGATGTGGGAATGCTGCTTCAAGTTGAGCAGAAAACTTAGTTCAGTTCAGAGGTGAGCTGGTAACTCTATTCTTCCTTCCCATTCTCACCTTCAAATTTGCAGGGTTGGGTCCAAGAAAGTAATAGAATTTGGGTTGGAAAGGGACCTTTAGAGGCCATCTAGTTTCACCCACCCTGCAGTGAACAGGGACATCTTCAATTAAACTAGTTTGTTTATCTATCACTCCTCTGGACAAGTTGTTCCAATGCTTCACCACTTTACTTTTTTTGTAAAAAAAATCTAATTTGAATTTATTCTCTTTTAGTTTAAAGCCATCCCCCCCGTTTATTACTACAACAGTAGCAGGTTGCTAAAAAGTTTGTCCCCATCTTTCTTGTAAGTCACTGTTAAGTATTGAAAAGTCAAAGTAATGTCTTCTGGAGCCTTTTCTTTTCCAGGCTCAGCTCTCAGCCTGTCTTCACATAAGTGGTGTTTCAGTCCTGTGGTCATTTTTGTGATTCTTTTCTGGACCTGCCCCGACAGATCCATGTCTTTCCTGTCCTGAGGATTCCACACCTGGATGCAGTACATCAGGTGGGGCCTCGGCAGAAGTGTGTTGTTCTGTATTCTTTATGTTGCTGTATATTTGGAATGATACTGAGAGTTTGTCCAAAGGACAGGAAGGCTTTCCTGAAAAAAGCCAGCAATAGGGAAGAGCCAGTGTATTATAGGGCATGGGGCACAGACTTCTTTTCTTTATATTTTTAGACTGTCACAGAACTGGCTGGTAGAGAAAATCACTTGGTTTCTCTCAGCTTGCACCCTTTCCTAAAAGCAATAGTTTTCTATTTTTTCCCTTATAGATAATAGGAGTTGGGTATTAAATAATGACTATTCTAAAAAAAAGGAAGAAAAAAAAAAAAAAGGGGTAATGTGAAAGATGCTGTGTTGTACACCAGCTGTGCTAGTTTGGACACTCTTCTCCCAAGACCATACACTAATCTTCCCTCAAGGTGGTAAAGCCTACAAAGACACATTGTGCTGCCTTTCAGAGCCTCTGCAGTGTGATGCTGCTGATCCAAGTCCCACAGCTGGTTCCATGAATGGGGCATGAGCTCAGCTGACGCTGTGGTACATGTACACACAGAAAGTTAGGGAAGTGATTATGACAAAAAACACCAGATGCTACTGACTCCACTTCTTCTGTCTTTGTTTTCATCTGTTCAAAGTGCTGAGTAAGCCCTGGTTCTTAGAGAGAGAGGAGAACAAAATGGGGCAGTGGTGGAAAGAAATGGTCTCAGAATGGTTCATGGAAGGAAATGGGATGGAGTTCATGTAAGCATTTCTTCAGTGGTGTATTTTACATTTTCCTCCTTTTTTAAATTTTTTTTTTTAAAGTTTTGGAACATCAGAATGCTTTTAAATGCAAATTCTTTGATTACTGATTACCTTTGGACTTTAACCCTTCAGTACCACAGCATGACATACAATTGTGTTAACTATAAGCAACTTCTGGGCTTAACTGATGATGAGGTTGGGGATGGTTTTTAGTGTAAAAATGAATCGCAGGACCCTTATTATGGGCCAAAGAAGGCTCCTTGTTTGCACTGTCTGTATAGGCAGTGTGCATGTGCTCTTCCCACCAGTGATGAAAAATCTTGAAGAGGGATTTGGTTCTTTATGTGATGCTGCAGTGATGTGGAGTTGGATGCTGTGGGTAGGGCAAGTACTTAGGTAGCTTCTGTCCCACACTGTCTCACACAGCTGGTGTGGCAAGTCCAGGCACTGCCTGTGCAGTGTTTCTTAGGGGGGCAAAAGTATTAGTTGAATCCTCAAGATGAGTAATGTTAGTGTGGATTCTTGCTGTTGCCAAAAATGCTAGTGATGAAGAAAGTGAGAGCAGGGAAGTGGGAATGCTTTTATCTTTGCAAGGCTGCAATGAAAATTCTTGTCACAGCAAAAGCACTTAACTACCCTTGAAATCTCCCTGTGCTGGATTCCCGAGGCTGTGAGCAGGAAGAGGTAGGGCTTTTTGGAGGAATCCTGCAAGATTGCTGCTGTTTGGGTTGCCTGACAAACTGTATTAAGGAAAACTACATAGTACATGCTTCTTATTGCTGCCAACCTAGTTCCAGGGCAAATATTCCAGTTCCCTCGAAAGGAAAGTGCCATCATGCTGTCATGATAGCTACAGCAGTTGCTGTTTTAATGATTGTATTGGACATAGCTGATTTTACCTGCCTTATGAGAAACCCTGACTGTCCTCAATCCTTGAGTGTGTCAATTGGATTTTTAAATTGGGAGACAAGCTGGTAATAATCTCATGTAGATGGCTGGTTTGTTACTTTGTGCTTTGATCTCATTAACCACTTTGTGAACTAGAGGGAATACTATTGAAAAGCAAAATACGGTGGGGGAGGAGGCAGGGGAAGCAGTCTCGTGGTGAGGGTCATAAACTTGCAGTTTATGTGCAAAGAAATGGAAGCAAGAGAATAAGCATGACTGCTTTATTTAATAACAGAGCTAAACACTCAGGTAGAGCTCTGCAAGTGGGAAGCTTTGCCAGGTTTGGAAAGTTATTGCATGCTACTGAATAGAGGAGTGTTGCAAAGCTCTCAGTACCTCAGCTATTTTGGAACATGTAGGCCTTTTCTCAGCTTGAAGCTCTGCAGCCTGCTGAGGTTTGCCCATTAGCTGAGAAAGGAGGGGGACGGCAGAGAGACCAGTGCCTGTGTATCTGCAGGTAGCAGCCTGCTCTCTGCTCTACCTGCTCTGGATCTCTCCAGTTACACCTCCTAGCAACCAGTGCCTTGGTGCAAACAGCACTGGCCTGTGAGCCAAGTCCTGAGCTTGCATAAGAGCAAGGAGGGGGGGACTGGGGACTGAATAGCAAAGTCTGGGATGAAAATGAGATACCAGCCGCCTCAGCAGAGCTCCACCCTTTCTAAGAATCTCAAAACAGGCACTGTGTCTCCTGGCAACCTTGAGACAAATCACAGAGTTTAGCTTAAAAGAAGTACATACAGTCCAAAGGACATGTCCCCTCACCAGGTGTGAACAACAGGGAGTCACTCATTTCCCTTTTTCTGGAAGACCTGGCACTGTAGATGGTCTTGGGTTTCACTCAGTGTCAGAAGGCCACGAGTTAAAGGTGAAAGAGCATCGTGTTAGGATATTAGCTAAGAAGTGCCAAGAAATGGTGTATTTTGTTTATTGTAAGCATGCCCTGACTATTGCTTAGGAACCAGTTGTAGGACTTGGCTCCCTCCCTGCTGCAGTGGAAGATGTACCCAGCAATGCACACAATAGTGGCCTGTTGTGCACCTGAAAGTGGTTCTTTCAGCTGGCAGCCAAAGACAGAGATGATACCAGCCAATTTCTTGCCTTTGCACTCAATTGTTACAGTTCCTAATACTTTTTAGGAAGTACTCTTAGTATTGGACTCTAACCTGACAACATTTCTCTTAGAAAGGAGATATAGATATACAAGAAAGCAAAACTGAGTTTTATCATGATTGCTTCTCCTTTCAGGAAAGCTGTCTTTTCAGATCTCCTGACAAATGATGCTCCTTAATTACTCTGAAGAAAAATTTCAGTGCATTTAAAATGCTATGTATTATGCTGAAATAGAGGTAATGCAGAAGTAAATGTTCGTTTCTTAAAGGCAAAGCTATCACAAGGCTTCTAAAAAGATAATATGGGCAGAATTGAACTTTGCCAGTCTGGCAATGTCTGAGCTGTTCCATCTGTGAGAAGTGGCAAGGCTGGGAGGGGAAGCTGGCATGAGCTGTGGATGTTTGGGCCTGGGAGCTGCAGCAGGCTTCCTGTGTATTGTGGTGTGGACAGCTGTGGGGAGGAACAGGCCCCCTCTGCCCCTTCTTTCAGTATCTGCCAGCCTGACCTTGTAGGGTGCTGACTAGGCAAGGCTGGCAGGAGGCTTTCGTGCCTTTTTGTGGATCTGGCAGCCTGCTGCCTAAGCCAACTGTGAGCTTTGCCCATGCCTAGAGGAGCAGAAAACAACTGGCTATTTGAACAAGTAATTCTTTCACTTCATGCTTTCCAAGAAGCATTTCTTTTTCTGTGTGTGTGTGCGTTTGGTGTGATGGTTTTTTTTGTTTGTTGTGGTGGGTTTTTGTTTGTTTGAGTGGTTTTTTTTGTTTTTTCATTTGACATTCTTGCAGAGATATGGGCTGGATTATGCTTATTGAAGCATTCAAGGGGAAAAGCTGCTCCAGTTTCTTTGCCGCAGTGGGGGCTTTTGCTGCCTGCTCTGGAATGCAGAAGAGATCAATAATGGGTCAATGGACCTTGGAGGGGTCTTCCCACTACCTTACCCCACCTGTGATTATCCAGGGAGATGGTGGTGGGGAGGGGGCTGTCAGAGAGAGTTAAATTTCATTGCTTTTTTTATTTTGCTCCTTTAAATGATGCTATTTTAATATTGATACACTTTGAGCTCATGGTAAAAAAGTTAAAGGCCTAAGGCATCAGCCATGAGCTGTCATGTTGATCTGCCCTGATGATTAGTTTGATATATGGATCTTTCTCCCTGCTCTTGAGCTGCTCAGGCACAATGAGGCTGTGCATGCTGCTGGAAACAGAGGTGTTGGCCAATTGCTTGAAAGCAGGTTATATTTTCCTTTGGGTCTTGGTTTTAAAGGAAGACACATATTCAGCTTTTGAGGCTTCATGGCATGTTGTCAACTGCTCTTGCAGAGAAGTTGGTGCGAATCTGAAGTGTAGAGCCAGATTTCTCTGTGTAATCCCAGCTGGGTCTGCAAATCTCTGCAAGGAGCTGCTTGATCCCAGGAGGTACCTTCAGAGAGCTCCCATCTTCTCTTGTTATACCATTGGGCTGGAAAGCTGAATTTGCTCAGCACTTGATGGCAGATTTGATTATTCTACAGTAATTTTATTGTAAACTTTGCTTTTCTTTGTCTTTTTCTTGCTTTTCTCCCTAAACTGCTCTTTGCCTGTTTTTAAAATTCATATTTTTTTTTCCTTGAACTTGTCTTTCATTGCTTTCTCTTCCCTTATATATGTGTCTTTTCTCTGAGGTGTTTCCCTTGGGCTTTGCTGTTCATGGGCAAAGAGGAAGCACCCATTATATACAGGCTGTGTATGTGCATAAATAAAAAAAGTCAGGAATTTATTGTTGGTATAACTGAATTTGTAACATTCTAATTCAAGATCATTTTACTTTGCCAGTAATTATGGCAGAAAAAGAAGGACTAATAATGCATTAGGGTAATTCTATATTAAAATGTCTCAGTAATTATGATAATGCTATTAAAACTGTAATACATTTCTTTGGTTCTGTTTGGTTTTCCTGATGTTATGCTCACCCTTATGCTGTTCCTCTGGATCTTAAAGTCAGTCTTGAGGGTAAATCTTCAACTTTGTACCCCTTCACTGAAAAGGGTATGATGTGGATTTTGCTGGTTTCTTCCTTACTCCAGGGTTCACCTGAGTACTTTTTCATGTTTACTGATACCCTTGCACGTCTTGCACTTGTACGACTCCACAGTACTTCTGGAATTCACTATATGTAGTATCTTTAATGCATTTTGGATAATTTTTTTTTTTTTAGTTGCTGCCCCTAAAAGCTGATTTTTTTCAGCTCCAGATCTGTATTTTTTTTAAGAGACAGTGGGTGAATTGTTTGCAGCAGTTTGGTCTCCAGTGGCAAGCATGTGCCTCCTCTCTTATCGTCCCATTCTTGTACTCCTCTGCGCTGCATCCTGCTTCTCCACTTCTCAAGGTCTCTACTCTCATACCATGCTTGCATTTTTCTCCACTATGCAGTCATTAGTTGTAAATATCTCAGTCTACATAAAATAGCTGTTGGTTAACGTTGTTTATATAAAACTATGGTTATACTCCACAAAAGATAAACAGAACTAAAACAAATCATCTATAGACACCTGGTCAGTTAGAGAAATTGCTGTCACAGCTCAACCAAGTAGAACAGAGCTACAAGCAGGTCAAGAAAAGTTCAGAGCACACAAACCCAGGAAGACCAAGGCCTTTGAGATTCAGTAAAAAGCTTGTAGCCTGTTGCTGAAAATGGCAAGGCTGGGGCTGTCAGCCAGATACTGATTGAAGAGCGACTGGATCTTGAGAGCCTGTCGGTGGGTGGAGCACAACTAGGGAGCAAGAGATCCCCAAAGCAGGTGTCTTGGCTGGTCTGTCAGGACAGATAGTTGTTCTTTTCTCCTTGTTGATGTGCCTGGGACAGCTGTAACTTCGGGAGATCTCAACATATGGAAACAAGTCCTTTCCCAAGAATTAACACATGATGCTGTGATTCTGTAGTGTTCATCCTGGAAGAAGTTGCATTCTGTGTCTTGCATGCAATGGTCTTTAGGTTTTGAGCCATGTTCTGGCTGTTTGTTTCATCTCTCTTGGTTATACCTGCAACCAGCCAGATTCTGGTCAAGGATCCTTTTCCTAGTGCTTCAGTCTTTCTTGTCTGTCTGATCAGCACATTTTCTGGTCACTAACTATCTCAGTGATCCTTTTGTTCCTCCAGTCTACCTGTCATCAGTTGCCCATTTGCTGTAACCCCTGAGGCTGCTGCTCATCTGCAGTATTCAGTGGGTGTTTGGCAAGAGTGCTGAAATAAAATGCAGCTCTGCAACTCCTAGCCCAGTTCATTTGATACTTTATGTAGGTGTGTTGTTGGCATTGGTTCCCTGCCCCTAGGGAAGTGAGCGGTTTTGGAGAGAGGGAGGGAACGTGCATTCTCTATGTGTAAATATTACAGTCAGCTGTGAGCTGTATGTATGCATGTGTCTGTGTATATACTTACATATATGTGTGTCTGTACAGGCATTCATCATCAGTGCCCTGTCTCTTTTGAAGCTTCTCAGATGTCCAGACCGATAGACATTTCACCTACCTTTGCTGCAGGCTGGAGAGCATGTGGAGTATTCTACAATGCAGCAGAGATGGTCTGTCCCTGGTTCTGCAGGACAGGGTTTGATTCCTGGTTTCTCATTCATGATGGATTTTTTTTCCCCTTCTCCTGGCTTTGACGCGATTAGAGGAACGAGGTTGTTTTGAAGGTGAAGTTCCTGCTGAATCACTGATGACTAGGTAGCTGTGAGCCATAACAATTAACTGGAAACATTTTCATCTTCCTTGCAACTGAAATGATTCCCAGTTAGTAAGCTGGTTTAAATTTCATCGTTTTCCTCTGAGGCCTTTTTTCCCCTCTGCTTTCCCTACATGCACTTCTTGCCCAAGTCTTTCACAATCTATGTCTGGCTTAGCTCTTTGCCTCCCAGAAAAGGTGCCTCCTTATTGTGCAGCTCTGTAAAAAGCCATCACTCTCCTGAGGGCACTACTGCCATGTCTCTGGCTCCAGTGTGGCTCCACTGGAGTTGTGTACAACTTGTCCTACGGGAGACAGGACCCAGGCTGTGTTTCCTCTCTGCATCCATTTCATGCAAAGTGTTTTCCTGAGTCATCACCCTGCCTTATATTTGCCCAGTGTCCTCCTCCTCTTCTTCTGCTCTGCCTCCTTAAAAATAGACCTTGAAATAGAATGAAAACCTCAGATGGTAGGTTAAGGATTTTCCATATGCAGTAGTTGCGGGGGATGAGAACATGATGCAGTGAGATCAGCTGGACGTGCTAGAAGTCACTGTAGCCAGCACATGTGGACAGGCAGCACCTTCACTCTAGGAGGAGGCAGGAAGGAAAACTTCTGCAGTTTCTCATCTGTGGTCCTGGTAAAGCTGAAACTTCAGTGGTGCCTTGTGTATGTAAGAACAGAGGCCTGGGTTGGTTGACATTACAGTCACAATCTCTGCTTGTTATTGAATCTTTTCATCCATTTGTGTGTTGAGGTTTTTTTTAAACTATTTTTAAAGTGTTTTGGGTGCTGCTTCAGATCTGTGCATCTGTTCTCTGCCATCTGCAGCTTGAGGTTAGAGACACAGCTGGTTGTTTTAAAGATACAGTCTGGCAGGTGTAAATGGGCTGCTGAGACCAGCCAGCGGAAGCTGTTGGCTGTGCATGGCCGGAGTTTATGTTGACCCTCCATGTGCAGGGCAGGAGCTGAGGAAAAGCTTTCTGTGCTTTTCCTCTTCACCAAAACTTAATTATTGCAAACCCAGCATATTGGTACTCAGCCCTGTCCCCTCATCTGCAGCAGGGCCTGTTCAGGTAGACAGGCACGAACCACATTGGCAGCAGAAGGTCATGAATATGTTAGCATCCTTGCCAGATGACAGGGAGAGAAAGCTGCCTGTTTTTCTGGATATCATCAGATCACATGGGTATTGGTGGGAATTTTGCAGGGCCCTCTGCTTTGAGGCTCAGTTAGTATAACGGACAAGATGAATTCAGTAGGCTGAAATGGTGGTGAGAACAGAGGCTGCCCTTGTCTTTTTGGGGATTATCCTTATAAATCCTTGTCAGTTCAGCTCTGTTGCAATTTCCTCTGCTGCTCTCTGTCCTGTAGATGTGGGTGCACACTGTTGTAAGATATCTCTGAAATTCAGATTTCTGGAGGCTGAGAGAAGAGTCTGGGAAAGTATCTTAAAATATGCCCTGTTCTTCCCGAGGACTGGGCTATTGGAGGCAAGAAATTGGACTTTAGTTTGTCACAGTTCATCTTGTGGTTTTTGGAGCAGAACCTATTGTGTAATGTGCTTGAGCTTGAGCACTCCTGAATATTTGGGGTGCTATGCAGCCTTTTAAATAGAGCAAGTCTATCCCTGCATGGCAATCAGAAATTTCTACTATTAGTTTAGTGACACTAAATATATCACAGACTTTCTTTTTCACAGTGGGTTTCTTGTTCAGTATTCGTGGCTTTTCGTTAGCTTGCATTGGTTTCTGAAGCATGAATTTAGCTGCACCTCTCAGGGTCCCACCTTTTTAGTTCTCTCTATCACAGATTGATACAGGCAGCTATGGAGGCTTTTCTGCTCAGGCAGTGACACACAGCTCTTAACCTCTCAACAGACAAATCTTTCTTCTCAGCATGCATGTAATTAATACAGTTTATATGAAAATACCTATTCAGTTACATAGTGTGCCCATCCTCTCATCACTGTTAACCCACTCCCAGTACTGGCTGTGAATTAAAGAAGTCTTTTTGCAGGAAGAATTGCCACATAGAAAATTAACACCAGCTTCTGTAGATACTGCTTTGCTCTGATCAAGCTTCCCATGGCAACCAATGCAGTGTAAAAAAGATTTTGTTCTTATCAAAGTCTTTTTTTTCTCCATGCATTTAGTGCGTAGGAAGCTATTGCACTCTCATTTGAATAGCTTTGGGTGGGGGGAAGAGAGGAAAGTATGAGCCAGAAATTGAGAAATGGACCAATTTTGAAGGGATGGGACTGTTTGCTCTTTTCATTTATTCTTGCAGTGGCATGAAAGGAGTATATTGTGGGGGGGGAAAAAAGAAAACTAATGTTTGTTTTGATGTCTTAATGGATTTTTCTTTCCTCTGTACAGCATCCTCTTTATAGCATAGGCTCCATGCATTTGGGAGAGGAGGACTTGACTGACACATGAACTTTGCCTACAGTCATATGTCCCATGAGACAGGGAAATGCTGAGTTGGTTGGCAGCTTGGAAAGAGCTACTGCAGCCTTTTAATTTTCCCCAAACCCCTTGTAAGGGGAACCTGTAGAGGAAGGAAAAGGGAAAACAAACTTCTGCAGAAATTTGTTTTTTGACAGTTTGCTGAGGAAGGAGATGGCTGGGATAAGGCAGGTGATAATAGAGGGATGTTCTGGGAAGCTGGAGGAAAATGCCCAGAAACTATGATTTGGTAAGTGCAGAAGTGAAGCCAGTAGGAGGAAAGTCAGAAGTAAAGGTGGGGGGAGCTGCATGGAGTGACCCACTGTCACTGACTTAGTGAGCCAGATAAATGCATAAATTTGTGTAAATGTGATACTGAAGTCTGATTCTTCTCCACTCCTTATACGATATTTAGCCTAGGAAAATAGCTTTTTTTAAATATTTTATGGGCCTTTTTGCTTTTGCTGGAGCCTATGGAAACAACTGTGACATTCCATGCCTATCTCCTCCTTTCCTCTCCCTCTCCCCCCTCTCTCCCTATTTTTCATCTGCATATATGATGCACAGTTGTGAACACAAGGTAGTGCCTTCATGGAGGTTTAGAAAGCTCTGCAAGGAACCTTTCTTGTTAGCTGATACAAATAGGCTCCCTGACAGACAATGCTCATATTGTCAGTAAAATCCTTTGACACTGTTGTGAGAGCTAATTCTGTCCTGCCCTTGTATTACCTGGATGTCCCACAAGAAAAAGGCATACTGGGAAAGATGGCCCAGCCAAGCTATTTACAAAAGGTGTTTGCATCAGGAAGGTGTACTTAATGGTTGTGAGAAGGCACCATAGACCTAGAAATAATAACGCGTGCTATTGCCAGCAATCTCTGCAGGAACCAGCATGCAAATGAACACAACGCTTGATCTCAGCTGGCTGATACATGGTTTGTAGAGCAGTAAGCCATGCAGCAGTGAATAGTCTCTATAAATGTCTTGGAAATCAGAACATACTTTTGGATTAAAAAGGTGCTGTGATCATCAAGCTTTGTCTGCAGCTGCAGAGGAGGTAGGGTTTGTGCTGACAAAGAGTGCTAACAGTGCCGATGTTCTCAACAGCTAGAGTGCCAGGCTCTGTAGGTCTCATGTAAGATGTTTCTGGAGCTAGCCTTAGTTTGCATGTTGGCAGTAGCATTCAAAAATATCTCTTCAAAGGTGTCTTGAAGACTTGAATTTGTTGTGAAAGCTTCAGTTTGGGAAAGGGGTGGAGTGCGTGGAACAGGTGATGTGACCAGTGTGGAACTTTGGGTTTGAAGCACTTTGTTTTGTCTACATGGACAGTTGGGAGCTGTAAATAAAAAAATCAATGCTTTCTTGCCATCCATCCTTTCCTATCCCCCTGACTGTAAAATACTGAATGCAGCCTTATAAAGAAGCAGACAAAGGTGGAGGATGGTTAGATGGGTGTATGCTCTTTGATGTGACTAATTTTCCATGGAAGTTATTTTTATTATTTTTAACTACTGTAAGATTAAAGCAAGCATAAATGGAAAGGAGGATACTGTGGCTCTCTCGAGGTCTTGGTAGCCTTACTGGACTAGGAGGCTGTGTGGAGTAGGTGTGTCAGCAAACTGGTCATTCAATGTCTCCATTCCATTAATTTTGCTAGACTGATTTCCTTTGCTAAAACAGAGAATGCCCAGGGTATTAATGGGCTATGAATTACCTTATTTAGGCAGCTACTGCAGGTTCTACAGGACCAAGCTGAACTGTGAGTGTCTGAGCAGGCAATGGGGGCCACACTGTGTCACTGAACTGTTTGGGCTGTAAAAGAACCTGAGATGGTGGACCATTAACTTAACACAGCCAAGTCACCACTAGACCATGCCCGTGTGCCACATCTCCTCATCTTTTAAATACCTCTGGGGATGGCAATTCAACTGCTTATTTGGTCAGCCTGTTCGAGTGCTTGACAAGCTTTTCTGTGAAAAAATATTTCCTAATATCCAATCTAACCCTTCCTGATGCAACTTGAGGCTGTTTTTGGACACTGAAAATATTAAGGAACTAGAAACAGTTTTGCCTGTTGTAGAAATGTCCTCTTTATGAGGGAATGGACTAGAAACCTTCCCAAGCATTTTGAGAGGGATCTAGTTTACAAATGTGGGTGCTCCTGACTCCCGGAACAGGATCTGTGCCCCACTGTATGAATGATGGTTTGTGGTTTGCCATCTGGCTGAATGGGGTGCCCTTGGAGTTGGCTGAAGTCTTCATTGCCCTTGAGTGTGACAGAGAGGAGAAGAATGGTGGAAACTCAGCATGGGACATCATTGCAGTAGGGGTAGCTTTTGTTGGGTAGCAGTTAATTTAAGAAAGCAAGTTCAGAAGACTAATTAATCCCGGCTAAATAGCTTTGTTGGCAAGAAGGTCATAACTAATTACTAAATTATTTTAATTATTAACTGACAAATCAAAATATCCTCTTTTGCTGAGCTTATGAGTTAAAATTGATATTTCCTACTATGAATCGGTGCTTGCTCACCAGTATGGAGATACTGTGGTTTATCCCCCTGCCCCTCCAGTTAGTGTTTGTTAATTATGGGTCAAACTCAGTGAATCAAGCATAGAGTTGTCTTAAGACGAAGTTAAAATATCCTCCTTTGTGATGGCTGCTCTGGCACTAGGAGCTGTGTGTGGCTCTTGGAGTGGTTTACTGATTTGTCTTGGTGTGTGAGCTGGATGGTGACTCTTACCTCCCTGTAGGTTCTGGATTTGGCCAAGGTCTGGAGAGAGGGAGGAGGGCTGCTGGCACACAGTGTTCTGGGGTGCCATTGAGCTAAAATTCATGATTGTAATGGCCAAAAGTTCTGTCCTGTAAAGTAATAATGACAAAGCCCTGGACATTTGCGGCTCATCACACTATTTTAGGAAGTGGTTTGTTTCCTTGCCTGGTTTGATGAGTGTGGTTTATATTTTATATCTTTCCTCTGTTTTTAAAACTGTGTTCACTTCTCTGGAGTCCTGTTTCTCTGCTGAGTTCCTTAGAATAAAACAGAAACTTAAATTTAAGAGCTGCATAGGAAAGTCTTTGCCAAGATTTCATGTCTTCCTTTCATTCTTTCTGATTTCTTGAAGTCTATTTTAAGCACAATTCATCCTTGTTTTAACTCTGCAGGATTTTGGTCCATTAACCCTATCCAACTCCACATAATGGGGTTGTGCTTTGCTCAGGATTAGATAGATTTTCACATCCGCTGGCTTCCTATTTCATATCTTGTGATTTGCAAGGCTTAACCTTCCCTGACTTGCTAATGGATCACAAACCACCTGCTTCTTTGCACTAATCCCTCAGAAATATGTAGCATAGCTTTGGCTTGAAACTCTCCAGTTTGGTTCCCAAGGGCAAAAGGTGCAAAAGGATCAACCCTGGTCTGAACAAACTACTTATCTACACTTTCTCTGCTCTTCCACAAGGTTACATCTCCAACCATGGCTATCTGCCTTTTAACTGTCCAAGAGAGTTTGGTGCCTTTATTACTTTGGCCTTCAGGGGGTAGGGCGTGAGTGGATAGGGGTCTGTGAAATGGCATGGCTGGAGAGTAGAGTAGTCTAAATCAGGGGAGGGCATATCCTGTGCATCCTTGGTGCTCTGGATGCTGGCTTTGAGCTAGCAATGTTAACGGAGCGTGGCAGGATCAATCAAGGACTCTCAGCTCAAGGTATTGGTGTGTCACTCCTCTTTTCTGCCCTCTTTGCCATTTCAAAATTGACACTCCTTCTGGCAGTGTAGCCTGGTCACACCAACGGGAAGGTCAGCTGCCAGGACTAGGTGAGGAGATGCCAGAGACACTGCAGGGCCCTGTCACCCCTGAGCTATGCCTGTAGCACTGCCAGCCCTGCCTGCTGCTGGGGTTGTGGAGATGGGCCAGGAAAGATGCAGCTCTTGTTCTAGGCAGTGTGGTGCTAAGCTGTGTTTTGTCCTCTGCATGAGTGCACGCCACCTGTCTTGAAATGTTGGTGAGGTCTGTAGGTGAGGTTCTGCTGTGGATTTCTGCGATGCCTCACTTTTTTGCCTTTCTGCTTGGCTGTTTCAGGCCAACTCCTCTATTCCTGTACTCCAGGCCAACTCCTCTACTTCTCCTGTGTATCCTGCATGTTTCTTCCAGTGGTTGATGTCTGTGGCCTGGCATGTGTTGCAACCAAGCCCCAGCACACTGGTGATGTGAGTGAAATCCTCAGTGCAGCAAAGGCTACTGGCAGCAGAGCAGGTACATCCTGCAACACTACAGCGGAAGGAGGAGCTGGGACTCTTCAAAATTCAACAGTGTATTCTTGAAGATGGAAAGGCAAAACCCAGTTTCTAATTTAGAGGTGAAGTGAAAAATAGGGCACAAGGTCATCAGAGCAATTGTTACTCTATCTTTTTATCCCCTTAACAGCATGCTCTGTTACTGATTATTACTGTCCTCTGCTGCAAGACAAATGCTGTTACATGAAGATTTAAAAATGGTGTGTAGGGTGTTAGTGAGAGTGGGGAAAGCTGCAGTACCTGTGACTTCTGTTGTCTAGTTGTGGTGGTCTGAGGCATGGAGGCAATGTGCTGTGAGCAAGAACAGTGGGAATGGGATCTCTTCTCCTTCCTTACCCACTCCCAGTCAGCAATAGAGGTGTTTTGCTCCCAGTGGAGGTGATAATGTTGCTTACCAGGAGCTTAGTATTGCTTGCTTTAGCAGTTCATCTTACTGAGAGATATCTGCAGGGCCCCTGTGCAAGGTGTTTATGCAGATAGACTTCTTAGGTCAATAGTTTTTGGCATCGTGTCACACTTCTCAACTGGCCAGTCACTTCTCGTGCTATACTCACTGGTTTCTGTCCTATCTATTGTTAAGGTCAGGCACAGAAATTTAGTGCCTTTAATTCTTCTTCATCCCCCTGAAATCTTTTCTAGAAAGAACCCCTCTTTCCTTCTGCCCTACCTTCTTACTCTTACACCAGACATGCTGGTTTGGTGCCCAGTAGGCACGGTCACTTTTATGGCAGGGGACATAATCCATTAGGGCTTTGCACAAGCTTTCATGGCCAACATTTCTGTCCAGCTTGGACAATTTGACTCAGGGTTCCTGGAGCGTGGAAAGGTAATGATTTATGGTACTAGCAAATGGTATTCCTCAACATGGGAGAGACTTATTATTTCCCTCTGGACTGTTCCTTTCCATTGCTTTGTGTTTTCTAGTTAATCTCAGGTCAGATTTAGGGGATAAAACAGCTTTTTTTTGTTTGTTTGTTGTTTTTTTTGTTTTTTTTTTTTTTTTTTGTTTTGTTTTTGCTTTTCCAGCAAGGATAGCTCTTTGGTTATCTTTATGCATGTGATGATGTAATCTCTTTTTCTGTTTCATCCATCTAGGTGTGTTGTTGTGCTCTTCAACCCCAGAAAGAATAAGCAACACCATATTCTAAACAGCTCCAGGTGAGTAAAGCTTTAAGCTGGCTTGCTTTCAGTGAGGTGAATGGAAGACTTTTATGGCTTTACTGAAGTGCAGGAGCTGCTGTTACTCCAGGCTAAATCCCCTGGTTAGAGTTGCCTTGAGGGACAGGCTGCCTGTTTTGACTCCAGCTTTGACTCCAGCTCCTTCTCACATGAGGTGCTACTGCTGACAAAGTACCACCTCGTAAACATTGTGATCCCTAGAGGAACTGCTAATGGTCATGACATGGAGGGGATCTTACTACAGCTCCATGGTATCTGACTTTTTTTTTCCTCCACCTAAAATGATGACCTCATTATTGAAGCCGGCAGTGTGACATGGTCTTACACCTGGGATAAAGGTATAGTGATGAACCTCAACTTTTGGAGCTTTTCTGCTTCTGTAGGCTGCTGTTTGAGAGTAGCAGCAAGGAATCCATATGACAAAGCAAAACCATTATGTCAGGCTATTATGGGTGACTTTAGCATTTTTTTCAGTTCGTCCCAACCTATTCCCCAGTCATGATGTATTGAAATGAAGTCACATATTAGAAATGTTACTCAGTGTTATTTTCTCTGTTTTAGGAAAACAATTACAGCACTTGCTTTCTCTCCAGATGGAAAATATTTGGTTACAGGAGAGGTAAGTGTGAGAGGAGAGAGGGTGTACTTTATCTATCGCATTTTGAAGCAGGGAAGAGTGGCTTAGAAGAAACAGGCTCTTTTCACACAGAGAAGCGTGTTTCAGTTCCAGTTCAGTGGATCTGCTGGCTTATGAATGGCACTGGGTGCTCCTGCTGGGAGTTTTCCAACACATCAGCTTAGGGGATGGGTCTTCTGGGGTGGATCTGCAGGCTGGAGATAGAGTTAAAATAAGCAGAAGGACACACAGCATTGTTCTACTGTAGCATCAATGAAGGGTACTTGGATGGTCCTGAATCTTGGCTTGAGTTTAGTTGTCCCTTTAGGATTTCAGGAAATAACTGAAGCCAGAAACAGCACTGCGGGAAAAATGAAAAGTGCACCTGGAGTGGAGTTTTAGGAACAGTCACAGAAGATGCTGTTGCCTCTGGTTTGGTATTGTTTATTTGGCTGGGGGCAACAATTGCTTCCTCTTTCCCAGCATGCCCAAAGGGAAATAGGGATGAGTACACTGTGTGTCTGTTCTGCATTAGAAGTTCAAGACATGGGGTGTGTCATGAGGCTGGAATTACTGGATGTTGAAAATCCACAGAAATGCTGATGTCTGTATGGTTGGGCTCACTTTGCTCTTGTGTGTGGTTAATGGCAGTTCACCACTAGTCCTTGTGCCTCTGTAAGAGATGGGGAGGGAACATGTGTGAGACAGGTCTCCTGAGCCTCAGCCACAGGGAGAAATGTATCACTGTCCTGTGTTGGAGCTGCCAAGGTGGAGACTCTTCACTCCAGAGGTCCCTGGTGTGATCACCATGATGGCAGCTGTCATGTCCCCAGGTGGCTCCAAAGGTGGGCCTTAATCCTGTATGGATCAGAACGAGTGTAGGAACAAGAGTGGGTTTTTTGGATGGAAGCTACCACGACACAAAGAAAGTTTGCATAAATTTTCCATCATTAGATGTTGTCATTAGTTTTTTAGTGAAAACATAAAGCTTTATATCTGTCATATGTATTAATACCTCCCTACTCTCTAGAAATCTCAGTTAAATAAAACTCCTTTATATTAGAATTCTAACATATGTAACATATATATTTTCTCCATAGTGTTCGGTTCTGATGATTCTGGTGCCTTTGTTTATTTTCCTTTTTTTTTTTTTTAATTTCTGGTGCTTGGCTCTTTTCACGTGGTGAAAGCAAAATGGTGAAAAATGAAATGGATGCTTTTCTTACTAAGAAACTTTTCCATATGATGATTCATTGGTGTAAATGGCAAATTAAAATTATTTAAAAAACCCCAAACTGTTCCACTTATCCTTGAGCTTTGTAGGGGTTTTGTTGTTATTCTTGTTGTGGGGTTTTTGGGGGGAGTTTTGTGTTGATTTTTTTTTTGTTTGTTTTTTCCCTCTTGTTGCAAAACACGTCTCCTCTTGCCCTGTTGTAAAACCATTTCTTTTTTTCAGTATCCTCCCACGTGTCTGACATTTGAATTATTGCTTAGTGTAGCAGTGTCCCCTGCTGGTGTCAGTCATGTCTTAGTTCAACCCCTGTCCCACAGGGAAATGCTTTTTGAGTTCACTTTGTCAAGCTCCCTTGCAGCTGCATTATGCTAATTCTGCCTAATAACACCTTAGTTTTCTGCATGGCCAGCTTTTCAGGGAAGAGAGCATGGAGGTTAGTCCTTGGCTGCCATACATATTAAATGTCTTTTACATATTTCAAATTCATAAGAAAACTATTTTTTTCTCTCTTCTTAATTATTATTTTTTATTTCTCCCCATGGAGGTGTAGAGCCCTTGTCCATGGGGGTCACACAGAGCTGCCTTTTGGTGAGCATTTCTTAAAAGATGAAATGCAAATTCAGTATGATAAGATCCTGGGATGTATGCTAAGTTAATGGGAAATATTTATATATATGTATTTGTTTAAGTATAGCAGTTGTTTTGAAGAGCAGCTGATTCAGCTCATTGTAACATCTTGCCAGCCACCTTGAGACCTGAGCTCTGTGTTGCAGGAGGGAGAACTGTACCAACCGCAGTTAAATCTGACCATGGCATTTTTCTAGGCCACAAGCAGTTGCTTAGCAGAGCTTTTGAACAAAGCAATTAAAACATGCACAATTTTAAGCTTTGACTTTTACTTGTGATGAGACTTGCCTCTCCCACACAATCAAATGACTGACTTAAAACCAATCAAAAAGGTACCATTCTGCCATGTTGCCATGGATATGTTATCTTACAAGCTACTGTTTTGACAGACTTCAATGTGAAATCATGAGCAGTTGCCTGAGTAAGATTTGCCCATCAAGCACATTTTTTGGCGAGTGTTTCAGCTCATCTTGTGCCTTGTTTTAATTTGGCTTAATAACAACCAATTAAACAAAAGAATAGATTTGTCTGGCAGAAAGTGCTGAATTGGCATTTCTGTTTCTCTGGAGAGCAGACATTAAACCAGAGGCTCTGTTCCCACCATCTCTTTTACTTTAACGTTACCTTGCCCACACTCTTTTGGGCAGAATGCATCTGTGTGTTACCTTGTGACAGAAATGATGCTGCAAGTGCCTCAGAAGCTTCCCTCAGATGGTATGTGAGAGTTCCCACAATAGCCATGTCATGTTTTTGTATGGCATGACCTGGCTTGGTATCTCAGATGTCTGTGTTGTGTCAGGAGCAGAGGATATAAGGGTTTTTTGTTCACTGAGTCTAAGGATAACAATCTATTATAATCCTTTTCACAAGCAGGCTGTAAGTTCCCGTTACAAAGACCTGGGATTGTTCTAGTCCCTGTGAGTAGCATAAGAAGAGGTTTATGGCAGAGAAGGTGGATTAATTTGCACAGCTGTTGAAATGCATATACTCCTTAGGTTGTTGGTCTCAACCTGGGCTTTAAAGAATCAAAGGAGTTGCTAAACCTACTGTGAGTGCATCTATTTCCAAACTCCTGCACATTTATATACTCGAATCTGTCAGAACTGATTTCAGGGTTACACCTCCTGTTGTGCCCTTGTTCCTTCCAGAGTGGACACATGCCAGCAGTTCGGGTGTGGGACGTGGCTGAGCGAACCCAGGTGGCAGAGCTCCAGGAGCACAAGTACGGTGTGGCCTGTGTGGCCTTCTCCCCCAGCTCCAAGTACATTGTGTCAGTGGGGTACCAGCATGACATGATTGTCAATGTGTGGTCATGGAAGGTAAGTTTTCAAGGAGGTTGGGTGGACTACATGGTGTTGCTAATTCAAAAAGAGCTTCCAGTCTATTTCAGTTCCATCTTGATTTCTGTTTGTTGTTTTTTTTTTTTTTCTCCTTTTAATTCTGTGGTTATTGTTTGGTTTTTGACATTTGTAGACACAGATAAATTTGGACAAGAGAGAAAGCTATGGTCCCTCAGGAAAGGTCCAAGCCATTTCCATGAGCTATTCTTTATGCTTGGAGATGTGTTACATTTTGCTGTCCAGCCAGAAAAGCCTGGACTTTGAAACCTTGCCAAACCATTGTGCTTTTTTAGGGGCTTATTAAAAACTAATTTATGAGGTTAAGGAAGGAAGCTCTCATCAGCCAGAGTTTTCTTTTGTAGTGTGGTGGATGCTCTTGGCTTATTTTGATTTTTTTTTTATGTCAGAGTTTGTGATACTCTGATCCCATCCTTGTTGGGTGAGAAGGGGAACATAGGGAATTCATAATGGGTGAAAGCTGGTGGAAGTCACTCTGCCTGTCACTGTATTGAGGTAACACTTGGTAGAAAAAAAGCCTCTGTCTTATCCTCTAGTAAGCATTTAAGCATTTGTTTTTTGTAGATAAGAAAATAAACATAAAAAAACCTGATCTGGGTTTTTCTTTTCACTGTATAATTGTGGACATGAGAACTTCTGAAGCAGACTGTCTGACTCTTCCGTGCTGAAGAATACACACTTTAAGCTTATGCTCCTGACTGTGATGGGAGGTCTAACTGACCTTTATGGGCTGGACACCAAAACTAGAGATATTTTACCTGACTAAAGTCAATAAAGACTGAGAATACAAATATCCTGAAGCATTTTCCTGCGCTTTTAACCACAAGCCTTCTGTCCTATGTGCTGCTGCTTTGATTTTCCCATTTCTCCTGATTGGTATACCTAAGTTGTTTGACTGTGATGGAAAAGAAAATCCATGTTGTCTGTAGGATTCCCTTGCTTCCCTAAAGCACCACAGCAATGATCCGGATGTTGAAGTCTGTAAGGGTCCTAAGCTCTTCTCTGTACACTGCCTTGGAAGAAGTTGTGATAATTGCTGTCCCACTTGCCTTTCCTTCACTCTGAGTTGGAGGATCCTCCATGGTGATGGTGCAGCAGTATAGATTCCCCTTGTGCTGATTTCTTCACTTCTGGCAGCACACAATCCAGCAGGGCCCTCAGAGTGTTGTGATTTGTGTGCTGAGGGCATTGTTTCTGAAAAATTTGGAGCAGCTGAACCCCTGAAAGGAAGGGTAAAAGAAATACAGCAAGAATGACAAGGGGTGCACTGTTGTCAGCCATGTGCTGCATGCTTGAACACCCACAACAGACAAAGCAGAAATTTTTTATTCTCACTTCTAACTGGGGAAAGGCAGAGAGATGAAAACTGAGCAATGATGCTGTGGACAGGGACCTCCTTCTGCTATCTGACCATTCTGCTTGAGCAGTGTCCATCCTGTTTTCTGTCTCTGCATCATCTTCCTCCTTTTCTAAAATTTGATCATTTGAAGTATAACAGATTTTGCTTTTTCTCTTCCAGTATGGGGGTGGTCTTTGTGTATTTTGAGTCTTTTGATAATGTATTTAAAGAGAAAAAATAATTTGTGGAAGAACCAGCACAGTTTTCTCTGTGAAAAATACCTGTTCCCCATCTTGAGT
The DNA here is from genome assembly GCA_009812075.1 of Sialia sialis. Taxonomy (NCBI): domain Eukaryota; kingdom Metazoa; phylum Chordata; class Aves; order Passeriformes; family Turdidae; genus Sialia; species Sialia sialis. Next base: position 22,214,291 of record VRYO01001269.1, on the reverse strand, counting down.
GCAATGCCCTTGTTGCTGCCTGAGGGCAGGGAGTGTTATTCCTTGTGCTGGCCTACATCTGTATTTGCTGTTTAGGAAGGGAAATTGGTTTGCTCTGAGCTCCTGGTGATCGTGCAACCAACATGTTTTTCATGGCTCAGACACCAGTTCCTGTAGGTACTAGTGCCTGCTGATTTGTTCTTGATCATAGTTAATGGGGAAGAGGAATTGAATATAAACGTGAATTATACTGTCTGCCAAATCAATGTTCCCAGCTAATGCTTGGAGGTTGTATACGGAGGTGAATGGGGAATAGTTTGGGCTTCTTCTTTTCCCTGCTGCACTGCTTGTACTGGATATGTGCCTGTATTGAAATTAGTTTCCTTTGCTTCTGAGCAAGGAAATTAAGCAATCTCAACAATTATGTTTCCAGAAAAACATCGTAGTGGCAGCCAACAAAGTCTCAAGTAAAGTGACAGCGGTGTCATTCTCAGAGGACTGCAGTTACTTTGTCACTGCTGGAAATCGACATATCAAGTTCTGGTACCTGGATGACAGCAAAACCTCCAAGGTGAGAGAAAGTGCATCAAGGCCGTTTCGGTCTTAGAGCAGGGTGGATTTTGCCCCAGTGAGTTGTGAGAAGTGGGAACTTTCTTATTTTCTGGGAGGCAAGGAGAGCCTTCCACCCCTGGCTCGCAAGTCTCATGGGCTGATAGCACCAAAAGCTTGTCTTATCTTGCACTGAGGTAGGGACATTGCTCCTGGAGTTGCAGAGCAGCATTCTTGTTCTTTAGTAGTCACATATACTGAAGGACAAATTAACTAGAAAAGAGCTGCAGTCATTTAACTCCTTGAAGCACAGAGATGAGAAGAGCTATTTGACATTGGTATGAGCCTCTCAAAAGGTTGCGAGTGTAATTTTGAAGCATGAACCAAAGTTTTTAAACTTTTAGTTGTTGTGTTATTCTCTGGGAGGTAGAATCCACCTGTGGTGATTTTTCTGTGTGCTCATGAACAGCAGTAAACAAGTAAGACCTCTCCTTGTAGGCTGTTACTTTGAATCACCTTAGTACTCAAGGGTTGATATTCTAAAAAATCAGTCTGCCTGAAGTGCCTTGCTGTATTTGTAGCAAACTGTTTTCTGTCTGTAGGTCAATGCCACAGTCCCCTTGCTGGGTCGCTCAGGATTGCTTGGAGAACTGAGGAACAACTTCTTTGCGGACGTGGCTTGTGGAAGGGGCAAAAAAGCTGACAGCACTTTCTGTATCACATCCTCAGGCCTGCTCTGTGAATTCAATGAAAAAAGGCTGCTAGACAAGTGGGTGGAGCTGAGGGTGAGTTTACATCCTCCTATCCTGCTCAAGCAGAGCAGGAACAACAAATAATAAGGGTAGTCAGAGGTACAGGCTGACCACCAGCAGGGAAAATAATTGTGCCTGTGCAACCCTATGATTTACTCTGAAGGCAAAAATAGCATTGTTTCTTGGCAAAGGGATTTTATTGATCATTGAGGCTCTTTCATTCTCATGCCTCAGCATTATAGTGACTGCTGTACTGGCAAAGCAGTGTCCTTGTGGCAACTCCTATATGGTCCCTCCTGGCTTGGCTGGGGCAAGTTGGAGTTTTAGAAGGATTCTGGCTTGTGCAGTGTTTTACTTGGCTTATGCATCTCAAATGCAGGTTCCCAAGGTGCTAGTTGATTTGGCTATTCTAAACCACAGGCTGGCCCATAGTTAAGAATTTGATCACATTTGTTTTCCTTTCAATTGAATGTATCATGCCCACCTGCAAGGATCCAGTGTGTTAAAATCAAGGGAAAAAGTCTGTCCACGCTTTCACTCAAGTGAAATGCCTCTTTTTTTCTTTCCTTTCCTTTCCTCTCTAAAATATGCCTTTCACTCTTGCTCAGAATACAGACAGCTTCACAGTAAGTTGAAAAAACTTTTTGCATTGAACTCATCCCCTTTTCACCACACTTCATTTTGTACCATTTTCTGCCATTTGTACAGATCCCAAAGGGAGGGGAAGAAAATCCATTTTGTTTTGTTTCTTATGCCCTCCTGAGAGGTAATGTGTTGTTGTGCTAGTACAGGGTAAAGTGCTGCTTGCCTTACAGTGTTGTTGAATGTCACAGAAATAAAAGCAATGTTCAGAGTAGAGCTCATCCTGGAGCAAATGTGTAGTTCTGCTGGCCTCCCATCATAGTGGGTGGAAGAGAAGCTGAGCTGTTTTCTAACTACTTGGGATCTGCAGTGGACCTTGGCTGGGAAGTTCTTCAGAAATGAAAAATGGATTTTTAGGCTTTTCCTTACTTGCAGGGCTCGACTTCACTATAGTTCTTCTCACCATGATTCCTTTGTCTGTCAACTCGCTGTTCTCCCTGTCATGTGTCTGGTGACCTTTGATGTGAGAGCACATTTCTCATTTGCTGTCTCATGTGCTGTGTCCTCCTCAGACCACTGTGGCGAACTGCATCTCTGTGAATCATGACTACATCTTCTGTGGCTGCGCTGACGGCACTGTGCGGATTTTTAACCCTCTGAACCTTCACTTTGTCACTACTCTGCCCAAGCCACACTTCCTGGGAACTGACATCGCAAGTGTGACTGAGGCCAGGTACTGTGGAGAAGGTGGAGGGGAGCAAGGGAGGCTTGGGGGCATTAGAACTGTTCCCCCTACCTTTGCCATCTGGAGCATGCTCTTTTTATGGCTCTTGAAATTGGCAACCTGTTGCAGGTCTGTCTGATGTGTTGCAGGCTTGTTCTGTATAACTGGATTACAGTTGGATGGCAGGGAGAAAGACTTTTGCTGTGGGACTTTCAGGCTTCTTTTGGGACTCCAGCTGTCCAAGAGAGAGGTCTTTCTGGTCAAATATTCTCTCTACCTGTAGATGCCACAGTATACTGTTCATCTCAACAGTATCCCATGGGGAATCTGAGCTGTCCTGTTTGAGCACTGCCCGAGCTCCTAGAGAGCCCCAGTTAACCAGGCTGTTGTTCTCTGTTTTGCAGCCGTCTTTTCTCTGGTGTGGCTGATGCGAAGTATCCAGACACAATTGCCTTGACCTTTGACCCCACCAACCAGTGGCTTTCCTGTGTATACAATGACCACAGCCTGTATGTGTGGGATGTCAAAGATCCAAAGAAAGTGGGCAAGGTGTACTCTGCTTTGTATCACGCTTCCTGTGTGTGGAACATTGAGGTATGTTGCCTGCAGACACAGGTGTTGGACTGTGAGTTGCAGCTGAGAAAGTCATCAGATGAGCTGCCAAATTTGAATGCAAATGCTTACTGTAGAGAGAAAGAATTGACTCAGATGTTTACCTGTGGTTAATGTGTTTGCTGTTGGGTCTGGGAACAGTTCTTCGGCTGCGCTGCAGTGGCTGGCCAAATGTGTGGTGCTACTGGGAAAAAAATCTCACCCTTTAAAGGTGAGAGGCGGGAGAAGGAGCAGAATTGAACAAAGCTGAATACTCTAGAGCATCCTTTAGAAAACACACAAAAGTTTATTGCAGACGTCAAAAAATGGATTGAGATCTGTGGTGAGCAAGTGCTTCAAAGTCAAAAACATGAAACAAGTGATATAATCTGAACTCTGGTCCTTATTAACATATTCACCTGAACATGTGGAAATAGCCTCACAAGTGTGTCACCTAGCCATGTGTCTAGTTGGCTTTCCCTCAGAGGGACAACCAGAAGGAAAGGAAGTATAGGAAACAAACAGTGGAGTTGTTAATATGTTGAAATATGTCTAACAGTGGTCAGGAGAGAGGAAAATGGAAAGTGGGAAGAGGTTGAGAACTCTGCTATTATTTATTATTTGCATCACACCCTTTCCTTCTGAATTATAAACTGACAGTACTAGATGAAAGTTGCAAACAGTGCAAGGTGGTTATTGCATGGTCATTGTGTGGGATTTGAAGTGCTCTGTTTGAACTGTTAGAAACAAAGGATACTTTTTTTTTGCATGCTTCTTAGGGAGACTTTCTGTGATGAGGGAAGCTCAGTGATCATTTGTTTGAAGTCAGTAGGAAGTTCTGTCCTGCAAATAGGTTTTTGTCAGAACTGTCTGGCTCTCACCTTTAGAAAACAGAGAGAGAACTTTCGTTTCATTTTGTTTTGAAACTTGCTACCAGTGTCTAGGGTGCCAGATGCCAGGCAATATTATTCAGGGATTGGTTTTACTTGCCCTTAGATGTATCCAGAGGTGAAGGACAACAATCAGCCCTGCCTCCCCCCTGGTTCTTTCATCACCTGCTCCTCTGACAACACCATTCGTCTGTGGAACACTGAAAGCTCCAACATCCACGGCACAGCTCTGCACCGCAACATCCTCAGCAATGTAAGATCCTAGGTTTGGATTGCCTCCTTGTCCTTCGGGCTGCTCTTCTTCATGCACAGATTCCCAAGTTAAGGCCCAAATTTCTTTGGATCTCCAAGTCAACACAGATTACTGTAAACTGAGCACAAATCTGGTTAAATGTATGAACCTGAAGAAACACAAAGGGAGTACTGGGTGGAAGGACAGTACTTTCTAAGGAAGATTCTTTGCTTTAGTATTTTGTAACCAGTAAATATTTCTGGGTGTATTGTGTCCCCAGGACTTGATGAAAATCATCTATGTAGATGACAACACTCAGGTACTTCTGGACACTGATTACAACTCAGCAGGAAGTGCAGAGAAAGCTGATGCACAAGTGCTGGATACGAAGGTGGGGATACGCACTGTGTGTGTGAGTCCCAGTGGGGAGCACCTGGCCTCGGGGGACAGGATAGGCACTCTCAGGTAATTCCATAAAGCTTCTTATGCAGATTGCAGTCTGGTCATGAGAAAATAACCAGGTCTTGCTAATTTTATTAAACATACTAAATGAGCCATGTTATGTTCTAGGATATATGAGTTGCAGTCTCTGAAGGAAATGCTGAAGGTGGATGCCCATGACTCTGAGATCCTATGTCTGGAATACTCCAAACCTGACACAGGTAAATACAATTGAGCTGCTTCCCCTTTGCCTATGCATGTAATGTTGAGTAAGTCAGAATATCCAACTATGCTATGTTAGAATTGTCATGCTGAGCTACTCCTGGATTTCAGAGCAGACTTCTAGTGTTGGGCCAGTAGAGCCAGGCATTGAAGAAGTCTTCCTTTTATTGGAATATTCTATGTTGAGATTGAAACCTGTTCTTTTTATTATTATAATGCAAATTCAGGTATGTTACTTCATGTCCATCTATGCAGTTAACTACAGTATAATGTTTTGTCCCCAAGAAGACTTGGAAAGCTGTTTTGAAAATCACTTTTTAAGTCATGATCTTGCAGCCTTTTTCACTTTCTGACAGGTTTAAAGCTCTTAGCCTCAGCCAGTCGGGATAGATTGATTCATGTCTTGGATGCTGGGAAGGACTATAGCCTACAGCAAACCCTGGATGAACATTCGTCTTCCATCACTGCAGTGAAGTTTGCAGGTAGAAAATCATGCCCTCCCTCCACAGTTGGATTGGACCACTGCTGTTGTCCCCTTGTGGCTGTAATTTTATCTACTGGGTCTGGACTAGGTCAATTTGAATCTGCAGCTGGGTGTTTGGTCATCTTTTCCAGTTGCAGTCTTAACAGAAGGTGATACTTGCTGCCTTTTTCTTTATTTCTTTTGTTTCTTCTCCTTCCTCCCTCCTAAGAAGAAAACCACTTCTGATTGAAGTCCTCAGCATTTCTTTGTAAAACTGTTTACTGTAATGATTTACTCTCTCTTTTAAATTTCAGAGAGAACTAATTTAGGAGAACTCTGAGCAGTCATTGTCCAAAAAAATCCCAAAACACACACACACACACAAAAAGTTTTGGGAAAAGTAAATTTGTGATTGTAGACCACTGTAAGGTTTTGCATTACTGGTAATGTTTTATCCCCAGCACTCAATTGCTACCTGTGGTCAGACACCAGTTGGGAACAGCAAGAGCTGGCTGCTCTGTCAAGGAAAGCCAGTAGCCAGGAGTGACAGGAAGGCAGGCTAAGGTAGTGGCCTTTTCCACTGGCCATGGGAAAGTACCACAGGACATGAAAAAGAGCAGATCAAGTCTAGATACAGCCAGTAGTCCAAGCCACCAGACAAATCCATAGTGGTATGACTGTGGATTCAAGCAATTCAAGGTCTTGATCAGTCTGGAGTGGTCAGGGTCAGCTACAGTTCAGTGCCTGCCAAGCAAGGCAAGATGGAGTTCAGATCAGGAAGGTGAGTCCATGGGTTAGGTCAGGATTTGGATCAGTGGGGTATGTGTCCAGGCACAAGTGTAGCTGCAATGCTGCTGCAGTGTAGCTCAGCTGAGGTTCAAGGATGAGAACCTCAACTCGCAAACTCCCAAGGGAAGGGACTCACTGAAGCTTCATAGCAGGGGCTCCCCAAAGCAACTGTGTGGCTTTTTAAAGTTTTTTTCATGGAGGAGCTCCAAGGCCAGCAAAAGTTTCCCTTACAGATCTGTCTTATCGGTGAGCTAGTCTTGAATGCAGGAAATGAATGGTCTTAAATGAAGAAAGTGGGCTCAAGGCCTGGGAACCTGGCTTTGTGTTGGTCTATGATCCAAGTACTGGCAATGCTCTAAGTGTGTGCAGTTCAAGGGCTCATGTGATGTTGGATGCATTGTCATTACTTGGAGTTTTTATCAGGTGTTGGTTTGCTGAAGGAGTTGCTTGGTTACAGAAGAATCCTCAGGGAAGAAGGGAAGCCTGATCCTGCAGTAAGAAAGGGCAGCAACAAACATGTGTCCAACTCTAAGCTCTCAAAAGTGCCTATTGTCTGTTTTCAGCTTCTGCTGAGTGTGCATGTGCCATGTTGTCACAGAGTGCTGTGGCACACAGAGATATGAGCATATTGGTGAGGGTGAAGACAGAACTATGTCCTGATTTGTTTTGAAAAGCCTCTGTGTTAAGTCCTCCTGCACTCTGAGCATGAAAGACAAATACTGTCCCTGAGAAGGGACTTCTGTTTTTCTGCTTGGGGAGGAGTCAGTCTTAGCTAATCAGAACTGGAGTAAATGAGCAGTTGTATAAATTGCAACACTTCCTCCATCTTGTATATGTGTTTATCTTTTGTCTCCTGCCTTCTTATTCCAGCCAATGATGGGAAGGTGCGAATGATAAGCTGTGGGGCAGACAAGAGCATCTATTTCCGCACTGCGCAGAAGGTAGCCTTATCACAACTTTTTGTACTCTTCTAATTTATAATCTCTCCACAAAGGAGTTACTTTGGAGAATGATATCAGTTTCTGTGTGAGCTTGTTGCTATTTCAGTCTCAGTGCTTCCCACTGACTTGATAGAAGAGATTACATTTAGAAAACTAGTTCTGTGAGGCATGCAGCTACTCCCAGATTGACCTCTCACAGCAAGACGTGAAATAGAGAACTGTTAGGATATCTGCTTTTCTTTCACTGCCAGACTATTGTGAGGGCTCATGAAAGGTATGGGCTGGAAGGGAGAGTTCCTTGTGCTTCAGTCCCATCTGCTTCCAGCAGCTCCCTGGAAAGGATTGTTTTGTGCTGGCTGTGAGAAGACTTGTCTGCATTTACTTGTTTTTAATAATGGATTAACTACTTGATTTGGACACAATTTCTACCCATCTGTTTAGACAGGAGAAGGGGTCCAGTTTACCCGAACACATCACATTGTTAGGAAGACCACTCTTTATGACATGGATGTGGACCCCAGCTGGAAATATGCAGCTATTGGATGCCAGGATCGTAACATCAGGTTAGTTTCCTTCTCATCTTGAAAATATTTTTGCAGTCATAAACAAGGCAGCCCTATCTCTGTCATTATTCTTCTAAGTTCTTTGATATAATGTTTTCAGACAAATCTGAGGCACTGTGAGGTTGAAGTCTGCCTTTCCCCTCACTGATAAAAAGCTGTGAAAATATGCAATTCCCACGGGACTCTTGGTTTCTGCAGAGCAAAGGCTTTCTACTGGGGGAGCAAGTGTTCCTTCCTTGGCGCGTTATCAAACCGTGGGGCAAGAACATTTGCAGTGTGGTAAATTTTGGTTTTGAGGGTACTTAGTGAGAAGCTGTGAGGTCCTGTGGAGTACCTGGGACTTTGGGAACCTAAAACTGAACTAGATGTGACTGTTGTTGAAGTGGAATCCATTCTCTGTTCCTTTTTTATCCATTTCTCTAATCTGTCCGCTTGAAAGCAAAGGGGTATCTCTGTAATTGTATGTCTCCTCCTATTGTAGCTGTGTGAGATGTTAAGAGTTTTGGTCATAGCTAAATATCACTACTGGTTGTAATTTTGTTTGTTGTTCTAACATTAAGTGTCTTGCTGTCTTAATCCTTTGCTCTATTATGAAGGACCCCAGGTATTTTTACAGAAGTGAGGACTGATTGATTATTGGCTTGAGAATAAAGCCTCAATATAATTAAGATAATCTGCCTCTGCATTACTTTGGAGGTTGTTTCTTTCTTGAACCATTTTACTGACTTCTGATAATACTTTATGGAGATCATTTCTCCACTTCCTTTGGCTTGGCCCTGTTTCCTATATTTTATATGGAATGAGGAACAGGGAGAGAACAGGATGCTGGTGACAACAGCCCCAGAGTAGTACCTGGGCACAATGAGCCATGTTATCTTATGTCATCCCCTCAGGGTTTTCAACATAAGCAGTGGGAAGCAGAAGAAACTTTACAAGGGATCCCAAGGTGAAGATGGCACACTTATCAAAGTAAGCTGCTTTCTTTTCCTTCCTTTTTCAAATTTTTGTTTTTAGCTTTTCTGAATGCAGCTCAGGGACAAGAAAATTAAATACAAATCTGAATACAGTAGGGTTTTTTTGGTTTGGTTTTTTTTTTTTTTTTTTTTTTTGCTTGCTCCATTCTCTGTCCTTTATCCTGCTGCTACTTCCTCCTACTTCCACCCTTAAGGGATGGTAATGTATTTGGGTTTCATCAGGCTAAAGGAGGAAAAGAGTCAATGAATGCTGAAGCTGATCTATGATTTTTCTGTCTGTCCTATTTCTGAAGTGAGTCACAAGACCATGCTGTAAACAATAAAGCTGCACCACTATCTGTCAGGAGATGATTTAATCAATTTAATTTATTCCCATAACTTTCTACTCCAGAGAGCTCATTCTGGCTTTTTGGACTGGTTTTGTTTGGATTTTTAAAGTGGAAATGCCTGTTGATCAGTGTTTATGAAGTGGATTTCAGAGGGCAAGTCTGAAGGGAAACTCTTTGGGTTGATAAAATTATAGTAATTTCACGATTAAAAGCCGCACCTTTTTCATTGAAGAATCCAGCCTACCCCAGTAGTGCGGCTTATATTCAGGTGTGGCTTATCTATGGACAAATCCCAGTGAAATGCCAACCTGGAAGTGAGAGCCCGCCGGTCGGGGAGAGGGTGCCTGGGGCTGCATTTAAAGGCTTTGCTGGTCTATGAAAACTGTTGCAACCTGACACCAAACCCAGTGCTGGTGCGATTCTGTTACTAATTTGTTACTTTGTTACACATGGATCCTCGCTTTAAAAAAAAAAAAAAAAAAAAAGGCACGGCTTATATATGGACAAATCCCATGGTCTACCCGGATGTGTGGTTTATAATCAGGTGCGGCTTATAATCGTGAAATTACTGTAAATAGCATTGGACTTGAAGAGCCTAGGTCTTGGAGTTCTGGACAAGCCTGGTACTGCTTAGAGAGAGTCTGTTTAAATTTGCTACCTGCTGAGTGCATCCAGGCCTTGGGCCAGGGTAGCATGCCTGCCTCTGCCGCTATCCAGAGCTTACCTTGGTAAATCAAGTGTGTTCAAGATTCACAGTTGTGTGGAGGAACTGCATTCTTGTCTGTGAAGGGAAAGCCAGTTGACAAAATCAAAATGTCTCTGAAGTTGCCAAACAAGTTTCTTCATTGTATTTTTTTTTTTCACTAATAATTTTCTGCTGCTGCACTGGTCAGCAGTATTATTATTAGGGACTGGAAGGAATGTCCTATGAAAAGCAGCTGAGGATTTTTAGGGCTTATCTAGTTTGGAGAGGAAGAGGCTGAAGGGTGACTGCATTGCTCTCTACAGCTTCCTGGGGAAGGCACAGAGGGGGAGGTGCTGAGCAGATTGCTCTGGGATCCGGTGACAGGATATATGAGAATGGTTCAAAGCTGCAACGGGGACATTGGCAAGCATTTCTTTGCTGAGAGTTTGGTCAAACACTGGAACAAGAGTCCTGGAGAGGTGGTCAATGCCCCAAGCCTGACTGTGTTGAAGATGCATTTGATCAATACATTTAATAGCAAGCTTTAATGTGGTCAACTCTGAATTGGTCAGGCAGGAAGAGATGATGCTTGTAGTTCCCTTCTGGCTGAGACTATTGATAGGTGTAAATAACTGGGTAAAAAGGGAGGGGGGAACAAACAGTTTTGTTCAGTGTGAGCTCTTTTGTTTTACAGAGAAAGATAAGTTCTTCCTCTTTGCCTATTATTAGTCCTACAAATTTTTTGTAAGCCAGAGTAAAATGAAATCTGAAGCTACACTTTAAATTGCAGATAAACTTAGGTGCTCAATTAGTTTTTTTTCTCAGACAAAAAGCCATTAAATGTTCTGGGAGCTGGATTTTTTGTTTTTAATATCCTTTATGGGCCTTTTGTGTTTTTTTGGTTTTTTTTTTTTTTTTTTTTTTTTTTTAATGTTTATCTCAAGTGGGGAATCTCGAGTACTTTTACTGTTGCTTTGCTCATTTTTAAGACAATTATGTAACCAAGGGATTATGGTTGTCTCTGGAATTTAAACTTTCTTGGCATGTTATTTTGAGATCATAATACACATCACAGTTTAATGAGTAGAACCCAAACAGTGACACTGGAAGCAAACATCAATAAAATAAACATAACAATCCTAAAGAATTACCATTATTTAAATACCGTATCTCCCTTGAAAAACACAGTTTACCCTCTTAGTTCCTTAAAATTCTGTAAAGGACAGAGCAGGACATTTGGTGACAGTAATTGTATTTGCTGTGTAGTTCTGCTTTAGATCTGGTGAGGCATTTGCAGGGGATTTTATATTTGATCCAAGATAAAGCAACAAATGGGTGCATATGAAGAAACAAGTAATGGAAAAATAGATGAAAAATAGGAGTTGCAAATGCTGGAGAGGTGACAGCATCATTATTAAGGACCTGTTCCTTGGCAGTGTTGAGTTCTTTTTTGCTTTCATTCCTGAAGACTTGAATCCTTTAATATTTCACTTAACTCTTTCAGCTCTGATTTATTTTTTCTTTTTTTATGGTGTGTTTTGGAGTGGGGGTTTCTTGATTTGTTTTGATTTTAACATAGAAGAAAGTAAGACTCAAATGGTTAAAAGAAAGTAGGAGAGAGGTAGGAGTCTGTCCATTGGCAGCAATACCTTCACAGTCATGAAGGTATTTAATTTAAGTACCTGCAGTCCCTGATTAGGTTGGAGACCGTCTTAGAAGTCTAGTAAGGTTGGAGTTTTGTCCTGGGATACTGGATAGGTTGGTACTCAGTTGGACTCTTATAGGGGCTACTTGCATTTTACTCAGAGCATCTTGAGTATTCTGGACTATTTTTATGTAGTTTGAAGGTAGTTTCTCACCAGATCTTTGCATTCCTCTGATCTCTTAAACCAGGTGCAAACAGATCCTTCTGGTCTTTATATTGCAACCAGTTGTTCTGACAAGAACCTCTCCATCTTTGATTTCTATTCTGGCGAGTGTGTTGCAACCATGTATGGGCACTCAGGTAAGGCTTATAAACTTGTGGTAATTCATTTTTTTCTGCTGATGTCTATACAGTAGGGTCTGATACTAGTCAAAGCTTTCTGAAGATTCCTCCCCACCAAAGTTTGCCTAATTGGTATCTTTCAATAGATTGTAGTTGGATGAAGTTTTAATAGCTTATTTTATTGCAAGTTTAGTTTTTGCATTTTTGAAACAAGTGCATACGCACACACACACCTACAAGCCATGTATTTATTTAGAGTTTTTTCTGACAGTCTATAAAGCAATCTGTTGGTTTTTCAGTGTATATTAAGTTTAATTATGATATACCCTCAGCTCCTACCATGTAGCAGCTATTCCATTATAGGCAAAAAGATAATTCAGTCTTCATGTATATTTTGCCATGGATATTTAGCTCTATATTTTGCCTTTCCATGTCAAGCCTAGACTCTTGGTTAAATTGTTATGGTAATTGGGGCATGTTGGTCTGTGAAGTGTGAATTACTGAGTGCAGACAGGCTATTTGGCTAATGATCTCTTCTGTCCATTTGAATAATCCAGGGACTATTTGTTATTTTGTGCTTTATTTCTCACAGAGATTGTAACTGGGATGAAATTCAGTAATGACTGCAAACATCTGATCTCTGTTTCTGGTGACAGGTAAGAGGTTTTGCATGTTTGTGATACTGGCTCATGCCATCTCATACTGGATGTAACATGTCCTTAGGAAAGTAGATTTTTTTTCTTTTTAGGGATGTTTTATGAATTGCAAATAAATCTCAGAGCTTTCTGGATCCTAAATCTGTGCTCTTGGCAGAGGTCACAGAGCTTATGTTATCATTCCATGGAATGAGATTGATGTGAAGTATTTCCCTTTTCTGAGAGTTAATGATAATCTGTGCTGGAAAGGAGACAGGCATGTGACCTCTTTCCTGACCAGCCTTCAGGGCTGTAATTTAAGGCATCTTGTTTTTGCTAGTAGTGCCAAAACTTTTTCATGTAGTACCTCTGTTGGTGAGGTTTCACCAGGTGAAAAAGTCTGTTTAGCAGCAAAAAGGACAGGCCTGTCCTCACTTCTTGCTCCTGTCCATATGTTCCTCTTCCTGCTCCCCTGGGTCAGCAGTGGTGCAGCTGATTCAGGTCACTACATCAGTACTCCCCTGAGATGAATTTTCTGCACATTTAGTAAGCTAAATCAGTTTACTAAAAGCTTAAGTAGTCACCAGGAAGAAGGACAATATGTGCGTAATAGCACTGTACAGGTGAGTGGATCCACTATTTATGGAATCAGTTAATGCTTAAATCAGCTGAAATGAATAATTTTTTTTCTTTGAGAAAGAGTTCCTGGAGTGGTATTGCAAGAGCAACCTAGATTCTCTCTCTCTCTTTCTTTCTTAATTAATGAAACACAATCGAATTGGAAAGGGGGTTTTAGGGTGTATTTTTTTAAAATACAATGTATCACCTTAAATCTCATCAGTTGATTGTTTCTGTCTTTCAGTAATAAATGAATAATTTAGTTTTCCTCTTTCTTTACCTTTCATTTTTTAAAATAGATTAGGGACAAAAGTTACAGGAGAGAGAGTCCTTCTGTTGTGAACTTCTGACAAATTCCAGAAACATGGAAGGCTTGAAGTCCCTTGTGATTTAGTGCAACATTCTTTTGTTGACATTTCCATGAGCAAAAGGATCATTTTCTTTACTAAGGGTATGCAGAAGGTGGGTGAGAAGTGAGGAAAGGATTCCTGAAGAAGTTTGCTGTAAGGAGATGAGAAAGCATCTTTTTCAAAGAAGAATAGGGAGCATAGTCTATTCACACACAGTAGCATGTGCAAAGAATAGAGCTGAGAATAGAAAGGAAACCAGGGATGAGAAAGGGTACAAGGACTGTGAGATTCATGTGAGGAAAGTCATGCAAGGTAAGAAAAACCAAAACAAAATCCCCTCCCCAACACCAGCAAAAGGGCTGGGTGGGTGCTTGCTTCTGCAGAGTTTGTGTTGGATGCTAATGTGTTCGTAGGCTTGGGTTGTTTGTTGCTTGTCTCTGGGTTTAATAACTGTGGGGGCAGAATAAATGAACAAGCCAGATTTGCTTTCAGAATTTTGTTTCCTCCATTTCAGTATTTTTTTAGCAGCAGATTATGGTTACTGTTACTTGGAGAGAGCTGCTCCTTGAGGGGAAACAGCTGACTGCTCTGGGTTGCCATAGTTCCCAGACACAGTACCTCACCCCTTTCTCCTGGTTGAAGAGCTCCAGTGGGAGGATGAGAGTGTGTTCACAGGCAATGGGAAGTGTCTGTGTGTGATTTCAGTAGCTGAGAGTGATGTTCCTGAGCATGGCACTGGGGACAAGAAGGGAATTTTTAGTTTTTACCTTAAAATCTCCACAGACCACAAAGAGGTTTTTATGGACTTTTTTTGTGTCATATGGAAAATAAAACCTTTTAAATTGTTTCCTGATGAGAGAGGAAAAAATGAAGATGATTCAGGTATTCAGGATCCTGGCACTTTTGACATTTGCCTTAAGTCAGAGACCAAAGTTCGTGGTCATTGTTTAAAATAGCAAAGCAAATTAATATTTATGTGCTATCAAGAAAGAGGGAAAAGTCAGTAATTGAAAAATCTTCTGTGTATTGGAGTACCATTGAGTATACTGGCATTGATGGGCCTTGAACTGAATTAAATCGTCTTTGGATTCCAAAGCAGGGTGCAAGGTTTTATAAGTGATATCCAAAGCACCATCTCTGTTTTTACATCAGTGTAAGTACACCCAGCTAGACAGGAAAGATGATTGAGATGAAAGGAATTAGCTAGCATTGAGGTTAAATTTCAAAGACAGTGCTGGTCATTTTACTTTCTAGTAGCTGAATATGAGATACAGTATTCTTTAATGTGATGAGGAATATATTTTTTAAGCTGAATTTCTGAAGAAATTAATGAAAAGAGGCCCCACTGTTGGTTTCCTTCTCTCAAATATTTTTGAGTCCATTGACCAAATTCAAATATTTCACAGAACATTCTGAACTGGAAGGGGCCCAGAAGGATCATCAAATCCAGCTCTGAAGTGAATGGCTTGAACCCTTGGTGTTGTTAGCACTGTGCTCTGAGCTCTGTGCCAGCTGAGCTAATGGCTGTGTAAATTCCATGCAAGTGTCCTGTAGGGAGCCCCAGGTAAAATATTAGAAGCACTCTGACTGCAAAAAAGTATTTCCACATGAGCTTAACTGTTATTACAGCACAGAGATTCCATGGGATGGTGGGCATTAGGAAGGTCTTACCTTTGGGGTAGTGGCAGTCAGAGACTGCAGCTTAGCCACTGTTAGAGGATGTAAGGGACATCTGTAGGCTCCACTTATCCTGCTCACCATAGAGGGACTTGTTACGGCTTTTCCTTCAGCAGCTGGTCAGATAGTCAAAAAGTTATAAGATCAGAGAAGTCTGTGTAAATATCTCTGCAATTGCTCTTACAGGGAGTCTTTGACAGGCAGGTTTAACCCCTTCATCATGAGGCTTGTGAAGTGATTGAGTTTCTATGAAGCTGTTTCTGTCTCTCTGCCGCAGACAGAAGGGGCTCCTGTTTGTCTCTGCAGTGGGAATTAGCATCAATAAACTGACCTGAAACTTGATCCCTGCCTCACCTTTCTGTCTTTCAGCTGCATCTTCATCTGGCGTCTGAGCTCAGAGATGACCATCAACATGCGGCAGCGTCTGTCGGACATGAAACAGAGAGGGAAGCAGGCAGAGAAGTCTCCTCCTCACAAGGCAGCTGGACTCATGAGGTGAGCAGAGCAAACTGAGAACAGGTGACTGGCTGCGTAGAGTGGAATGTGAAAGTGTGGCACTGGGATTCAACTGTAAGGTTTTTGCTGTCCTCACTGATAGTGTTTTTCCAAACACCTCTTTACTTATTCTTCTCTTTAATTTGGATGTAGAAACCAGACTGGGATCTTCCAGACAAAGTGTGCTCCACTGATTGCAATATGTATGCAATGCCTCTTGTGTCTTAATTTAGTTTAATGATGTGGTCAGAAACTTTAATAAGCAGTTCACCTAGGAATGTTGAGGATGGTATACAAAATTTCACCAGGGAAGCTGTGATCCTTCATGAGTATAGTTCTCTAGATCTAAGCTGAATGCAACTTAAAGGCTGTTTTCTGTGGTGTCAGTATGAAGTACACCTATGAGCTCTATGAGTCTGCTGTGTTGATCATAATTCTAAAAGAGTCCTTACAGTTTTGGTGTTTCTTTGTTAACTGTTTTTCTGGAAGCTTTGAAAAAACTCAGCTAAAATAATTACAATATGAATAGTAAATACAAAAATAATTTAAATAGGAAAAGCTGTTGCTAGATAAATAATATTATTTTTTGCTTGGTAAACAGTGTATCTAAAAGCAAACTGCAGCCTACAAGCTGAATAGATCTAAATTTATCTGGTGACCTTTCTTTAAAAAGTTGTGCTTCTCTTTTTAAACAGAACAAGAGTGACAGGGTATTTTTGATTATTAGTTTATAATGTGTTTGGTTTCTCTGTAATTTCTAAGTGAGTGAGACTAGTTGGACTGTAAGAAATGCAGAGGAGAGTCCTGAGCAAGCTGTTATGAGATCACAGTAGGGGGAAAAGGATAAATACAGATTTTTTTTCCTATGTCCTGAATGACTACAAATGGTGTTCTGGATATAGAAGTACCAAAGCATTGGAGGTTTTACCACACTGGTTGTTGAGTATCACGAGGACTTTCCCACTCCCTTTGGGAGCAAGCAATGTTGTAACAAGTCTGTCTGCATAGTTTTGTTTTGGAAAGTCTTGATCTGCTCATTCCTCAAACGAGTTTTGTCTACTAAGTGCTTTTGGTAACGATGCTGGAAGAACTCAGGAAATCTTTTTTCTAACCAAAGTTCTGGATCTGTCAAGCAATGTGCTTTTTATAGCAGTCTCTATTATTCCAGCAGCTGCAGCCGTACCCTACCAAGGCTCAGCCTGTGACAGATAATCCCAGTCCTGTTCCACGTGAGGCAATACTTGTTTCCATCACAGACGCTTGCTGAAGGGCGGTGCTAGTGCCATGCCAAGCCCAGAACTTTATTAAACTTGTTTGGTAGCCTCTTTGCAAGCCTGGAATCTGCTTGTCAGCTTTGAAAGCTTGTTTTCAGTTTTGATCATCCGCTGTGGTCACTGGAGATCAGCAAAGACATAATTCCCAGAGCATTTTGGATTGGTACTGACAATGGAAGAAGAGCCTATTGGACCAGCATTACTGAGGTGGGAGAAGAAAAGCTAACGAACTTGAGTGAGATTTGTTTTCTAGGTGCCTCGTACCTGTTCTGTTTGTTTCCCAAGCCTGTCTGTGTAGGTTGCAGTAGAGAGTTGAGTTGCACTTGTGGTGTAAAATTGTAGTCTCGAAAGACTCATAGTGGTATCAGAAAGCTCCCTGCCTTGTGATAAGTCATTTGTTCTACTAGATGTTCTTTAGAACAGTACTGCTAGAATTTGGTGGGTGAAGTAATACTTTCTGCTAGTTCCCTAGTATGAGTGTACTACAGGAAAAATAATTAAAATAATGTTGGGGTAAGGAAAATTGATCTGAGGAGATGGTGGGAGATGAAGATTTTCAATTTAGGACAGTGATGTCTATCGAGTTGCCACTGTCAAGGCAGGAATTGACCCAGATGAGTGACATCAGCAGTGTAAACACACGGAAGATGCCTTTTTGGGTCAAACCAGCATTCCACATACCCAGTATTCTGCCTGTGACTATGGCAATGGAAGATGCTATTTAGGGGGACACTCTGTGAGCCTTGCTCTATGAACCTTTGTGGTCCATTTGCTTCATGTTCCATTGTTACATCAGGGATGTTAGGAGGTATATCTCTACTTTTCCTTCACTACCTGGACAAGTACAGGTTGTCCACTGAGTCTGTATAAATTCTTTTTGAACTTCATAGTGTTGTCTGCCTGTGCAGCCTCCTTTGGTGACAAGTTTCTGGAAAGAAGGACTTTTTTGTCTGTTAGAACATTCCTATTAGTTTTGTTGAAAGTCCTCTGCTTCTGTATATTGTGTGCTCTGGTGATCTTTTGTTCTGCAGCCAGCTATCGGTACTGCCCTTGGTTTGTAAACCTTTTTTATAACCTCTCTTTGTCCAACTTGTTCTCTGAACTGAAGAGTCCCAGTATTTTCAGTCCCTCCAAAAATTTTTAGACTAAAGTTTCTCCTCTGAATAATTTCTCTGACTCACTTTTATGGAACATTGTATTACCTTGGAACTGCTCTGACCTGTATGATCCACAGTTCTCTATAGTGTGCCTGAGAGCCTTTGAGTTCTACCTCTGGTTATGGTAATTGCAAATGTGTGCGTTTTTCTGAACATGAGGACCACTGATAGTTCAGGATAATAGAACTTGTACTCAGCTGAGATTGCTGATTCATTTTGGTTTTAAGGATTTTATATTTTTAGTGAATGAATCATGTAAAGGCCATTTAGTAGGGTTTTGATTTTGATGCAATGGTGCATTTATAGTTTAGAAAAGCTTGTCTCAAGTTTTAAACTGATTTGACTGTGGAATGTTTGGAGGGCTTATAGTCATGTTTTAAAAATCACTATATCTGTGGTTTTCCTTGGCTCTTTAGTATAAATAGCAGGAGGGAAAAACCAAAACTATCCAGATTAAGTTGTCTAAAAGTTATATATGCATACTGAAGAGGTACTGTATGTGCTGTCAGATATTTTTGGAAAGAAGAGCTCCTTATCAAATTCTCAGTGGGTCTTGTCTAGTCCAGGAAAGCTGTGTTGTTTCTAGGGCTTAGAATGGGGCAGGCTTTTGATGCCTTATCAGAAGTGGTGCCTCAGTCTGTGATG
Organism: Sialia sialis; assembly: GCA_009812075.1. Lineage (NCBI taxonomy): Eukaryota > Metazoa > Chordata > Aves > Passeriformes > Turdidae > Sialia > Sialia sialis. The sequence goes on along the minus strand of VRYO01001269.1, from coordinate 22,195,747 downwards.
AACTACTGCAATTATAACACTAGGGAAACTCTGAAGTCAGTGCATTGTGATCCTTCTGTGGGGAAATGCAGAGTAACTTTCCTTTTAAAACACTTCAGCGTTTGAGGGGGAAGCAGAAGGATATAATTTGCCAGTGACACCTGCCACACAGGATGTTACAGCTTCATAAATATGTCCCTAAAGCTGAGGGTTTAAGTAGCATGAGATCAGAGTGGGAATGCTGACAACATACCTTTTTAAATGGATAGTTGCCATTCTTGTCTGCTTTGTTTTGTTTTGAGAAAGCAAAACAGAGTTGGGTTCAGGTCATACAAAAGAATACAGAGTACCTATTATCAGGTGTCTGAATACTAGAACTCCATAATGACCTGTGGCACTTTTAAGTCTATACCATGTCCTGAAGACTTTCTAATTTAAGGTCCTTCCCTTCCATTCACCCTATACTGTCTGACCCTTCAAAAACTGGGAGCTGAACAGCAACTGATACTGCTGCCCTGTATAGAACAAAATTTAGGTTGTAGTGAGCTGGGAGTCTGCCTCTTCTACCATGCAACTAGCAACAGAATGAGGGAAAACGACCTCAAGTTGTTCCAAGGAAAGTTCATTTTGGGCATTAGGAAAAGTTTCTTCACTGAAAGAGTGCTTAAGCTTTGGAACAGGGTCCCGAGGGAAAATTGTTGAGTCACTACCCCTGGAAGTGTTAACAGATGAATAGACATGACTCCATTATATAGTTTAGTGGGCATAGTGATATTCAGTCAAAAGTTGGACTTGATTTTTGAGGTCTTTTCCAACCTTAATGATTCGGTGATTCTATGATACTATAGTGGGATAGTTCCTCAGCAGAGAAGATGAACAATTGCAGTTAAAACACTTGCTCTGAGTCACATTCATCATAAGCATTGGACATATCTGTACATGCTATTCTGGAATAACTACTCTGAAATATTCATTCTGGTATAACGATGCTTTGGGGTTTGGCTCTCAGGAGGAATTCAGCAAATCCCAGAAGTCTTAATCCTTAATTTTCAAAATGCTCACATGTTGTGCTTATTTGGAAACAGCTTCTGTGCTTGAAAACTCACTGTACATTACACTGACTCCCATCTAAGCATGGAAAACAGCTGAAGAAGAGTATTGAGGAGATACGTGCAACAAGAGACTTAGGAGAAAATCCAAAGTACATGGGGGAAGGCAGGGAAAGAAAGGAGAAATAGTGAAGTCTGTGTAGAAGGGTTGACTTGGGCAAGACCAACAGTTAAAACACTCAAGAACCTTTTCAGGAGTATCTCAGTTTCAAGTCAGGATCATTCTGAAAATAACATTCGTTCATCTATCTCCCTTCAAGTTACAGAATGGAGTTTGAAAAGCACACTTGAGTTGTAGAAAGAAGGATGTGAAAGAGAGGCATTAATTTTTGCTGGGGTTATGCAAGATAATCTTATGTCTGTATCAAATATGTTACTTCATAACTTGTCACTTCCTGTGAAGTAGGAAAAATCCCATCTGACTTCCAAAACATGTTTTGCATCTCTTACTCTGCTACTTAAAGGATACTGAAACATACTTTCCCCACCTCACTAGTTTTTTTGGTTACCCTCTGATGGACAGGGGCCATCTTTCTATTTGTAACATAAAACATGGATAGCAATCTTCTCTTCTCTGTTTATGCCAATGACAATGTACATAAGAGCTTGGCAAACACATGATCTTGCCTTGCCATATCACCTCGTCATTGTGAGGTATTGAACCAGCTAGAGGTTTAAAAGTCTAGTAATCCAACCCTTCTGTCTCAAACTCCTCAAATAACCATGATGAACACAAGCAGAAGAATACTATCAAAGTTCCTGATACAAAGTCAATATTCCCTACCATTAATAAATGTAATTAATATGTCATAGGATGAAATATGGCATAACCTCAAACATACTGTGGTGCTTGGGCTTTGTTAGGATTCTCCTGCTTAGACAAGAACCTGAGAGTGACAAGATGAGCCTACAAGGAGACAGCAGAAAAGATGGAGACTGACAAACTTAAATGTCAAAAGTAAAGTGGATGACCAAAATTAAACTTTTCATAGAGAGAACTCTGCAGGCTGCAGTCAGTTTGGTTTTTTTTTTGCCAGAACACTTCAAGGCTCATCTGAAATGGTTGCGTAGCTATTACTCGTAATGAAATGGAAATTAATGTTCTGCCATTACAGAGGGAAAGACTAAAATACGTTAACTGCTTCTTACCATGTTTCAATATTGTCTGCTATCTGTCAGCTGCAGGAGAGATTGGTGTCTCACCAGACTGCTCTGTATTTGGTGGATGAGCTATTTTTATTTCATGAATAATGCTTGGCACTCAACACCCACCAGTGATATCCTATAAATGTCACTTATGAGTTTGGTACTCTAGTTCAAGGCCATGGAGTAGGGACTACTCAAATGTATTTGTTGAGGATTCTTCTTTATTTAATTATTGTCCAGATGTTTATTTGTTCATTTGATTCTATGGCCTGAAGGAGGAAAGGGAAGAGGAGAAGAAAGATTGAGGGTAGAATTTGATGTTAATGAGCATCCTTGATTGGTGGTGGGCAGTTAGTCTATGCTGGGAGTGCCTCTGAGGTGTGTGTAGTAAAACTTGTCTTCATATACTTTAATAGAAGATCTGCACAAGATATGCTTTACATGATCCTTGTGTTTGAAAGTTAAAATAGCATGGTGCTCTTATGGTGTGTGGGCTGTGCCTTCAGGTTCTGCCTGGAGCAATCCTTGAAATGAACCTCTTATGGGATAATTTGCCATAAACCAAATTACTTTCAAAGAGAGACTGACGTTTTTGATGTGTAAATCAGCTCCAGAGAAGAAATGCTTAAGGGTGGGAAAAATATTTGCCTTTCAAATATCATCTACCATCTTGACCTTATCAATTGACACAGTCTGAAATTGAAAGCCCAGTTTCATTTAATTTTACTTTCTCAGAGTTGTTTGCTTCTGATTTTCATTAACCTTCCATGTGTATGAGAACTGTTGTGGCAGGGTCTGCACATCTTTGTGCAGGGCTTAGCTTGCCCTGTTTCTCCAAGGTGGGCTGTGCTAGAGCAAGGGCTGTTTGGGAGAGGTGAGGCAGCCTCATGAATATGGATGGAGATAAGGCAGAGAACTGGTGTGAGGATTGAAATGATGGCCATTTTGTGCATAAAGCATAATACTCCTCTTAATTCCTGCCTTTCAGGCATGAGTCCATCTCTGCCCTGTCCTCTGTGCCTGCACTCTCATCAGACAGCGATAAGGATGGTGAAGATGAAGGGAATGATGAAGATGAGTTACGAGGGCTGCAGTCTTTCCATATTCAGTCCAACTGCAACACTGAGAGAGACTCAGGTATAAATGGGAGAAGAAAATGGCATGGATGTGAAGGGAGGAGGAGATGAGAGACACTGGCTAGGGATAACAAGGTATGGGCAGAAAGAGAGACCAAAACAGAAGCAGATGAATAGATACCAATGGATAATGTGGAGTTGAAGACGGGTGCATTTCAGAGTTCTCTATCTAGAAATACAGTTGTAAAATTGGCATGTTTCTTGCTAGTTCCAGCTGGCTGAAGATATTTTGAATTAGTTTCATGGGCAGGGGTATACAAGCTATTAAAAGTCTGGAGAAGCCAAAAGGTAAGGTTTTTTTACTGTTAAAACTTGTGGTAGAGATTGCTGTTATTAATTTGATGTATTTTTACCACAGATGGTACAGTGTATTGGAGCAGATTTTTTTTCCCAAGCCTTTGGGAGGGCACTACACTGTGGCAAGTGTTCTGCAGTGGTCTGCTGATTCAATGAAAATCTAAAGTAAAATTGTATGTCTCCATTAAAATTTTGATACAATGATTTGAGTAGTCAGTGCAAAAGCATATGTTGACAGTGGTTCAAAAAGTGTAGGAATACTGCCTTTGTTGAAAGGTAAGAGATTGTTCATCAGCTGGACTGCTGGCCAGGATGTCAACTAGGTGCATATCTATTTACCTTTTGCAGATCCAGACCTTACACTCTCAAGAAGCCTTTCCCACTGGGAAATGAGAAGGGTGAGTTACTAAACCTTCAAATTGTACTTCTTGTTATAGGGAAACTGAAGAAGAAATTCCCAGAGAGATTAAATGTTTCATTTGCACATGTGGGAAAGGTGCAGCTGTGGTGTGAAACCATTGAGAAGCCCCTCTCTGAAGAATGATTTGGAGATGGCAAAATAGAACCTAGTTTGAGAGACTAGGGTGTTTAGAGTCTAGAGCTGCACTTGGGGTTTTTGCATCAATATTTTTCCATCAGATGTTATGTTTTGATATTTAATTTTTTATCAGAATCTTATGTGGTACTGAAGCTGTTCATATACTTGGATCTGAGCAAGACATTTAACTGTTCAGTTATGCAAGAAGCAGCAACAAAAAGTATCATTTTTACTTAATGCTTTATGGTTAAAGGTGCCCTTTCAAGCTGTCTCTTTACACAATTTTGAGGCTTTTATTGAAGTAGATATCATTATATTTTTCTGTGGGTCTTGTGTTTTTTCTCCTGTTTTTCCATCAGCAAAGCTCAGTGTCTAAGATAGTCTGTGTTTCAATTTCCTTCAGGCCAAAGAGATAGCGGCAATCCAACGCTCAGAGGCACCCATGAGCAAGATGCCTCGGCAGCGTGGTCGCTGGTCCCAGCCAACCAGCAGCATAGAGATGACTGTGAAATCCATGCTTGACCTGCGTCAGCTCGAGTCCTTCTCTGTTTCCCGTTCTCCAAGCCGAGACTCGCTGTCACAAAACAGCAATGGGGACGACAGAGAAGAGCACAATGACCTTCCTGTGCACACCAACAAAGTAAGGGCAGTACTATGAGCAGGAGGTGAACCCTCCGAGTGCATCCATTTGTTATTACCTACATTTATTACAACCTGATGCTGTTTTTTATGGTTAAAGATTTTCTAAGTGACTTCTGAGGAACTTTATTAGGTAATTCTATTGTAATTAATACTCCTGCAATGTGTGATTCTGCTGTCTTATAGCAGAGACCATGTGGGATCAAGGTTTCTCTTCAATGAAAGGAAGATCTCATGTTTTCTTTTAGTTCTTTGAGTATTTATGTCAAAAACAAGCTGAGAAGTTGAGCTTGGAATTACAGGTGTGTAAAAACCTAGTAACCTGGTAGGTTACTCACGCTGCTGGGATGCAGTTTCTTGACTCCAGTAACCACTGGAATGTGGCTCACATGAAGCTCTTAGTTGTTTGGCTGTGCTGGATTAGTAGATTCTCTTTGATCTTTGTATTGATTGGTCACAGCAAGTAATGTGTGCTCATCCCTAGAAAGCTAGGGCCTATTTTCCAGTAGCAGTCTGTCCCAGAAACTAGCTTCTTTAGAAGTTTTCCCTGCCCTATAATTGTGTGACCGAGGACTCAGACTGTTGTATACAATAATTCAGTTTTTCAGCTGAAATGGCCCTATTTTGTGAATTGTCCTATCAGACCATAGAAGCAATGTGTGATAAAAGAGTACTTTACCAAAGAACTTCATGGAATTGCAAACAGGAAACAAAGCAGGAAGGTAGAGCAGTAGTCTGACAAGTATAATAAATAAGGAACAGAAAAGACATAGGATTGATGTGTTTTCTGATCTCAGATTGCTGATCATATTCTGTGCTGTAATGCATATGTTCTAGCCCTGCACACCAGTTGCTGATATAAGGTAAAACACTGTAATATCCAGTTTTTTTCTTTTTTTAATTAAACCAGGTTGGCAGCTTAATAACTCCACAAGATAATGGGTCCTGTGTGCGACCCCAAGTGATTCGGCTTGTGTCTTGTGAAGAGGGGATTTTCTCTCAGGAACTGGAACCTTCTGAGAGTGAGGAATGTGTAATCTACCCTGAGCAAGATGAAATCCATCCCACAGACTCTAGCAGGTTAAAAATAAGCTCTCTGCTGTGCATGGCTCAAATGTTTCTGTTCTGGTTTTCTTGCAGCTTGTGTGGTAACTTTGATGACTTGACTTACTGCCTGATTGATGTCAGGCATGTTTAGTTGAGAGTTCTATGTCAGATGGATGCTAGAGGAATATGAAACTAAGAAGGCACCATTAAAATAATATTCCTCTGAGGAATCTGCACATTAGTACTATCCTCCAAGTTGTTTTTTTGGTTGAGTAAACAACTTGAGAGCAGCCTTTTTGCTTTCTCCCTTATCTGGGTTGAAAATAGCAAGGCAAAACTTGGAAGCTGGAAAACTCACTGACAATGACGCAGTGCAGCAGTGAAATGCTTACCCAGGAGAAGTGACAGGACACTTATTTATGAAAATTGGGCAAGAATTTAGCAAATGTAGTGTGTGATTACTCTTTTATGGGAAGTAGAATGACTTGCATGATACAGATGGAATTGAAAAGGACACTGGAGACAATGAAGACCTTTATTATTCCTTTGCTGTTTCTTATGTTTTAATTTTACATAATTTAATTTTTCTGTGCTCCCTTTTATTTTGCTTCCCTGAATTTTGTTCTTTCCTTCCCCTCTTAACCTGATACTAGTAGCTGTTTAGTTCCCTTCGTCTTCTGTCATGTTACAGAGAGTGGGGCTGATAGCTTTAGGCAGGCTTTTATGCAAGAGTGCATGCCAAGACTTTGCAGTTGAGGCTGCTAGGTTTTGCCTAGTTTATTTTTCACATTTTTAGTTTTGTGATGATTATTTGGGCAGAGTAGACCCATGTGCTGCTCCATCATGTAAGAAAGGGAGGCTCTCCAGTGGTGTAGGATACAGACTGGACACGTGGCAATGTTTACACGGTGTGGGAGCTGCCAGAGGTAGTTGCCACTCAGTTCTGTTGATTGACTTCTGCATCCTACCTTACCTTGGAGTACATTTGAAACCAAAGTATTGTGAAAAGTAGAAATCTGAAGTCCTTAGGCATCAGGCAAAAGAATAGTGATGGTGACATTTGACAAAATAAGATCCATGAAATCATAAAAGAAATCAGTAACCCTGCCATACAAGAGTCATTTTTGTATGATGCTCTTCAGTAAATTAGTCTTTCTCAAAGCCAGAATCTTGTATATTTTGCATCACAGAATTTTCCCAATGAAGCAGGTCGTGAAATGGGAAAAAAGGTGCACTAGAGCTTAAATCTATGGCAAACTAGAGTTTCTCTCCTGCAGGTTTAGGCCTGGTTTTAGTCCCTTTTTATCGTGTAAACTTCTACATTTGTTCCTCACCTGTGCTGGAGTCAAGCCAGAGCAGTGTGCTGCTGGTGCCTGGTATTCATGGGAACTGACAAGGCCCAGAAAATCAGACAGTCCCCTTGGGACTTCCATGTCCAAGCTTAATGAAATGCAAAAATATACTGTATTATGATGAGAGAAATCAACTTCTTTTTCTCTTTAAAGCCTTACATTTGTAATAAAAGGTATTACTAACACAGGTAAGGCCTTATTTAAGTTAAAATGTGCTTCTTTATGTAAACAAATATATCTTCTAGTGCTGTATCTTCCCGTCTCTCTTGTAGTGAGTTCCAGGTAAAAGCATTGCCCCACGGGAAGCTCTGTAGAGGTTATCACAGTAATGGATGCCCAGACAAACACAGTCCAGACAGTGCCTGCTCTGTAGATTACAGCAGCAGTCGTCTGTCCAGCCCAGACCATCCCAATGAAGGTAAGATGCAAAGACATTGCAAATGTATTTATATGTGAGCTCTTACTGAGCTGGTCTGAGATCACAATCCTATTAGTCCCACTGGTCCTGCTGTACAGATCCAGGAGCATTTGAACCACAACAAAGCCACTGTAGAAGCAGGAGTTGGTGCACTTTCCTTCTTTCCTTGTGCACCTTTGGCTTTTTCTTACCTTGCTAGCCAAGCAGGTTTAGCACTGATTATGCCATAGGCTGTTTGTGAGATATGTTAGATTAGAGAATTACTGCATGTAATGTTGACTGACTTCAACATTCTAGGTTCAAAATCTAGCACCTTTGTTATTTTTTTTTAAACTTATTGTTACTGGTTGTTGATTAAGTTTTTACAGCACTGAGGGTTTTTTGCCTTTTCCCAGATTCTGAAGGCACTGAGCCTCTAAGTGTAGATGGTGTCTCAGACCTGGAGGGAGAAGAAGGAGAAGAGGATGTGGGTACTAGCATGCCTGAGGGAGAAATTCCTCAGATACCTGATCAGGAAAAGTTCCTCAAGGAGCATTTTGGGACCCTGAGCAACACTGATGGAAAAGGTACATCTCTGTGTTCAGTGGGGACACTTTGTAAGGTCACTCCTGATTTTTTCCCCTTGTATAAACCAAAACAGACTGTTTTTCGTGTTGTAAAGGAGGTTATTGACTGCGCGTTCACCCCCCCGAAGGTGACACGCAGTGGCCTCTAGTGGTGCATCAAGGCATCACCAATGTCACAAAAGAAAAGGCTGAAATGCTGGGTGGAGAGAGAGAATAAGAGGAGACATCAGAGAGGCAAAGGAGCTGGTTTGTCTTTATCGACCAAATCCAGAACAAAGAATATCTTTTTAGAATTGATAATGATTGCAGGCAGCAATAGCTATGTGAGTTTTTCGTTTTGTTTTTTTTTTTTAATCTTTTTGTTTTTTTCCTCTTTCATGGGTTTTTTTCTGCTTCATGCCAGTGCCTCACAGTCCTACAGGCACGATAGGACACAAAGGGAAGCAAAACAGGAGGAGGCGTACCCTTAGGGAGGGTAGCAGCTTAAGGCAGAGTAATCTAAGTAGAGCACTAAAGGCAAAGAAAATATAATTATTTAATTCTCTGTGGCTTTAGCTTAAAATCCCCTTGGATGTCAGGGAAAACTTGATATCTCTATGATAAGAAAATGTATGTATGAGAATGCTCTGTAAATGAACTGTTCATTTTTCTTTCTCCTTTAACCAAAATTTTTAGGTGGCTCATGTAGGAATCTGGAAAGAACCGAAAACCTCAGCATTTCCTCTCGCTTTCTTTCCCAGTCCCCGGCTCTCAGGTATGGCTCTACTTGTTTTGAGTGTTTCTGTCTGTGTATTTATACTAATATAAGTAGGTCTCATGCTAGGTCCTGGGTGAAAATAGTTTAACAAAGTTCTGGCCTTGGTGTGCCTAGGCACAGCAAAGTGTTAGCACGGCACCTGGCAGGCTGTTTGCAGACTCTTTTGATTTGGACAGGTTATCCTGGATCACTTTAGTTGTTCTATTTATTCTAATGTAACACTATTGTTTGCTCTTTTTCTTCTTTCAACAGCATGCTTAATTGTTTCATGATTAATGCCTTGGTTGATTCAGCTGGAGGAATCACTAATAATCTAATTTACTCTTCACTGTTTATGCTTTGTTTATTCTTTTGCATTTCATTCAGCTTGGACAATGAAAGTAGATTTTTCAACTTTTCCTTTGTTTTACAGTCCTTTCTTATTCAGCTTTGTTTCTTGGTCCCATGCCTTCTGGTGTTCTGGTGTCTCACACAAAGCCCCATGGGGGTATTATTCTTCCAAAAAACCCCTCAACTCTAAAGCACTCCAAACAGCCTCTGCGAGTTGTTTTCCTTGTTATTAAAATAAAATCCCAACAAAACAAATGAATTTTAAAAAATTAAAAAGTAGGTCAATGTGTTTGTTGATTTGCGTTCATAACCATTTAAAACAAACAAATACTCCTGTATTCCTCTAAAATGACAACCTAAAATCTCAGCTCAAAGGAATTTCATTATATAGGACTAAGCAGATTTGAATACATCTTCTAAGATTCACCAACTGTGTCCAGATTCAGCATGGTAGGGAAATTTCTTTGTTATTGCTGTTATTCAGCTGCTGTTGCTGCTGTCAGGAGTGCCTCTTAGTCTGTCTCATGTTGAGACTGTATGTTTGGGAAGGAAGCCAATGGTTAGCTATTGTGTAAGCTTCTGGAGAGTTGCAGTGATAAGTGAAGGAAGTCAGAGGTGCTCTAGAAATGCAACAGGGGAGGTAGTTTTTGATTATGAAACCTCTGGGCTTTAAATCTGTTCAGCTGTGTAAATGTGCCAGATTGGAAGTTGCCTCCTTTCTGAAGTAAGCCAACTGTGTTTGTCTGAAGTGGTGGGGAAGAGGAAATCTGTCTTGCCCCTTGAAGACCAGCTTTCCTAATATTAGGAAAACATATTTACTTCCTCTTAGGGTTATCTTAGAATTGAAAAGGTTTAAATTTTAGTAAGGTGAGCTGAGAGAAAAGACCTGGCCTGATTTTGCCCAGTCTTTCCTATGCCTGGAATTTTTCCTTCTCTTTTGTCGTCACTTTTTATGGTGTCCTCCCTGGAAACAGCAACCCAATGCTATCTGTGATTGCACAGCCTATAGTCAAATGCCTGAAGACCAGAATTTGCAGGGTTGAGTAGAATTAAGGTGTAACAGCTTAGGGCATTTTTGACTCAAAAGACTCCAGGGAGGGAGGGGCTCTTTATTCCAGAGAAACTTAATGCGTTTTCCTGTCTGTCCAGGGGAGCATACTTGTTTTAACTGGGATTCCTCTATTGTGTTCTTTAGACAATTGTCACTTTCTTCATCAAATCTGACACTGGATTCAAAGCCCATTGAGCCACCAACCCAGACCAGCCAGTTTACACCAAACCTGTTGAAAAATGACAGCAGCCATCCTGGTGATGCATTGGAGAGCAGCCAGCTCCTAGAGAATGTCAATTCAAATCGAGCTGTTTATGTGCAGAAAAAACGCAGATCAGCTCTAGAGACCAGCAGAGTTGGTATGGCTCCCGGACGAGTCATTGCCTCCTTTCCAGAAGGCCCTGTGAATGCAGTCATGAGAAAGGCACAGTCAGTGCATGACCTCGTGCATGAGGGTAAGGACACACAATGGAATGATGGTATGAACCTGAGAATGAAATGGGGACATCTGAATGGAGGATTTAAATTAAACTTGTCTTTCTGCATTCTGAGCTACAGGCTTTACATGTCTTCTAACTCCTGACCTGTCAAGGGAAATTATTTTTCATCTTATTAATTAAAATATGATTTAATATTTTAGATTTGTAATGCAGATGCTGGTCTTCTAATTAATTCTTCTTCAAATATCAGTCTCTGATATTTGTTTGGCATCTGTGGGAGGAGCACTGGCAAGGGTGAGATAAAGTATTCGCAAAAATATTCTCTCTTACTGTGAGTGGTTGCTCCAAGATTGAAGGTTCCCCAGAGTGGGGAGGAGAGAAAGAGGGAAGAGAGTAACAGAGAGCTTACTGTATCCATGCCCACTGTGCAAGATATCTCTACTTTTGAAACTAAAAATCCCCACCTGATAACCACAATAGCATAAAGAAGTTTTTGCCTGCTTCCTCTGGCCTTTCCCTTAAGAGTCACAGTGGCCTAAGGTTTTTTGACCATACACTTTAAGAGCAAATCTCTCTCAGGAGGAAAGCAGCAGTGTGTGAGCAGGATGAGGGATGGGAAAAAAAGAAAGCTGTTGAGGTTTGGTGATAATAACCTGAACTAGTGGTTATGTTTGTACACATGTCACAGAGGCTGAGCTAAGCCACATTAAATTCCAATTTAGGAATTCACTGCAGGCTCTTGTCTATTTTTGGAATGTTTGTCTGTTTAATTTCCACAGATAAGGGTCCTGGAGTGATATCCTCTGCCAAGCAGCGTCCTCAGACCCTTTTGGTGGTTGAGAAGGATCCCAGACCTAATAATTGCAGGGTGTTATCAGCCAGTATGTTGAAGATGGATGGATCTGGTGCTCTGCTGGCCAAAGATGTCAGGGCTGCAAAGCCAAAGTCCTACATGAACCCCACAACCAGCTTCCGGGCTAAGATGTCAAGAAGCATATCTGTAGGGGAAAATCTGTACCTTGGTTGCTCCACTGAAATGTTGGCTGATGGGAGGACTAGTCCTCCAGTGACAGAGAAGACACAATTTGGTTCCGCACCAGATGCTGAGAAGATTAAGCTGCCAGTGAAAGAAAATGTTCCAGTGAAACCTGCACTCCAGCCAGTTGTAAACTGCTCATCTCCCAAGTCCTTCCACAGCAAGTTGACATCATCAAACCGAGCACATCTGATTCTCGACATTCCCAAGCCATTGCCTGATAGACCCACACTGGCCTCCTTCTCACCCACTACCAAAACAAAAACCCTGCTTGAGCCACAGTCTCCACAGTCACCTGCTGGGGCCTCTAAAAAGAAACCCTCTTTTCCTGAGGTCCGAGCCTCCAAGAGGGAGAATCAAACTGCTGGGTCTCTAGTTCCTGGTAGAGAGGTCCCAACAGGGCTTGCTAAGGAGAGCCCAGTGGACTATCCAGTCTCAAGGACAGATTGCCAGGATGAGCCAGGGGTCACTAGTCTGAAACTGAGGGAGGTGTCAGAGGGCCAACACCTAAGGTCTCCTGAGAGCATGCTGCCCAGGGGCAGGGAGCGGATCACCGGCATCGCCTGTGTGCTAGACAGCCAACCTGGACTTTGCCCACTAGACCCCATCAGGCCGAGGTCTCCTACATCTGTTACTGCCTCGGCACAGGTCTCAGGTGTGCATGGATACCCATCTCTTATCTTCCCCCTTCTGTCTCCTGTCTTTGTGAACCGCCTCACGATCCCATCACATTTCTTTACGTCCAGCTTCTGGCCTGTCTCGTCCTGTCTGCACCTGTCTCGTTCCATAAACCATCCCCTCAATGGTGAGACACTTCTTCAATCTAACATCTTTTTCTCAGTCTTTAGTTTCCATTTCCTCTGGGTCTTATGTCTGACAATCCTTCTTAGCTGAATTTTTTGTAGACATCAGAACTGTCATGATTTTAGTGATCTAGCTGTACAATTACCTCTAGGGGCTCAAACCTCTTTGTGGTCAATGCTAAAAGCTGATATGCTGGGCATCCCCTGGAGTGTGTGGGTCATATCTTCCACATCCACCATCCTTGGAGCACGTTTGGCCAGCAAATGAAGGTGCAGGCCAACATGTGCTAACAGAACCAATCAAGCACAGATAATACTGACAGTGAAGTTATGCCAGGCAGATCAAACTTTCCTTAATATGCATGTGTGCAGGGTCCAAAAGGGTTTGCATACCATCTTCTCCCATGAGATAAAGCTCATAAAGGTGAATTCCTTGCTGTAGCTACCTGTGAGAGCAAGCAGGTCTCTGTGCTGTTATCACTCTGCTTTGAGGATGTCTGCAAACTGAATATGTAGTGCATGTGCAGGGTTTGAACATAAAAAAGTGAGTTTAATTTTTGAATCATCTCTAGTTTGGAGAAAAAAAGTACAAGAAAACTTTCACCTGCTGAAAGCAGCTCTAAGATCTATTACAGGCCGCAGTTTAAGGTAATTCAGTCAAATGAAAACTAGCATATAAGTTAAAATTGAAGCAGGAAAACCTCCAGTGGCAGAGTCTGTGGCATTATTTGGAACACTGTGGAACTATAGTTCTACGTCATCTTTGAAATTTTTCTTTTGTATCACATTTTAAAAGGACTTTTATGAGTTGTGCATTAGAAAGCTGGATGTTAACCACCGCACTGATAGCTTGTACCTTAAGGGGCTATACAGTTTTTTATCCCCTTTGTTATGTTGTTCTGACTCATATCTGAGAAGGGATAGCTCTGTAATCTGGTGATCAATTACTTTCTGTGGTGCCAGCATTTTGCACCATTTATCTGGTTGGTTAGTCACAATATTTCTGCACCAAAGCATTGCAGAAGGTTTAATGTGGTTTTTGTGCACTGTTATTTTTCTTTTTGCATTTCTGGAGGAACCAAACACCTTAAGATTGGAGCACTATTATGTAAAATAGGAAATGTGATGTTTTGTCTAAGGGACCTGCAGTTATCATACTGTAGCTTCTCTGAAGAACAGTAAGTGCACCTGAAATTTTCAGACTCTTCCCCTACAGGGGTGAGGTTTCTTCCAGGACAGATGCAGCCTGAAGCTGTGGAATCATGTTGTACAGCAGAACTGTAGTTGTCTGTACTCTTTAGGCTGAGTTTTCTCTTCTAGATTTGCCTCAAAGCAAAAGTTTTTTTATCAGTTTGCAGAGTCAATACAGGTACCACAGAAAAAGAGCAAGGGTTTTTTTCAGTATTTTTTTGTTAACAACTCCCAAGACATAGCACACCCTGACAGAATATTTAACAGCATCCTTTAGTGAGTTAGAATGATATAGCACTGTGGATCCCAATGCTTTTTTTTTTCTCAGTAGGCAGGTGTAAACCTTAAGCCTCTTGCTGACCACATTTCCCAAACCGTTAGTGATAGGTGCTGGAAAAACTGTTTCGATCCAAGTTGGCTATCGCTGTGAGCAACTTACTGTGGCTTCTGGGAATCACAGTGTGGCAGTTTAAATTAAAACTGTAGGGTTGATAGAGACTTGTTCTGCTTCTGATTTGCACTGTTACTTTGGATTTCCACTTAATTTTTCTGTCCTTCCATTTCCTGCTTGTATAACAGCTGCAAATAAAGAGGCTTATTGTTCTTGTTTAAAGCATTTTGTCATCTACAGTTAAAATGCTGTAGATGTGCTTAATACTGTTGCTGTGCTTAATATTCTCTTCTAGTTTCTGAAGAGCACTGCATGCTGCGTACCCAAGAGGCAGAAAATGCCTGTTACTTAAGCATTTATATTAGGTTTTGTGACCCTTCTCATGACTGGCGCCTCCCAGAGCTGGAGACCAGCATAAAAACAATGGTCAGAAGAGAAATCCAGAAACAATCATGTTTGAAACCCAGCTGTTTCTTCTCATAAAGAGGGAAGGAGGGGGACAGAAAGCAAGAATCTTGGATTGCACTGAAGCCCATTGTGCCCAGACTCCACGGGTGATTTAGGATCAAAGAATGCAGATGAAAGGATTTGTTCATGCCCCTTTGTTCTTTGTAGATGTTTTTATTTGTGTAAAAGTAGATGGTTTTCTAGCTGTATTTGTTTATGCATCATCTAGATGTATTCATAAAATTAGCTCAGATCCTCTTCAGTCTGTTCAAACATGGTGTTCTTAGAATTGTGGAAATTGCAAATGTGACAAAGTTTTGGGTTTAGGTAACTAAAGAAAGTTGAATGTCCTTTGTCCAGACCTTTGCAAATTGATGATTGTGCTTGTGTGTCTGTCATTGTTCATGTCAAACTCATGAAAGTGTTTATTGTATAAAGATTGCAGGTCTTCAACTCATGTTTTGGAGATATCTTGTGGGGACAGGCAGAAGATGCTGTCCTTCAGTTGTTTGCTTTTGTTTTTCAGTTTTGGACTATGGTGTACCAGCAGTGTATGTCATGGGCTCCTCAGCAATGCAATTCTGTTGTGATTGAGTTTGCTTGTCACAACTCCTCTGGACCTCAGTCCTCGTTAGAGAACACTGCAATAATCCATCATCCTCTGTGCTTTAGTAATATACTGGGCAGAAGGATATGTGAGGGGGAGCTTGCAGATTTCTAACTAGGTAGAAGTTAAATTAGAGGCTCCTTGGATGTATCCCTCTTGCCACTGGAAGCCCTCATACAAACATGGCTTTAATTGTAATTGGATATCACATGGGTAATCTGTGACTATCCATGACTGTAAAAAAATGTGCAATCTGAGGAAAAACGTTGCTGACTTTGGGGCGTCTAAAGACTGGTAAAACAGGGGTATTTGATCCAAGCAACATATCTAGTTAGTATGAAGGAAAGCTCATGCAAAATGTGCCTATGCAATAATTTGTTCAAACCAGCCCTAAAATTTGAATGGCAAGTTGTGTATGTGCGTAGTCTTTCAGATATGCATTGAAAATCCTATTTTCTTACCAAACTATGAGGTTGTGGATAGTGGAGTGTCTGTGCCTTAACTTGTTCTTTTATGTTTTCCTCCCTCCAGAATCAGGCATCAGCATAGAGCAGTGTGAGCACGTGGTGTCCGAGCTCCAGGACAGCATGCGCAGAGCCCTTCATCTTTACCGCAGGGTGAGTGACTGAGTGACCTCGCACACAGCTCTGGTAGAGTAGCTGGGCTTTACATCCCACAGGCACCTTTCACATAATCTAAGTGCTTGCTGCCTCTTGGCCCTGTGACATGACCTGCCTGGCTGTCCACTTGACTGCACCTTCAGCTTGAACCAGGGATGCAGGAGATCCTGATTTCCAGCTCCTGGATTTTCCAATGGTTTGCTATGGTACTCTGAGCAAATCAATCAAGTTTTCAGTCTGTTTAGCCTATCTGTAAACTGAAGATAAGTGTTCTCTTTTTCAAAGGGGTATTAGGGAATTAAGTAACGGTTATGCAGTATTTCAGGGATATGAAATATTATGGAAGCTTCGGGTTTTATTATCCTCATCTGTTCTTTGTCTTTGATGCCTGGGAAAAGGTTTAGCAAATGTGGGATACCGTGGGAATCCAGCTGTATGAAGAACATGCAGCTGTTCACCTGTCCCTCTCACCACCAGACCAGAGCTACATGCAGAGCAATATAACAGCTCTTTGTTTCTTTGCTTAGCACTGATCTATCAAGTCTCCTGCAGTAAATAAGACTTTGATGGTGCAGATCTGGCCACAGCACTTGCATTAGGTGTCTGACCTTGCTATGTTCCTGGGATCAGCTGCATTTGGCAGACAGGAGGGACAGGAGACTATGGCCACATGCTGCAGCCGGGAAACACAGTATCTCCTTAAGCCCACTATGAAGGGAACACTACCAAAAAATGTGCTTCCTATCTTTGTCCTATTGGAGTAATGCCTCTGGATTTTGTGCAGCTAGGGAGTATTGGATGCATGTCCTGCTATATGTCTAAATGGGCAGTCTCAAATATTGAAGAGAAGTAGACTTGATTGGTCTGAAATCTTTATGGCTTCACTTCCTTAAAAGGCTAATAAAATTGCTTGCTTGGTGCTCTACCTAAACCCCAATGCATTCTGTTTTTCCCCCTCCTCTTTGTTTTCAGGTACTAAACGATACAGAATCTTCTAATGACAAAGATAAGATAGCAGGCCTCCTGACAGAAACATTCTCCTCAATGAAGAAAGAATTGGACTCTCTGAAGGATGCAGAAGAGCTTCCAAAAGATAAGGAGGCACTGGTGAAGCCACAGGATAACACTAGCCCAGTGAATGAGGGATGTGGTGCCAATCTACCGAGTCCAAAGAGTTTGGGAGATGAGCAGACGCTAGCTTTGTTGGAACAGTACTCGGAGCTATTGCTGCAAGCTGTGGAACGACGCATGGACAAAAAGCTCTAACAAGGGTGGCTTTCAGGTGTTTGTGAACACACAATAATCACAAGAGGACCACAGAGAGAGCTTCAGACCAATGTTACCATCAGCTGGTCTAGGGCTGGTGGGGATACCTTTACGAATTGATTTCCTCAGGCTCCAACAACTGACTTGTTCCAATTCTTAGCAATGTGCTGGCCACAGTTTTAATATTTGTTTCCTACCTGTCTTCAACTTCCTGTCTCTAAACAAAGTCTTGAAAGAGGAGTTTGGAGAAATTGCCTTGAAATTTCTTCATAGCCAGGAGGTCAGGATGTTTGACACCTAAAAATACAAAGAAAATCCAGTTTATCCAATAAATTCTGAACTGCTGACTAAAGGCAAAGGAGTCCATGTGAAGCCAATCCCTTCCTTTCTGAGACTTCATGAGAATCAAGAATCAGACTTTTAATGGGTTTATTTATTAATTTATTTCTCTTGACTGTTGCTCGATGCCACATTTGTGGCTGTTATCTTTGTCCTTTAAAAAAACTGTCATTCCCTTTGCCATATCCCAGCGAGAAACAATCTCTGTATTATAAATCCCAAACAGGGAGACAGGCTGGAGTGTCTGTGCAATTAATGAACTGCCCTCTGCTTAGATTTTGTCTTGCTGTTCTTGCTTTTCCTGCCTTAGTTTTGTTCCCTGCAGTAATCCTGCTGTTGTTATGACAACCCTGTCTGCTTTCCTATTGTGTCAAGACAGTCCCCACGCTATATTTTATGTGCATTCACCTCCAGGGCAAGACTCTGTATCCCTTGGGCCATCCTTTGGAGATTACTTCATGAATTCATAAGTGATATTTTTAATCTGGAATTTGATGTTGTATTGATACTTCAGACCAGGTCTTCTGCAGTTATTTTAAAAATTGGATTTTGTTTCAGCCACTTTTCATGATTAGGAATTGGATATTGACTTTGATATTATGATTTATTTGTGGAGAAGTGACACTGAAAAGCTGGTTTCCTTCTCTTAGAGTGTAACTCTGGATTTGAGGGATCTTCAGTGCCATGGCTCACCTGTGTCATTCGTTCATTTCACTGTGATAGGAAAATGTTTTCTCCTTGCCTTTACATGAAAACAGAATAGTTACATTCCAACAAAGCTGGTGTTCTCTTACCTTTTGTAAAACTATTTCAAATCCCCTCAGAAAATTATTTCCTAAGAACTTCAAAAGGGATATTTGGGGATGTGACTACCACCATTTCCCCTGCCTCTAGCCTCTTTGCTTTTAATGAATTTCTGGTCTGAGAACAGAATTTTCTCTTCTTGCATTTGTACGTGCAATATTCTTCTTGCCCTGTGGAGCTTCTTTAAACCCATGCTAACTTGTGTCTCTTGTGACTTAAAATTGTTACTTTCAAAAAACATCCAGTGATGTTTTTTAGGTCAATGGTATAAGCTAAGAAAAAAAAAATTAAACCAATGAAATTCTTCAGCACCTTCCCCCTTACTCCCACTCCTTTCAACAGCAGGGGCAAATACACAAAGTGTTTTATTTCTTCCATCTCCAGTCTGTCTTGCATTTATTTTAAGGCACAGCAGTGTAATCCCAGTTCATAAAACTAAAGCAGGCAACAGGGATTTGGTAGGAGATAGACTGCTAGTATCTGTGGAAGTCAGTCAGAGGCAGCCAGACTGCATCACTCGGTTACAGAGGTTACAGGATAGAAGCAATTTTCTTTCATTTTACTGTCCTGGCTGCTGTCTCTCTGAAACCCTGTGGCATTTGGAAATGTGGTCTATTGACTTCTCTTTCTGTGACTGCTGATCTGCAGTGCAGCCTTTATTCCTGCTGGTCTGGCCAGACTGGCATAGGACAACATGTTTCTCCTGAGTAACTCTAGGGCTGAGTGATCTGCAGTTCTGTCTCTCCCCATACAGGTTTGCTGCCTGATCACTGTCAAGTGCTTCAGGACATGGCAGTTTGGGGAACCCTTGGAGAGCTTTCTGGCTCTGCCTGTAATTGAAATCTGCTTAATCATGTTTCACATGTCCCTGCTAACCTTTCCTTCAATGGGCTTGTACTGAAACTTTAAAGGAGTTATTTTCTCATCCTGTCTCTCCACTATATTGTGCCGAATCGGCTGGTGTGCTTGGCCCCATGGGCAGCTTCTCTTGCACAGACAGGTTTTACAAAGGAAGGCAAATTGGAAACCAGAGAGGAAATTTCTGGCAGTTTCTCTGAGTGAAAAGGTGAGCTGGAGATGCTGTAAGTGGAATGTGTGATAACAGTCATGTTGGGTCTGTGATGGGAGTTAGTATGGGTCAAGCTTGCTTTTGAGGTAACCGGTTCCTCCACTTTCAGACTGTGAACATATGTCCTAGTATACAGGAAATTTCTTGCTTTACTGGGGCCACAAAACACTCAGGAAAAATAGCAGTCCCTTGAACCCAGGTATATTTTGGTACCATTGATAAAGGTTTGAGGGTCCTTTATATTACTTCCTTGTGCAATTTTTTACCATTTTATTATTTAAACATTGAGGTAGTGACAAAAAGGTCAGAGATGATAGAGAAGAGCCAAGTGGTGAGAATTAACCATGAAGGTAAAGGGTAACAACCAGCAAAGCTGGCATAGAAGTATGAAACAAAGCTCCTTGGAAATAAATTGTGTGAAGCAAAGCTGATTTTTAAGCTGATCAGAGTGGGTTTTGTTTCCTGGAATGGATTTTACTTGGGGTCATGGCTGTATACCGGAAACTAGAGGTAAAATCTGATCAGAATGATGGTGAGAAAAGTGTTGGGCAAGTAGATCAGTTGGAGAATGGTTGTGTAGTTTAAAATAAATTTTGAATAGTATATGTAGGAGACTCAGGAAAACAGAGTAGCGGTAGAGATCATCTTGGTCTGGAGGACACCATTTGGCCAATACCTGTGAATGATAGAATACCAAAAGGCTTCAGGAAAGTAGATATAGGAATTGGAGATGGTGATCTGTAATTGAAGGATGAATTGGAAGGAGTTTGTTTTTAATATATTCTATTGAGCCTCTTGCTGTTCTCTAAGCAACTACTTTTTTCCTTAAATGGCAAAGTCATGGGCTGCTTGTTCAAGGCTTTAATGTTTTGAATTGATTAGAAGCCCCGTCAAGGAGATGCTGGTGCCACAAGTTTGTTGCTGAGAGGGGTGAGGAGATAGTGTTGCTCTTTATAATTTAAGACTGATCCAATTAATTCTTCCCTACTAACTTCCTATTGCTGGCAGTAGGAAATATTCCTAAAATCTGTAGTTTACAGAACAAAAATGCATTGCATTTGCACCTTTTGAACATGTTTCACTGCAGGCTGTCCATTGGGCCAGGTAGAGAAATAATGAATGGTAACTGCCTGGGAAGTGAAGAGGCTTGTCAGAGGAGGTAATAAATTTGAGTCTATCCCTCTTAATGATTTGTGATCCCTCTTACTGGTTTATGTGGGTGTTATCATAGGCACAGCAAGATAGTTCTATTAAGTTATTTGTTTAACATAAAGCCTGAAAAATAATTTGGACCTAGCTATCCTTTTTACATGTATTTTTCCCCCATTCAATCTAACATTCCTGGTCAAAATGAGAAATTTTAGGCTACTTTTCCATCTTGTAAGTAGTATTGCTTTGCCTATGGAACCCCTCAGTTTGTTTAAGGGCTCTCTTGAAATGGGGCAGTAGGAAGGGCTGCAACCTGAAAAGGCAGCAAACTGTTGTTATTCCTGCTGGAGACAGGTAACACCTTCCTCCTCCCCATCCCTCAGCAGCACCCAGGAGCTGTGTGTACGCAAGTCTGCCTTTCTTCCACCTCCTCTCTCAGGTTGTCCTCTCCTTTCCATGAGACCTCCCAGATGATGACTGGGGCATGGCCTTACAGCAGCTCCCTCCCCAGCCTCTCCGTTTTGCAGACTTCATCATGACTCAGAGGAATTGGGACGTTTCTTTTTGGGAGTAGAAACATACCAACTTAATTTTATAAAAAGAACGAATATGTATATAATTATATATAAGGAAAAAAAAACCAACAAAAAGCAGGTATTTAAACACCCTTGGTAAATTCATGCATGTATACAGTGTCTTCCCCCTAGCCCGTTGGAAGTGTAGCATCCAGGACACTAAATGACAAAAACCTCATTGAAATGGTAGACAGGTCTTCTAGCAGCCCCCCGGGAGAGCAGGTGCTTCCTTCTCTGGGTGCGTGGGGCATGTCCCGTGTTTCAGATGTGCGTGTGATGGACACGGGGCTGTGTTTGTGTCCTGCGCTCCGGGCAGGCACCCCAATGCACCCTGCTCCCCTCTCCTGCACTGCCCTGCTCCTCCACTCCTCTCGAACACAAATACCCCTTCCTGCTTTATTTATAAACGCGTGTTTTTATACTTTTGGC
>VRYO01001269.1:22114467-22173216 GCA_009812075.1 Sialia sialis | reverse complement strand
GCCTGGCCGCCTTCCCGCGGGAGGCCCGCGGTGAGCGCCCGGCGCGGCGGGGCGGGGGAGGCCGCGGTGACCCCGCCCGGGCCGGCCAGTGCGCGCCGGCCCCGCCGCCTCCCCGGCGGCATCAGGGTTCCGAGGTCACGGCGAAGCAAAAAGGCCGCCGTAAAAAGAAAGCGAAACTCGAGAAATCGGTCCTTTAATGGTTGTTTTTCTGTGTCTAAAGTAGCAAAACAAAGCCCTATTCCAGCTTCCAAAAAATCGTCCTGTGGTATCCTCTGTATGGGAGCTGCACTTCTTGTAGCACAGGCCTCTTATCCCTTTATCCTCAGGCGCTGGCCTGAGGTTTCCATCTGTTTCCGAAACACTCTCTGGGTTTTGACAGAAGGATTCGGGATGCGTGGGGGGTGCTGCTCAGTGTCAGCGTGATGAGGCAGGTGAAGCCTGTGTGCTGGCAAGGGTGCTTGTCCCGGGATGCTGAGTAACACTGTTTTTTGTTTGCTTGGACAGAGCTGGGCTGGCCGGAGTCTGTACCCTATCTTGACAGGCCTCCGTCCCCACTGGAGTTTTATCGAGAGTGGGTGAGTCCGAATAAACCTTGCATCATTCGCAACGCCATCAGCCACTGGCCGGCTCTGAAGAAATGGACCTCAGCGTACCTCAGGTACGAGCGAGCTGTGGAGCAGGATTGGTGTTCAATTTCGGGTGACCTCACTAAAACCCCCTTGGTTTAATCTTTGCTTTTATTTGTAAGATTAGCTCAGCTCTTCCTGATTCTGTATGAAGGTGTTCAGTCTCCCCAAGATCAGGTGTGTTCCTTGCACACGTGCTGCCCTCCCAGTTCTGATACAGCCAGGAAGGTGGGTTTTTTGGCTGTGTGCATCCAACAGACTCAGGCTATTGAAGCCCACCCAGCTGGAGCAGGGCTGTAGCACTGTAAGAACAGACTGACTTGTTTGTGACTGAGCACACCTCGTGTTCTTAAAAAAATTAAATTATGAGCATGCAAACAATGATTGAAATTTTAAAGAAAAGTCCTTCTTTAAGAGAGGATTTATGATTAGACCTAAAATCTGTGGGTCAGATCTAATTCTGTGGGGTTTACAGCTAAATATTTTATGGAACCAAGAACTGTTAGCCTCATGGGGTGTATATCTATCAGTTTATGCCCACCCCTTCTTCCTGCTCAGTTACTTTTGGGCAAGTGAACCCTTGGATTTGGCTGAGTTGAATGGTCACAATAATATTAAGCTCTGCCGTGTTTGGGGAAAATAAGTGACAAAAGAGGACCCTCTGTCTGCATGGAGGAAAAGAGAGTTCCTTTGTGAACTGTCCTGTTAGGGGAGAATTCAGACAGGAGAAAGAAACTAGAGTGGCCTTGACTGCCGAGAGCAATTGAAGCAGAATGCCAGAGTCCTTGCTACACAGCAGAAAGTTTAATCTAGAGACATCCATCCACAGAAAGACAGAATTTTATTTTTGCTGCCCTTGAAATGTGTGTTAAAAATAACCAGTATGTAATATAAGAACTAATTGCAGGCCTGGATAACCTTTGGTTTGTCTTGCAGGGAGGTGGTAGGTCCCAAGGTGATCAGTGTGGCAGTGACACCAAATGGTTATGCAGATGCAGTGTTCAAGGACCGTTTTGTCATGCCAGAGGAGCGCCAAATGCCTTTCATGGACTTCTTGGACATTGTGGAGAAGAAAGTGACCTCTCCCAACGTATTCTATGTGCAGAAGCAGTGTTCAAACCTCACTGAGGAGTTTCCTGAACTTGTCTGTGACGTGCAGCCTGACATACCATGGATGAGTGAGGCACTGGGTAAACCCTCTATTTCTCTCATATTCAGTAAATATTTTGCATGGGGCTTTAAAACAATCACACAGTGGATAACTGTCTTTCTGAATACCACAGCTCAGTTTGCTTTCATCCTCTCAGAAAGCAGAAGTGGTAAAATACCTAATAGAGTAATCCAAGTTTTGGGGTTGGATTACTCTGGAATCAATATCTCTGTTGTGTGTTGGGACCCTCACAACTGAAAAAAATGTCATGTAACTTTTCTTTACATCCAGTGGCTTTTCTCTGATCTAGAGTCATGTTTTGGCTCAGTGTTTACAGTGTAGAAGGAGATTGCTGTTGTTCACAGAGTGCTATTTGAAGTGAAATCTGTCATAATTATAAAGAAATTGATAAGGCAGCAATTGGCAGAAAATTATTTAAAATGCTTTAAAAAAACGACAATTTGTTGTTGTTGTCATCGTCATACCTCTTTTCCTTAACCATACAGGGAAGAAGCCTGATGCTGTGAATTTCTGGCTTGGGGAGTCAGCTGCTGTGACATCTTGTACGTATCCTATGTCACTGTAAATCTTCTGGTGATTTCATCAGAAGTTTAAGCTGGCTTATTTTGAGTTAGTGGCTCAGGAGAATGGTGTGGTTTTTCTGACAAGGCAGTTCTATCTTAACATGCTTTTTTTGCATTCTTTATTCTGCCCTTCTGCAGCCTCCTGCTGCTGTGTCTCTGGGTGCATCTATCTGGCATTGTGTCAGGCAAGGCACTGACAATTTGCTTAATTGAATGCATTTGCTACTGCATGATATTGTGACTTTCCCTCTGACTGCAAGAGGAAGAAGCAGTCTGATAATAACAAGGAAAGCTGATACTTTCAGTTCACTGTAGTTTCTGCTGCAGAGAAGGAAATAGCTATGCTTTTCTGTCTTTCTCCCCATTTCTGTTTTTTTTCCCTCAATCCTAGTACATAAAGACCATTATGAGAACTTGTACTGTGTGATATCTGGAGAGAAACGTTTTCTACTGCATCCACCGAGTGACCGTCCCTTCATCCCATATGGTACATCATTTTGGTGTGCAACTTACCAGAAGGTTGGAAAGAGGACAAACTAAAACACTGAAAGATGTGAAAAAAAGGAAGCAGCGGTAACATTTTGATCTTTATGCAGTGTTACACTTTCCAGTGTGAGCAGAAGTTTCTTCTATTTCATGCTGCAGGTAGTTTGTAATACAAATGTTCCTCTGAGGCCTGGTTATCCAGTCCTCAGTAATGAGCTCATTGATTTACATCTTGAGTGTTGTGTCCGATTCTGGGCCACTCAATTCAGGTAGGACATTTAGATACTGAAGCGAGTCAAGAGAGGGGAATTAAAGTTGGTGAAGGTTCCAGAGGATAATTCCTATAAGGAGCAGCTGAGGGAGCTGGGCCTTTTTAGCCTGGAGAAAAGGAGACTCAGGGGAGAACTTAACACTCTCTAGAACTCCCTGGAGGGAGGTTGTACCCAGATGGGAGTCGGGCTCTTTTCCCAGGCAACCAGTGACAGAAGGAGACATAATGGTCTCAAGTTATGCTCAGGAGAGGTTTAGGTTGGATACTGGGAAGAATTTCTTCTTATAAAGGGTGGTTGTATACTGAAATGGACTGCCCAGGGGGATGGTGGAGGCATGTGCCTGGAGGTGATTAAGGAAAGACTGGATGTGAAGTGCCATGGTTTAGTTGGCAAGGTAGTGTTCAATTGTAGCTTGGACTTGATGATCTCAGATCTCATCTCTTGATGTCTTTTCCAACCAAATTGATTCTGTGATACTCATGGCAGTCTCTTAAACTTCAGAATATTAAAATTATTTAAGTATTTTGTCAGTGTTGTAGCATATCATCTTTGATGTTTTACAGGCTTGGATTCTTCCTATCTGCTTTTCTCTAGGAAAAAAATAAGCCAGGAAGCTAAAAAATTAGTTGTATTTTAATGAAGTTTTCAAGCTACTAACTGAATCTGAAAACTGAGAAATGAAGAAAGATTCTCATGGCAGCATTGCTTCACAAAACCTCTTTATGTTTCTTTCCTGTGTGCCCAGCAGTAGTTACTGTTGCAGTGTCGTCTAGCAGATGAACATCTTAACTTTATGCTCAAGACTCAATTTTCCCATTCCTCAGCTTTCAAACCATCAGACTAAGTGGATGCAGAGTGCTATGATGCAAATGTAATTTTGGCTAGATGTGTGCTGCTACAATATTTTTTTTACTGTTTTTATTTTGTTTACAACCTTGAAGTCATAGGATCACAGAATGGTTTGTGTTAGAAGGGACCATGAAGATCATTGAGTCAATGCCCCTGCCATTCAATAGACCAAATTACTCAAAGCTCCATCAAGCCTGACCTTGAACACTTCCAGGGATAGGGCATCCACAACTTCTCTGGGAAACCTGTTCCAGTGCCTCATGACCCTCTTTGTTAAAATACTCTTCCTTTTATATAATCTAAATCCACTGTCTCAGTTTGATACCATTAACCCTTTGTCCTGGCCTTGGTAAAAAGTCCTCCTGTCTTTCTTACAACTCCCATTTAGGTACTGGAAGGCCATAATGAGGTTTTCCCAGCACCCTCTCTTCTCCAGGCTGAACAGCCCCATCTCTTTTCTTGGACAGGTGGTGTATGTATGTGAATGTATGAAATATATGTGTGTTGTAGGAGTCCCACTTTGTAAACCAAGTTACTGTTAAAGCATAGAACAGACATGATGCTTACATTTCATAGTGGGTAGTAAAAAGATAATTCCATCTTTTTGAGCATGAGGTTAATTAATGGAGAGAAATTGTCTCAAGGGAGGGCTTAGAAAACCACATGTGTTGAGGCAATGAAAGAAAAACAGCCAGCAGTATCTGAAGGAATTTATGAGCCCTGTCAATTAAAATTATAAGTGAAAGACTGGCCACAAGCCACTAATAACTCTTTGTTAACTCTTTGGTAGACTGACCTAAGATGAAACACCCAGCTATAGAATAGTGTGTAAGTCAGGGATGTATTTATGACTTCTGAAAAGGAAAGAAGACAGTTACTGCAACAAAATAGAACTGGGATACAAATGGGCTTGGAGGAGAATAAGTATTATTCAGACTGACTGAAAAAAAGGTATATTAAGAAACTGGATAAAATTTGAAATGGAAAAAGGAAAGGACAGTAAGTACAGTAAGTTGAAAATGGTTTTGTCTTAATTTTTCTTAGGGAAAGTCTGACATGCACAGCCATTAGGTTCTCTGAATTGTGTAATTCAATTATTTCTCTGATTCCAGAGCTCTATCAGCCAGCAACATACCATGTATCAGAAGATGGTTCATTTGAAATTGTGGATGAGAAAACTGCAGAGAAGGTAAAAAATTTATCAAGAATGCAGTTGATACAGTAGGGAGAGTTTGGGGCATTGCTGAGCCTTCAAACTAAGCATATTGATCAGTATTTAGAAATCCTTCATTACTGGGAAGGGAATGCTCAAATATTTCACTTGTATTTTACTATTTGCAAAGGATATCTAGCTTTCAGAAAAATCTTTTACTGCACACTTGAAACTGTTAATATCATAGTGTTGCCTTGCGCAAGACTTGAATAGATCCACTAAAGAACTTTTGAATGCATCAACAATAAATGAATTGATTTAATTTTGCCTGAAATAGACCCCTCTACATTCACTTTCTTTTGGCCTTTTACTCAGGTCCACAGTAGTATCACCCAGTGCAATAAAACATATCTGTCTGAATGAATAAGTTGCATTTTCTTATAGTAGCAATATTTGTTTGATTAAAATGTTTAGATCTTGTTAGAATATTAATCCCTTGCCTTTTGCCTCTGCAAAGTGAGTAATATACAGCAGAACTTGAACTGGGGCTTGTTCTCTGTTTCCAGAGTAGTGCTCGTGGCATCTCATTCCTGTAATTCAGCAAGGTTGGAATGCTGAGGTTTATAATTCTATAGGGCAGAGAAAGAATTAATGCAGGCAAGAAGGACTTCCCAGCAACGAGGAGTGTTTTAGCTGCTGGAAGTAAAAATTACACCAGAGAGCTAAAGAAGAAAGGAATTTTAAAAAAGAGTGGTGCAGATAAAGGCTTTAAGTACTGAATGTCAGAGGAATAAGCAGCTTAAGGGGCTGGAGGTGTTTTGAAAGAATGCTGCGAGGCTGCAATTTCATGGATGAGGTTTATTGCCTTTTCTCAGATTAAAAATGCGTCACTGAAGGAGGCACATCTTTGCATCCTTGACCTATTCCCAATTGAATGTGGAAAGCTGTGTAACTGTACATGTTTTGCTAGACAAAGTACAAGTTTTGTAACCTAGTGAGTTTGGTTTTCAGTTGTTTTTCTGGAAGCTTTCTGGAATTTTTTGCCAGGTTCAGTATACATATATATGCATATACACACTCTTTTGCCTTTAGGTGCCTTGGATCCCTCTGGACCCCTTGAACCCAGATCTAGAACTGTACCCAGAGTATGCTCAGGCAAAACCTTTGCAGTGTACAGTGAAAGCTGGTGAGATGTTATATCTGCCTTCTCTCTGGTTCCACCATGTTCAGCAATCACATGGCTGTATTGCAGGTAACATAGACAGTATTTCCAGATACATTTTAGAACTGTAGTGGGTGTGCAGGTAGATAACACACAGCAAAGCATCAGTGGGAGCAAAGGTTCCTTTAAGGTAATCTGCTTCTCTGCAGGAGGGAATAATTTTGAAGATCCATTGGGGCTGCCTGCTTGCAGCCTGTTTTGCTTGTAATTTGTAGCTTTGTCAACACAGGAAGGGAGACTGTTTTCATATGAGCAGAAATCTGCTCTGACCCAGTCTCTTGCCTCGCTAATAAGGTTGTGTTTGCACTTAGCAAAACTCTTGTCATCAGTTTCTTAGTAGGATTTATCATTATCTCTCTATCTCCTTTTTCACATCTCTCCCCAAGTGAATTCCAGAATTTTAATCAGTGCTCATTTGGTACCTAGGGAGGGGTGGGGATGGTGCAAAATATTATGTTGTGCAAGTTTTTCAGGTTTTGAGGAAGAGATTTTTGATGGAATTTTTGCTTGTCCTTTGTCTGGAATAATCCTGATAATGCTGTTCAAGGAAAAAGTTATTTTGAACACTGTGACATTAGTGTTTGCGTAACACTGCAAATATTGCAACCCCTTTTTTCAGTTCTTGCAATTCTGTAAAATGGCAATCTAGCAGTAAAGCAGTAATTCTGATTTGTTTTTCCAAGTGCTGCTGCAAATCCTTAAAGATTTTTTTTTTTTTTTTTAAGTAGAGTTGTTTCCAGCTGCAAGCTCTGGCCACTTTTTTTCCTCTCTGTTTTGCAGAAATACCTAGAGTTTGAGTTTATTTGTCCTTTAGTCTGCTGACTGCAGTACAGTCTGTATGCACTTGAAAAATCAATGTTGTCTGGGTCTAGTCCGGTGAATGTCTGAAGCTAAGAGCATATCCTCCTCCAAGAAGCACTAGTCCAATATCACAGTGCATAGATTCATTTTCTTGGAGACATACCACAAAATTAGCAAGAGAAACAGAATTAAAGCACTGTCTGATTGATGACCACTGTGAAGTAGTGGTGAATTTGTCAGCCTTTACAGAGGAAGAGGTTCCCACCCAGATATTAAACTATGAAGTTTGGTATTTTTTGTCTAAATAGAAGCCTACTGTTCCTAAGGTGTTTTGCCATCTTCTGCTTCAATGAATCTCCAGTACAGAGTCTGAAGTTGGTTTGTGTTAAGGCAGAGTTGCATTGGCAGCATTATTGAAGAACTGTTTGCTTACATTATTTTTGTCTGTAGTCAAAGCTTTGCTGATTTCAAAGTTCAGTCAGTAATAAGGAAAAGCCATTACTCAGTGGACTGTGTAAAACAGTCGATGAGCACATTTGTAAATCATTACACTCTAGCCTTAAAATGTTTTTCCCTTTTCTTGTCTCCTCAGTGAATTATTGGTATGACATGGAATATGACATTAAATACAGCTATTACCAACTACTAAATTGTCTCACAAAAACTGTGAAAATGCTATAGCAAAGCTGATGTCTGTTTCTGATGTGGTACAATCATCAGCATCTGTGGCTGGAGTACAAACATGATTCCTCCAAAGAGAACTGAACATTAAATTATGGTCAACAACATCTTCTGGACACATCGTGGCTATTTTTCTTGGTTTCAGTATTCATATCAATTGGTCAGATTTTTTGGCTTGTAAGTAGAACTTTGATAATAAGAATTTTAGGCCTTTGCATGTTACCTCAGATGAGCAAAATAAAATGTGAAGGGAGGCAATCCAGGTTTTGAAAATCCCAAAATGGAAGCCCTGTCTGTTTGTTCAGATCTACAGTTTTTCATAACAACCCAAGCAGACAACCCCTGATGCTCTATGCATCAGGCTGCAACAGTCCAACGTATGCATTCTGCTTAAGATCAAAGTCTGTCCTGTTGTAATTCTCTAAGTTCAGAGAATTGGTTGTGGTGTTTTGATGGTGAGAATCTACAACTTCTGCAATAAATAGGTCAGTTTAAAGCTTATTTCTGTACTAATTAATTTTTTTCCCCAAAGTAGGTAATGGCTGAAGGACATCTAGGAGTATGTGCAAAAGTCAATGTTGGCTATTTTCCAATAAAGCTTCACGTTTTTATTGCTGTTTATTTCTTTTCATGGTTGTATTTAAACATAGCTGCATTTCTTACACCCTGAGGGATGGTTTTAGAGTTGCCCTGCCAGATCTGCAATCAGTCTGCATATCTGTGGTCTCATGGCATGAGGTGTGATTCTGCAGCTTGTAAGCTCCTTGATTCTTTCATCCCTTTGCTACTAATTGCTGCTTAGTGCATGGTCAGGCAAGCTGTGTGAACCAAGAGCCTGGTTCAAACAGCCACGATTCCTATTTGTATTCCCACAGGATGGGATGAGACTACTCACATGTCTGAGACCCCCAGGGTAGGACTAGAAGGCTGTTAAACTCACAAACTTTGCAGAAATGTAGTGCTGTTTTTTATGAAAACCTAAAGCTGGTGTTTATTGTCAAATCTTCAAACAGTTCATTAGAAATACTTTCAATATGGGAGAAATAATTAATTGGGAAGAAAAATATAGTAATTGTTTTACTTTGTCTGTTTCTTTTGCTTTTCCAAAGAAACATAATTATAGCATAAAGTTTCATTTTAACTCGTGGTGCTTACCCTAAATTGCAGAAAGCTTGGGAGGGATTAAGGGCAGGCTTTATTTCGTGGCTAGATTAAGATTTCACGCTCCTTAGGCCCCGGCTTGTTTGGATTTACTGTGCCCTGGCAAAGGTTCCCAAGCCAGTTCTGCAGTCAAATATGGAATTTCCTGCAGCTGGGGGGCGCGGCAGTTTGGATATCCCTTTTTTGCTGCTTTGGGGTTTTAAATTTAGTCTCTCTCTGTAAGCCGAAGTAACAGCACTCGCCAATCACAAGACACAGCTTGTGCCCAGGCAAGTGGCCGGTCACACGAGCTGGGAGCGCGCTCGGAACTACGGCTCCCAGCAGCCCTGCCGGCCGACTGCAGGAAGCGGTCACGGTGATCGCTGCTGGACTTTGAGCAGAGATTGTGATCCCGAGCAGGGACAGGTTGCCGAGGCTCTCCCGCAGGTGCCCGGGCTGGCCCCAGAGAAGGCAGCATCTCTCCGTGCGGCCGGGCCGGGATGGCGGCGCGGGTGTCCGTGCTGCCCTTCCGCAGGTGTCTGTTCGATGACCCTGTGCAGATCCGTGTGGCCGGTCTGCAGCCGCAGCAGGCGGTCACCCTCCGAGCCAGCCTGCTGGACGAGAGCGGAGAGCTTTTCCAAGCCCACGCTCTCTACAGGGCTGGCAGCAGCGGGGAGCTGGACCTCAGCCGCTCCCCAGCGCTGGGGGGCAGCTATTTAGGTGTGGAGCCCATGGGGCTGCTCTGGGCTCTGCAGTCCAAAACGCCCTATAAGCGGCTGGCAAAGAGGAACGTCCTGACGCCTTTCTGTGTGGACTTGGAAGTGTATGAGGGCCATGGGGACATGAGCCGCTTGCTGGGAAAATGCACCAATGAACGATGGTTTTTAGGAGAGGGGGTGAAGAGGATTTCGGTCAGAGAAGGTCGTCTCAGAGCAACCCTCTTCCTCCCTCCCGGTGAGTTTTGATTCCATTCTGTTTTTCCAGGTATAACTGACACCCCGTGGTCGCTAAATGCACTCGGCAACCCAGAGCAAAGCCTCAGCTAACACTTCATTCAGCCTATATCTGGTCCAGGTACTGGATCATCACAGCAGAGCAAAGAGGAGCAGGTCTTGCCCAGGCGGGGCAAGGGCCAAGGCCGGGATGTGGTAGTGGAGGGAGGGCAGCAGTGGTAACACAGGGTGTCTCCTGGTTGTTCTAGTTGAGTGCATTGACCTCTTCCTGCAGTGAGAGCTTTGTCATAAAATGAGTTCATTTCTTAGCTCTTGTGTTTAGCTGACAGGACAAGGAGGCCCCTGATCCTTGGCAGAGCTGTGATGCGTGACAGCTCTGGCTGTGGAGTGAAGGCATGGTGGGAGCACTGGACTCAGCCTAGGCTGAAGAACCATGCTGTCAGCAGCTGCTACACATCTTCCTGCAGGTTTCAAGAAGTTTCTTCTTGACTGAGCAGCTGGACTGCATGGGATACTTAGGGAGATGGGAGACAAATGGGAAAAGCAAGATCTTTTAATTAAACAGGTGCTATATTTTACCACTCTGTACACAGCGCTGAGAATGGATCCTGTGCAAAGCTGCTTTAAGCCTGAAATGTTTCTGTTCCTTGAATGGCACTTAAACATGGTTATCTTGCTCTGTAATTAACAAACAGTCCTTTGCAGCTGCAGCACCACCATGTCTTGTAAGGGATATCTGGCTATGAGAATGGGCAAACCAGCATCAGGAAAGGAAGGTCCTGTTTTCTGCAGGAGAGCTGAGGAGCTCAGCGGTAATTTCTCAGATCTTACTGAAGCCTGAATTGGCACAGGTCAGTTCTTGCATTTTGAGTATCTTTAATCCCCTCCACGGCATAGCAGCCAGCATCGTTCGTAAGGAAGAGCAGTAATACACTGATCTTTATTGATCCTCAATAGCCTGTGGACTTGTAGGCCAATGCCACCTGAAATTCAGGATGAGAGAAGGATGTCCAATGTGTGAACTTCATATAACAAGTTTCTAAGAGAGAAAAGAAATGTGCAAATTACAGTAATTTTGTGCATTCCTTAGAATGAAACCCACCATGAAAAGCTTCAGAGGATGATTTTCTTCTGATATCTACTGTCCTGATGTGTGCTGAGGGGGCACCACCGAAGGACACCCTTAGGAACTTTTCTTTTGGTTATGTATACA
Organism: Sialia sialis; assembly: GCA_009812075.1. Taxonomy (NCBI): domain Eukaryota; kingdom Metazoa; phylum Chordata; class Aves; order Passeriformes; family Turdidae; genus Sialia; species Sialia sialis. Next base: position 22,162,086 of record VRYO01001269.1, on the reverse strand, counting down.
GCCTCCTTTCATTGCAGGACCTGGCCCATTCCCTGGACTTATTGATTTGTATGGATCTGGAGGAGGTCTTATTGAATACAGAGCAAGTCTCCTGGCTAGCAGAGGCTTTGTGACTCTGGCTCTTGCTTACATGTCCTTTGAAGATATCCCTGCTATGCCACAGACTCTTGAACTGAGCTATTTTGAGGAGGCTGTGAACTTTTTGCGGAAGCAGCAGCAGGTAAGAGACACATTCTGGTGTTCTTCCTGCTCTTACTAATTGGGTCCTAGACTAGAAGTACAAAATTGCTTAAAGAGAAAACAGTAATTTTTTACTAGTTTTTATCTTTTAAGATTTTAGAAGGGAAGAAATCCATTGGCTTTTTTACCATTTCTGAGATATTACAGGCTTTTGATTTTGAGTAAGTTTTGCAGGAAAATAATAAAACACTAACAATAGAATCCTTTATAGTTGTAGCAGTGGAGGTGTGACATATCTTAAGAAGCCAAGACTTAAGAAGTTGAGTATTTGAACGAGTGTGTGGGACAAGAAACACACTATATAGCAATGTAGCATCACACTTAACCCAAAAGTGACCAAGAGAAATCAAGTAGCATTTAAAATTTTAATGCAATGCTACTTAATGTGTATTTGTTTCACAAAGTTGTTTACTTTCTATCCCATGGACACCAGGATTGTAGGCAGTGTGAGAACAGAATTCAGTCTTGCTTGTTTGTCTTGATCCTCAGAGAGCTCTGAAACAACTAGAATTCAATGTCTTCCAAGACAAAACAGAAGATAACAGCTGTAGGAGAGTATAGAAGAAACTGCAATGAAGAAATCCAATGCAAGGAAACCCAGGAAAAGTGGCTTGGAGAGAGGAGCAGTAGGAGACACTGTACTGAGAGCAGGCTGAGCTGGGGTGTGGAGGGAGCAAGGATGCTTTGTCTATACACGTCACTAGGAGACAAATGTGTTACAGGAGGAGAAATGTTGAGGAGCTGCAGAATTCATAGTCACTCTTGGAGGCTCGGCAGAGGGATAGATGAGGGAGTAACATAACCTGAACAGAGGAAGGGGCAAAATACGAGTGGTCATTGTTGGATGAGTGAGAAAGCAGAACTGGAGAAGTTATGTCAGCTCAGGAAATAAAGAGTAGTTAATAATACTGTTTTCCTAATTCTGTTTCAGGTGAAAGGTACTGGCATTGGTGTTTTGGGCTTATCTAAAGGAGGTGATCTTGCCCTTTCCATGGCCACATTTCTACCTGGCATCAAAGCAGCTGTTAGCATATCTGGAAGTTGTTTTAATTCCTTTATTCCCCTGAAGGGGGATGGCTTCACTCTTCCTGTTCACCCATATGACTTGGGGAGGATGAAGATCAGTGATGAGTCTGGACTAGTAGATTTTTCAGATGTCTTAGACGATCACATGGACCCAGCAACTTGGGATTGCCGCATTCCTGTGGAGAAGTCCTTAGCCAAGTTCCTCTTCTTGTCTGGACTGGATGACATGAACTGGAAGAGTGACCTCTACTGCCGGGATGCTGTTCAGCGCCTTCAGCAGCACGGCCGGCAAGTGGAGTTTTACTCCTATCCTGGAGCAGGGCACCTCCTGGAGCCACCATACTTGCCTCTGTGCAAAGTTTCCATCCACAGGGTGCTTGGGATGTTTGTGCATTGGGGAGGGCAGTGGAGAGAGCATGCTAGAGCCCAAGAAGATGCATGGCGCAGGATACAGGCCTTTTTCTGGCAGCATTTGATGGACTCAGACATCCCCATGAGTAAGCTGTAGTGAAAGCTGTCAGAGATGCTGGCCAGGGATGGTATTTCATCACTCACTGGATCTTGGAAACTCACCAGAAGTTTCCTGGATTGCCTTCCTCGAAACTCCACTGTTGCATAGTTGTTTGCTTTCATTCCCCAAATAATTTCCCATTTTTAGCTGAATTTCAGTTGACTTCTGGCCCCACCTTCACACTAGATTGGCACCATCTGTAGTCTAAAAACAACCCAGCATTCCGTCATCTAAATCACATTCGTGCTGAGCTATCTTTGCCCTCAATATGCAACTGTCTCCTTTCATAAAAGGAAATACTCTCACAGGAGAAGTTTTCCCTCAAATGGTTTAGTGTTGCACCTTTAATTAATCCAGATATAAACAGCACTTTTGTTGGATAGCACATTAGTACACTCATCTTTCCTCCTGGTATACTGTTTTTTCCCATTTCATAGTAAAAAAAGGTTGCAGTAGTTCTGATCTCAGCTAGGGGAAGAGGCATTCTTCTGGCTTAATCTGAAGTGCAGTGATAACATTTTTTTTCTGGTTCCTCACAACCCAGGGGTAAATCTTACCCAGGTTACAAGGGTTGTATCTCCTGCTGACTCCACACAAGTTCCATGTTAGGGTAAAGTTTTCTCTGCACTACTCAGTGGGAGCAATGTGCAGTGTATGTGTGTGTGCACAGTTTGCTTGAGATTATCTGAATGAAGCTTTCAACCATCTGTCCACCTTTCAATACACTAAGTAACAATCCTGGTGTAGCCACGAGCTGTTATTTCACCTGACTGCAGAGATTGTGAGCAAGAGTCCTCACCTTCTGTTGGGAAGAGAAGTGATGGAGTCTGTGGTTTTGCACAGGGTTCAAGATCAGGGAGATTACAGACATGCCAAGTACTTGCTCTCGTATGGTCAAAAGTTAGTTTGTCTCCATTTTGGGTGGGAACAGTAAAGCCACTGCTGCTGAGTTCCCAGGAGCCTAGTGAAGTGGGCTGCCTCAGTGGTCCTGCCACTATAGCAGACAGCTCTGGGCTCAGTGACAGCTAAGAAATGCCACTCTTCAAGAGAGGACTGACCTTCTGGGAAGAATGTGCATTTTCTTACCCTTTACCAGTGCCCAAACCTACCAAGGGGGGCTGTAATCTACCTTTGGCTTTTGTGGGATAGTGGCAAACAGCACCTACATATCAAATAGCATCAGTGGAGCAAATTCTCTCTCCTAGAGCAGTTAAGCCTCACACCCTGACCATGGAAACAAGCAGGAGCTGGAAGTCTCTGCATTGCACCGAGATAGAAAAATCTTACCTTTGACAGTGTGATCCTTGATTTCCTGTTCTTGCTGAGATAAAAGCCCCGTAGGAGCCTGGATCCTGATGAGGGAGGAACTATGCCCTGAGTTTTCTTGCTTCAGGGGGCAATGATTACTCAAAGTGAGCACACTGGGCCTCAGAGAGGATTCTCTCATACAATATATTCAGCACAGACTGTCCCTTCAGGTACTTCTGGTTTTCCTGAACTCCCTATTCCTCAGACTGGTAGATGGGTACCAGATAGCAGAAGGTGTGAGTAGTTAGAGTGGGGACATATCTCTCCTGCTCACCCGTACTGGTCGTCCGTCAGGTTTTATGCTGTTGCCTCTTACTTGATTTCTGTTTGTCCCCTGCGTGCCTATGTCCTGCGTGAGCTGTGATTGTTCCAGATGTTTAGTGAGTGGGTAGGACCTGGCAGCAGAGTAACATGTACCAACAAGGAAAGTCAAACACATTTAAGCAGTTCCATCTGAGTAAGAGACATTTTATTTTTCCCCATTTTTCTGTTTTATTTGAAGCAGTCAGAAAACCCTGGGCTGCTGATCCACATTTTCCTCAGTCTCAGGGCCTTACACTGTGAGTTTCTCTGTGGTATGAGTAATTCTGTTCTTTTCTTTTTACCAAACACGGTGAGGTTTATACAAAGGAGTGTGTTGTTTTCCAGCCTGTGGGATAACTCACAACTATTTTAATCCCTTCTAAGGGGAAGCAGAACTTTCTCAGCCTTCAATGGACAGTTTACAGGCCTATACTTTGAATTACAAAATTGTGACCTTCTGAGAAAATACATTTTCTAGAGGAAACTACCATAACAAATAAAAATACTTTCAGTAAATCAACAGTGTGGTCAGTGATGCTTTCATCCAGTTGTTATGTTGTCACATTCAGCAATCAGGTTCGCAGAAGAGTGTTGAAAATAGAAGATGAAGGGAGCTGACTGGTGACTCCATCAATGACAACAGCACATACGACCTCTTTCTTTTGTTACTCTGGAATGAAAGCTGTGCTACTCACTTAAAAGCCCTTTATTTATCACTTGAATGGCATCTGACAAGAAAGACTGAAAAAGCTGATTTAGCTGAGCAGCTCTGTGCCACATACAGGTAAATATTCAAGGCAACCCAGCTGCACCGGGAATACTTTTAAACTGAAATTTGAAACTCATTATCAGGAAATAGAAACTGGAAACTGGTGTCAGACTAATATGCAATAATTGGAAATAATTCAGTGAAACACTTCTGTCTGTTCTTAAGCACGTTCTTTAGTATTTTGCTGATGACTTTGACTACTTAATGTTTTTTCTGCTGAAAAGATGATTTAGACCAGCAGGGCTAAGATCATGGGTTTTTTTCAAGACAGTATTCTACTAATTGCAGGCTCTTGGGTCTGAGGGCTTTATATAGTCTCTCCAGGCCTGCTGAATACAGAAAACATTATTCAAGAATAATGTGAAAGCTATTATTTAATTAAAGATAATAGACCTTTAGCTGCAAGAGATCCTCTGCCCAGCCCATCTGATAAATCTAATGGAAATTGAATGGAAAAATCTGTTCTTGTAATCTGCTTGTAAGTGAAAAGTGCTTGATATAAAATAGTATCAAAGGACTAGCTTGAACTAAAAGATCATCTTGATTGTTAGTCACTCACTGTTTAGCACTCTGCACTACATTTCTGTTTTGAGAATAAAAGCTTGTGACAAGCCTCTTAAGAACTGAGAATCTCCCCACATGTAATCTGCTATGAACAATCTTGCTACAAAGGAACAGTAGGTCTTTCAATGCTTTTTTGGGGTAGGATAATTTCCCTAGCTACCATGGAATCAGGCAACAATGGAGAGTGCTGATTTGCCCAATATATTCTTAAAATTTTACATCTTTGCTTTGAAAACTGACCCTGAGGCATTTTTATACACCTACAGTATAACTTGGAGGAAACTGCAGAATGAAAGTAGTCAAAATGCCTTTATTAGCAAGAAGTGAACCACAGGTGCAGAAGAGGTGAACCATCTTTGAGAAAGTGGCTGTCTCTGCAGAAGTAGTGGGTATTTGAGGTTTCAGTGGAATTTTAATAAGGACTATGCTATGCAAGGAGATTTCAACGCAAATGTGCTTCTCTGAGCCTAGGAGCTTCTTCAGGTGAAGCAGTGTCTCTGGGTGGCTTCTGCAAGCAAGGCTGTTTCATGGCCACAGAACAGGAGGAATGAAGTGAAAGATGGGAATATATTGTTGTGTGATGTAATTTAGAAGTCACTTTTCTCCATTTCTGAGCCAAATGTAGTATTAAGCACAGAGAAAGTGATGCTTTGTTTATGTTTGGGGAGAAGAAAGATTAATATTTCCAATGAACCAGTGCTCCTTGCTATTTTTCATTGTTGAGGACAAAAATAAGAAATGCTGAGTCTTAAAAAACTGTCTGTGCAAAATTTGCATTAAACCTAAAAATGTCTGTACCCTGACTCTGCATAGCATTTAGAGAAAAATAATTTAGTTACACTCTATTTATTTAGGATTATATATTTTCAATTACTTAAGCCGCTGAACTTTCAACATTTTCCTTTTAGAATGAGAATTTATGATTGCATTAAAATCACTTCAGTAAAAGATGTGGTTTTGTGGGGTTTTTTTAACTCTTTTAAGAGCACCTTGCTGCACAGAGGGAAAGTTATGCCTTTTTTCTGGTTAGTGATCTAACTAAGAGGTAATCCTGCAGAAAACAAAACAGAATGAAAAGAAGATTAAAATGTTCTGCTGGATCAAAGAAGAAAGCAGCAGGAACACACATGGGGTTATCAGGAGAAGCAGGGGTGGGCGATACCATGCCAAGATAACTAAAACCCGCTAGTTTCTTATTTATGTTTGTAATAACTAGCCCAACTGATTCTAAATTGTGACTCCATTTCTGTAACCAGTGAAGTGAGTGCTTGTGGCTCATTTTGTGCTGCCCCTGTTTACAGTGGATCTGGTCCTGAAGGAAAGAGGTGTTCAACAGTGGAGAGAAAATTGTGAAATACGGAGTCAGATAAGAGATGAGCTGGATAGATGGTTCAAAGGAAACATCCTGGATAGGAACAGAGTATGTGCATACCTCTGCCTTCATCTAGAAGAGGAAGTTCAAATGCACTGCTATCATTTTAATATGCTATGAATTCAGCAAGGTAGTTATGCATCAATAATCCTGTGCCATCTGCAGGAGTCTGTTCCTGTGCAGTGTCACTCTGACATACTCAAACACCCAGCACTAACTCAAAATGGATTATTTTTGGTTGCACAGTGCTCCAACTCCAGCCATTCTCCCATCTCTGGGTTATTTCAGATCAGAGATAGGTCATCTTGAAGCAGTAAAACTACTTTGATACTTAATGCCATCACTACTGTTGTAGTGGAAGAAAAGGAGGTCAGTGGTCTGTACTTTTTGGTGGAGATATCAAATCACTAAACAGCTCAGCATTTACTGCTTCCATGGCAGTCTGTATATCACTTCCTGTGGAGGTGAGACCTCTCAGGCTCCATTTAGATCAGCAGTGTGCAGGGGCAATTCTTCTCTTTCAGGCCTTCTAGGGAATCTTGTTCTTTCTATGGCTATCTTCCCTCACCTGAGAATGTAATGTCTGCTTTCTTTTTTTCCTCTAGCTTTAATAGTTTTGCTTCTGTCCCACTGACCATGAGCCAGGACATTCTAATTCCAGGGTACCCATAATCAAAATTGTAACCCAGCTAGACAAATCAAAAATTAACCAAAATAGAGGTATAAATTGTACATAAATTGTGCATACACAGAAAAGAAAGAAAAAGTGTGCATCCAAGGAGTATCAATTCTTAAGTTTCTTCCCCTCATAAAGGGAAGTAGTGAGTGTATGGATATATATAAATGTCTGTTGGAAAGGAAGGGATGAATGGAGAGCATGAAGTGAAGAAAAAAACCAAAAGATTATGGGTCACTTCCAAGTAGAGATATTATATGATTAAAAAAATCCGTTGTGAAATAAGTTAGAATTTTTTTGGTTGTTTTTGTATTTTTGTTTGTTTGTTTGTCTGTTTTTTGGGGTTTTTTTTGTGTTTTGCTTTGCTTTGTTTTTTACCTGTAGAAGGTAGGTTCCTCAGTAGAAATCTCCACCTGGCAGAAGGACAGACATGTGCAAGTGAAAGCACAGTGGCTCAGGCTCACAACCCAGGTGGCTTCACTGCACAGTGCCAGAGGTGAGTGTAGGGTGAGCCCTGCCTGCTTTGGGATTCCAGGGATCAGCACAGTGCCCATTATTCAGCCACAAGGTAAATCCACTTTTCTCTGTCAGACAATGTGTGATGGTATCAGCAGCTAACACAGGACACAGGATCTACTCAAAGAAGTCACTGAAACCCATATTTTGTTCACTTTCTGAATGAAGAGATTTCATGGTCGGTTATTATTAGTACACTTATTGTCTTGGAATATTGAGAATGGATGCTTTTATGAAGAGATAATAACTGCTTTCCATTACTGAAGCTCTAGTGACAGGTTACAGAAATTTTCTCAAGTTCCCTTACATTGAGATCAATATAGAAATGGAGGAATGTTTTATCTCTTGTTGATTCCATTCAGATTTTTCCAGCCACTCATCTGACTTGAAAATAATGTAGTTTTTTGTTCTCTAATTTCTAGAGAGTCCTGAGGCAAGAAAGGTATTAAAGAAAATAGATTTTCTCACACCGGGGTAAAGGTTAGCATTCAGTTGTGTGACTCCATTTTATCCTCTTAAAGACTGGTGGTAAAAGCCTCCTTGAAATAGACATTAACCCAAAAACTGGGGCTCTCCATGGACTTTAGAAGGCTGAAACTCATGCCTTGGCTTTGCCTGATGAAGTTCTCCCATTTCCCAGATTTGTGTTCTGATCAGCAGTTTGTTGTTGAACTGTACATAAGTGCTTATGATGGCTTCAGGAAAAAGGCTTAAATTTTATTCCAAGTTAGACCAATAGGTTTTGAAATCTTGTTATATTTTCATGAGATGAAAGCTTTATTTTACCAAGAGTTACCTTCCACATAATATAAAGCAAAGTGACCCATTTGGTAATGTAGCTTCCTTAGGATATATTGCTTAAGGTGTGCCTTGTCTGTGTTTCCCTTGATGCATCTGGATTACTGTGCCCAAAAGAAGGGGGAGGATGACTGGAGATAAACATAACTTTTCTCTCTTTTTTTTCTCAGTTGTCTCTGGCTTCTAAGGTGTGTTTTGTATAGTCTGAAAAACACTGTCCACTAGCAAAAGTACTGCTTGGAAAAAGCCAGCCTCATCCATCTCCTAATATGGCTCTTTCCTCTTGTGAGGCCTGAGAGAAAGCTTTGAACCTGAAAGATGCTAGTGCCTGATAGTTACCATGCAGTGAGAGTTCAGTCACACTCAGGCCAGAGCCGTCTTCTCTCTCTGCTTCATTTGCTGCTTGTTCCATTTGCTTTCGGGTATTTTTATCATTTCTCTCTGCCTTATTAGCCTTATAATAGATACCCCACAGAGGATGACAGTGGGCTGAGGCAGGCAATACCACTCTGCCTTTCAAATCACAAATTTAAGAAAGATGGTTTGAACTTTTTAGAAAATTTGACTTTTTAAGCAATTTGCTCCCATAGCTTTGCTTGTGCAGCTGGGTTGAGAGGAGAGTAGAATTTTTTAAGACCATTGTTATCCTTCTTCATTCCTCTCAATTCTTCACATAAGGGTACTTGGCTTTCCAGTGCTTCTGTTTTGTTTTCCTTCTCCCTGCAGAACATAATTTTGTATAATCAATGAACATCAATCCAGACTCCAAAGGAATACAATTTCCTGGGCTCTGAAAGTAATCCAGAGTTTAGTCTCATAAATCTTGTGTATACTCTGCAGCTCTTCCATCTCCTAGCCAGGTTTGACAACAGGGTCATTTAATGTAGCACATAGTAAAATACATTTCTTTTGTGACCTCTGAGCGAGCTGTTCACAGTAAATCACTGTACACGTGGTTGTGACTTGAGCAGTGCCTGTGCATGTCTCAGCTGCTATCCTGCTATCCTGTCTGTAGAGCAGTGCAGAATTCTCTTCATGAGGTGGTGTTCCTGGAGGACAGAGCCTCCTGCCACACCTGAACAACAGAGAGTGATTTTTCTGAGGGTCACCACAAGTACAGGTCCCAGAGTCAAGGAGATTTTAGACAGAATGTTACTTGGTATGTGAAATATAGTTCTTCTGGGAGCAGATCAGTGTTTGTGGATGGTAAGGATGGTTTCTCCTTGCTGCAGTCCCCAGTTCTTCAGTGTGAGATTCCATGTGGAGACAGTCAGGAATACTTTTATCTTTGCTAGATTTTTCTTCATGGGTTTTAGGTTTTCGTTGAAGAGGTGTAAAAACTGAAAGCATATTTAAGGACGTTTTCAATATTCTCATGCCCCTGAAAGTGATAGCATGTGGTTGTGTGCCTCCAAATGGAAATCTCTGCTGAAAAACAGAAGGGAAAAAACCCCTCTGTTTTCTGAAAAGCCAATAATCATCTAAAAAATGTTTTTCTGAAACAAGAGATGCTTTGATGAGCTTAGATGTCATGATGCTGTTTGCTTGGCTAGCAATTCTGCAGTGCCCTCAGCTCTGTCTTCTGCTGGTACCATAGAAACAGCGGGCACAGCATGTACCTACCTCTACTTTCAGGCAAGAGCCACAGACCAAACCAAAATCCTCTTCTGCAGTTGCCTCCAGGCAATCAGAGGCCTGAGATTTTACAATTTATCTCTTCTTGGTCCTTTGTTTTATTCTCCTCCTATTTTAGTTCGTTTTCCTCCATTAGGTTTCCTGAATTCTGCTTTTCTTTCTTCCCTCATGTCTCTCTTTAGAAGCATGCCATCTTTGACTTTTTATTCTCGAAAAACTTTGCAAAATTAAATTCTGTATCTTTTGTAATACAGGTGATCAGATTATTGTGATGAGGTTGAAAGGAAATGTATTAATTATCAGATCTGAGACTTTTGTCTGATTAGACTTTCAAACTACAAAATACTTTACTTAGCACTGATATGGAGACTTAATTCCTCTGTTAATCCACTGACTCTTTGGACTGCTGCTGCAACATGAACCCATTCTGGAAGCAGGCTGTATCAGAGAAGGAAGAGCCTGCAACAGGGAGGAGATTATATATCAGAAAATTTTAAATATTATGTTTGCTCTAGGGCAGAAGGGCTCACTCAGTGCTTCTGGTAGGTCTTAAGCCCTCCTTGTGAAATGAGTAAAAAATGGCAGATCCAGCACCAACTCTTGTTGCAGAGGTGGATTTCATCTAAAAATAAAATATCTGTATGTCTGGAACTGGAACTCCATATTTAAGAATATGGAGGTGCAAATGCTGACATGACAAGGATTTCTACAGGGAAATACTATCTCTTTCATTAGTATTTGGGTGTCCATCTCTGTATGAGGATTAAGTTTGCAAGAGAGAAAGAGAATGTCCTTGCCAGCTATAGATTTCCAATGTATCCTTGACTTACTTCCATAGCACTAAAAACATCAGCAATCTCTGAGCATATTCTGGATTCATAAAGGTTTTCTGACAACAGAATACCTTCTGCTGTCTTAAATTGGTCTTCTACCCCTGTCAGAGGAAAGGAAGGGTGTCTTTAGCAGTATCTGTCTGCTCTAAAGACTTCTTGTTTCAGCTCACTAGGTGAGGCCTGAACACTGTCTCCAGGATTTGTGACCATGAAATTACTATGAGAAAAATTGGCACACATCCCGAAGGACTTCTGATTGTTATCAGTGGGATTTTACACATCTACAAGTATTAAACTGGTACCAAAGTGATCAACATCTTACAGAAATGGGTGCTGGGTGAATATATTCATTTATCCTCTTTCCATATTCTAGAATCATGGTTTACTGTATGGGTGAACATAACCTTCAGTGGCCAGCTGGGAGCTCTTATTCTGCTATGCTATATCCTGAAGAAAATACAGTATATCCTGGAAACTCTGATCAGAAACTACGTGCAGGATGCTTTGGTTTACTTTGGCAAACAAGGCTGTAAAGGAAAAATGATTTGGGTGTATAATGGTGGTTGAGGCTTTGGTAGAGAGGAAAGACTGATGGTTTGTCTCCAGGTGTTGAGGGAACCTTTTAGCTATCCATGCTGTTTGTGGCTCTCCCAAACAATGAGCTCAGAGCAGCTACCTTGTTGGCTCAGAACCTTCTAGCCTGCTTGTTCCTGGTGTGTGCCTGCTCCTGCCTTGCCATGCATTTTGTATTGCCAGCACTTCAGGATTTTATTCCGTGTCTTCAATTCAAAAGTGCTGTGTGAGTACACACCGATGGAAGCACATGTAGTTGGGGTTTAAGGAAAGAATGGGGCCTTACTAGGAGAAGGGATCCCAGCTTGCTTTTCAATGTGATTGCAGCCACACTTACTATTTTTCCAGGTATTTCAAATGCTGTGTAAGTAGTCACTGCACAGCTGAAGTTTGTATTGTTCAGGGAACAGCATAACCGTTTGACATACAGCTATTTTATTTAATATGACCAGATGGTACAATCCTATTTAAATTCAGAATACAGTGAATTGTAACACTGTTCTTTTTTCAAGCAAGAAAAATGTTACCATAAATATGCAAGCTTTACACTTGGGAAGATGGAGAGGAAAATTTTATCCTCAATGTACAAAACGATGTAATAATTTATAATAATGGTTCCCAGCTGTAAAGAATATGCCTTTTCTCCTCTTTTTTCCCCAGTGTATATTGTCATTTTCATCTGCTGGCTAAGTGTGTGTTTGGCTTTCCAGAACATATGATTCTCTTGGCAGCAGGGGATATTCTGTAGCCTTTATTACAAACCCCTAGTCCATTAAACCATGTTTAAAGGGTTTCATCCCCTCTGCAGGGTTGTCTCTGCTCTCTACTCAGGCCTGTCCATGGACAGCACTTCCTCTAGCAGCCATGTTCACATTGAAGGGTGCAGCCCATGAGAGACAGATGAGAAAGCTAAGGAGAGAAAATGTGGGTCTGAATATAAAAGATGGCTTGGCTGCTCAAAGCATCATTGCTGCACCTCTGTACCAGGGAGATCATGTACTCTGTCCTCCCAGTCTAGGAAAAATATTTTGTCACTTGTAGCTAAGTAAAATTTACAGGTCACAAGATGGCAGCATAATCTCACTAGTCAAGGTGACAAAATTTGGAGGGTCAGGTCAGTAATCTTCCTCAACTCAAACTCCTGTTTTGAACAGTCAGAAAGTCCTATATCTAATTAGCTGGTGCTTCCTAGGCTCTAACTGCTATGTATATAGGTAAAACTATTATATATGTGGGTGAAAAGCCTTTCAAACTAGTCTCTTTCATTTACATTCAGATGCACTGAATAGATAAATTGCTCACCAGGAGTTCAATATGGAAGAGAAAAAATGACACCAGCATTATACTGACAATCTAACTAATCAGTAAAAAAGGCAACACTGATAGCACACTGACTTTGCAAAGCCTGTCCCACTGGGAGTCATACTGTAGTATCTCCACTTCCTTTCTGCTCTTGAGAGCAAGATGTTCTGAATGCTGCCTCAAAATACACATTTCTTGATGAACATTAATTTGCTGATAGTACTGCTGAGTGAATATATTACCTGTGAAGAGCTAATTAATATATTATTCTCCTTCTGTTTGAGGGATATTCTGTATTTGGTTTTCATCTCCCTATTTGCCTGTGTGTGTATATCTGTCTTTCAAAGAGTTCTGCCCATTCTTACCATTTGTCATGAGCTGAATCTTTCCAGTGTGCATCACCTCATTTGGAAAAAAGGACTGTGCTAGGGAGAGATGATTCATCACATCAGTCACCATATTATATAATGCATTGTGATAACAAACCCTGAGAACATACCTAGCAGCAATATTCCCACTTGTGACTTTAAATACTTAGTGCAAAAATATCTGCAAAAATAAGTGGGGATATCTTCATCTATTTGGAAGAAAAACAAGCCATGGGAGCAAGGCAAATATATCTCCATTTTCAAAATTAATTGCAAGTGTTTGTGATACTACTGCAGAATTAAACCATAGAGATTTAAATGCAATTTTCAGATGTGCTTTTTTGAGAATGTTGAATCCCAGTTCTACAAGTTTCTTGTATCTGTGAAGTGAATGTGGTGTTTTGACATATGTGCAAACTGTTCTTATGGGTATTTACTTGCTGAACTACATGTAGATTTTATTGCACAATTTTGCAAACTTTAGACTTTTGAACATGTACTGAAATCCAAAATGGTCATTGGCTTTGGCTTTTTTTACCTGTTCAGATGAAGATTCTAACCTAGTTTTCTCTTACTAGTTAATATTGTTTCAAGCATGCCTTAGACAAATCCAATAAAGTCAAAGAAAAACGAGATAACTGTAGGCTGCCCTTTCCATTAGCTCATTGTTTCCATCCTAAGTGATTGGCCACGTGGTGTCACTGTGTTTTAAGGCACCAAAACCTCTAGCAGTAAAGCTTAGCAATTCCAAATTTTCAAAGTATCTCAATCAAGTGGTATTATCTAAGGAGACTCTTCAGCAAAAGTGACAAGGTCAAAAAAGCTTCATGGTAGGAGAATTTTAGGAAAATATTTTACACAAAACGTTTATTTCTCAGCTTCCATTACCTTCTTGGAATACATCAGAAAATTTTTAGCCCAGAAGGTCTTTTTCTCCAGCTTTGCATTTCTCCAGTTTTTTTTCCAGTCTGCATTTTGGTACATTCTTGTATAGGAAGCTTTATCCTAAATTGTTGCAAGTTAGAAATTTAAAAATCCATCTGTGCTGGACTTGTCCTAAACTTCAGTCATAGTTCTTCTTTTCTCCTTCTGTCTTTGTGTATCTGAATTTGCAACAGCCTTTGGCTCTGCTGAATAGAGGAAACTTGGCCTTATGGTGCTCAGAGCAATATAAATTGCATCACCTGGGACCCACAAAATGCTGTTTAATATTAATATCCTGCCAGCTCTGAAGAGTTCATTGCACAACACACCTGCTCAAGAGAGCCGTGCCAGCACCTGATGTTTTGCGTGTTTAAGGAGTTTCAGAATGTTCAGCTATAGTAACAGGGAGAGAAGCAGTTGTGTACAGATACAGCGCAAGCCTTGGCCAAGCAGATGATATCTGGCTCAGGGTGTTGTCAAAAGGCTGCAAAACCTCAGCAGTGCTCAGTGCTGGTGTGCACTGTTTCTCCTGTGAGTGGTAAGTAAGCCTGGAGTAGCAGGCCCTGTGCTTACACCCTGCGTGGGTAGGACTATTGTTTTATAGGAAGCATTCATGTCTGGCAATGGCTTAACACCCATGGAGAGTGCCTGTTGCTTTGTTTTGCTGGTTAGCACATTAGGGGTTGCAATGCTTTCCCTAAGCCAGCTGCTGAGCTTTGTACGGAGCTTACCCTCTGCAGAGCTGCTGACAGCAACAGTGCTAGTTTAAGCTCTGTATTTCTTAGTCATAGTTTTGCTACCTTGTCTGTTTGGACCAGGAATTAACTTATGATATCTCTGTTCTGAGGGCTGTATCTTCAATTTAAGTGCAGTCAAGTCATATTTAGAATTGTTTGGTCTACAAAACATGGTGCCCTGAAAATTCAGGCGCCTCTGTATGAATTTCAGTGCAATGGTGTGAATTGACGAATTAGCTGTGTTAGTCTGGCCTTGAATGTGACCTGAGATTAAATGCTAAATAAAACCTGGACCGTCAGATCTCACAAGCTACAGCAGAAATGAGATGTGCTGTTCCTTGCAGAGGCAGCAACAATGCAGTGAGCGGGTTTGGAAGAGTGAGTCCATCTGTGTGTACATTTGTGAATAGCATTGTTACTTGCAATGTAAAACCAGCTTAGAAGTATGTTCCACTGATATTTATTTAGAAAAACTTAGATATGATTTTGGCCCGTGATTTCTTCTATTTCCCCCTCACCCTTGCTTCTGTGATTATCTTAACTGGAAGAATTTTCCATTGGCCTCTGTGCTGGTGGTGGCCTCCAGTATGGGAGCTTCTGTAGAGGATAAAGCATGGTATGGTTCACCCTGGAGGAAGAGGAGCCTAAAGCAGAAGGTATAAACAATAATGCAGAAGAACAGATGGGGTCTCCTGTAGGGAAAGGTGGTGGGTCAAGCTTGGGAGTAAGTTGGGCATATTGCCAAAACAATTTGTCCTTGTTCTGCAGAACTTGGAAATTGCTGACCTCATTATCTAAGACAAAGCGTCTCCTGGTAGTGTGCAGGGGAGCCCTAACATAACTATAATTATCCTAATGGCACTGCTGCCATGATGGTGTGTTAACTATAAACAGGAAAGACTGAAACCCTCTGACACAGATGAGATGCAAATGAAGGGCTGGTGCCTCTACTGTAGGAATACCAATAAGAAATAGAAACTGGCTGAGGAAATCCTTCAAGGTTTGTCTCCAGGAACTGCCTTCAAAATGTTTGCTCAGGGAAGAAAGCTGTGATACAGGGGAAGGATGGGTGTTTCCTCCCCTTGTGGTTTTATGAACCTCAGGCTCTGGAACCAAGGCTCCTTCTGAGGAAACTTTTATGTGTTGTCTTGTGAAAGGTGCTGTCTGGGAAGTTCTAGTACTCCATATTTTTGGAAGAGGTGCACTATATATCAGTGCCAAGGGGGTTTCAGTGTTAATTTCTAACACTGTTAGATCAAAAAGTGAGTCTTCTTGAAATAATGGAAACAGCTTGTCCCTTCATCTGAAGCTTTGTATGAAGCACAGAGACCATCATTGCCTGTGGATATAGGTCAACAACAGGTTTCTAAAATATGTTTGATATATAAGGATATGGAAGAAAAAGGGATTTCTAAAAAAAAAATCCATCTATGGATATTTAGTTGGACCTACCCAATTTATGCATTTTTCCCAGTAATGACTGAATCAAGTTCATCATGTTTGATTGAGCTACACATAAAGAGAATCATCCAGTTTTGATTTAAATTTAGTTGTCATGTGGGGAGGAAATGTGGTGTGGAGGCTGAGAAAAGTCAGAGGTCGCCATGTGAAAGGAAGGTGTAGGAGGGAAGATACATAGTTTAACACAAGTTTCAAGATCAGAAATAGAATTTATTGACATTTATGGTACTGTGCCACTGCAAAAAGAGAGAAGTCAACACTTCTTCAGGAGAGAAGTGATTTGTTACAAGTGATAGAAGTTCCCAGATAAGCTGTAGACATAGCTTCGTAAAAGATCTGTAGTCTAAACAGAATGCATGAACACCAACACAAACACTAACACGTATGAAAAAATAGAAGTAAACGAACAGGAGTTTAACAATAATTAAACCTATGAAAAAATGTGATACATTGGGTTTTCACAGGAAACAGAGAGGAAAATGCACTCATGTTTTGTGCATATTGCTTTTTCTGTTTGATTGTTCATCAAGCACTGGTGCACCTGAGGTGGCACTTCACCTGTGAATTATCCCATTAGTATCAATTAGACAGTTCCTGAGAGGAATGTGTGCAAGTGTCTGAGAAGATCAAAAGTTCTGGCTTTTTAAGTGCGCATGTTAACTACTAAATGGATAGCAGAAAAGCTGGAATTGTCTAAGCACAAGACCTACTAGTGAGTTACGAGTAGCTGTAGATCAGAATGATGTCTCTTAATCTTTTCAGCACTTTTCCAACTGCAAAGACATGGCTTTGAACTTTCAGCAGTTTACTGTGGATTGTTTCTTGACTGGCTGATTTTTGACTAGCTCTCCTCAGTAATCTGGAGTGGTGAGGGACAAGAGACAAGTGTAAGGGGTGAAGATTGTAGCTGTGCTGAGCTCTACACAGTTAGCAATAAAGACCCCAAGATGCTCTGTTGTTAGAAGGCTTCCCATTAAACCCTGTCCTGACACAGACAGACCTCATAATGGTGATGACTGCATATATCAGAAGGAAGGAAGTGGAGCTGAAACGATCATCACCAGAACTAGAATTAAGATATCAAATAGATATTCCTGTCACTAGAGGCTAAAATGGATTGGCATGGATTCACCTGTACACTTATCCTTTCAAATGTTGGGGATGAAAGGGGCTGGTAATAGCTGTTAAGATCTACTCCTATTAAGGAAACATCAAATTGCTTTAAAATATCTTTGTTTCTTGGTTTGGCAATGGAGACCCTAATATCTTCTGTTGGAGTTATTAACATAGACTTCCTAGTACATGAGTATATTGGATGAAAATTAAGCTGCCCTTGCTCACTGCTTCTTACAGATTATCCCTGGTGCCATGTGAAACCATTAATTAACTTTCTGACTCCCAGGTTATTCCCCCCAGAGCTGAAGGATGTTTTGCTTGGGACAAGTGAAGAGCATTTAGCTGCATCTGTAATAATGTAATGCAACCATTCATTTCATTTGATTCAGAGCCACATAAGGTTAAACAATGTCCTGTGTGGAACAAGAAGCATCTTAAAGTATTAATTCAGAGGGTGGGACACATTTCTGATCTATGCCACAGCTAGTGGACCTTTTGGTGCTCTCTGGATCTTGGGTAAATTGATACTTTACACAGTACATACACTTGAAGAGGAATACACTCAATTTCTCTGAACATTGAGAGTTCAGTATGCAGTGTTTGGGTATTTAACAACAACAACCGAATCATTTCTTTTTCTTTGCAAAATTAGTTCGTCTTTCCTCTGACTTGCAGCAGTTTCTGTAATCTCAGCTAATCTAGCTGTTGCTACTTTCATTTCACACGACAAATTTCTCACTGACTTACCCAAGACATACAAAGGATTTATGACAGAGTCAAAGAGCAGGGGGTACATTACTGTATTAAATCTTATTTCCTCTCTTCTCTTTTTACTGTAACAAGGTGTTGCACAAGGCTTTCCATGCTCCACATATCTGTCCCTGTTGTCAGCTGTTTGTGTATCAGGTCTGAGGAGGAGGAGGAGGAAATATGTGGTGCATTATCAAGTTGGGTACTTCCCATTCCCAGTTTTAGCATAGGTGAGGAAGCGGTGTCTGATGAGCAGAGCCGACCGTACATTTTCTGATGCAACACTTCTCATTAGAAAATGTTGATTGGATTCTGCATTGCTGGGTTGGCTGGTTCTCCTGCTTCATGGAAACTTGCATGGAAAGCTGTCCTGCTTTTGTACACCTTGCTGACCCATCTGGCCTGTTCCTCTGGCTACCCATCATTCTGTGATGACAGGACACTGCTGGCTTCTCCCACTTACCAGGGGCTATCCCCTAGGCTGGTCAGCAGGTGAATGAGATGCCCATTAGATGTTCTTAGGCTGTTGGTCAATTCCTTTGCTTCCAGCTTCCTAGATCTCAGCTGTGAAGCAGCCCCTGGGCATGCTGAGCCAAAACAACTGTGTAGGCAGGGTCCTGGCATGTCAGCTGAGGCATCAACCCAGAAATGTTTCAAAATCTTTCTTATATATGGGAGTGAAATCTTTTCAGGGTGGTGTGCCAGCATGATTTCCTCTGTGGGATGAACATTCCGGTTCCCAGTACTGGTGCAGGACATTTTACCTTTTTGTGGTTCACAGTTTGCTTGCTCGTACTTGGCTGACAAATGCATTCAGTATGTGTGTAACTATACAGTAGGGAAGACCAACAATTATTGGATTTGAATCATACAAAGCAAGGGTCTCTGCCACTTTGCAATGTGTCTATTGCATGGGGAAGGGTTGCAGAGTACAAACTGTGCGTGTTGCAGGGAGGGCACCAGCAGTGGTTTGTGCTCTGCTGCGTTGGCAGGCTGTGGGTGAGCTGTTTATGGGACGGGTGATCATCTGAAATCCAGCCTTCCATCAGATCTCTGCCCCTGGAAGCTAGAGTCTCACAGTGAACGCATCTTCCCCAGCTCACACTCTTCCTGGCTAGGTCCAGGAGATCTAATTTTGGGCCTTTGGCACATAGGTCTGGAATCCTTTGCTAAATGAGGCAGTGTAGGTAGCTTAATACTTAATACTCTGCTCTGAACAGGCTCAATGTTTTTCATGACCTACTCAAGATTTTTTTCTCTTGTTGACCATATGTCTTTCCTGCCACATAGACCGTGATTG
The DNA here is from genome assembly GCA_009812075.1 of Sialia sialis. NCBI lineage: Eukaryota > Metazoa > Chordata > Aves > Passeriformes > Turdidae > Sialia > Sialia sialis. Next base: position 22,143,004 of record VRYO01001269.1, on the reverse strand, counting down.
TGGAAGACCTGCAATTAAAAACACCCCAGTTCCTTGAGATGCTGAAGGCGATACATTTCTCTTGGCTTTGGTATGATCTTCTATTCTAGATTCTCACCTTTCAAGAAGCACTTCATAAAAATCTTTGGAGCTTCAGAATTCCCAAGGTATTGTATAAGTTAAGAGGTTAACAAAGATCTGTGCCTGTAAAAAGATTTTTTCTATTCGACCGAAAGCGTTTAAAATTGCAGTGTTGTGCAAGTGTCATATTTTATGTGCTGCTGAAACAGAGGAATTAACCCTGACCTAATATGCATACACAGAGACATTCAGAGATAATATCAGACTCTGTGGATGACTCTGCCTTGGCATGGGTTAGGGCAGCTTTCCTGAGACCAGCTGAGATGCTCACAGTGTCTCAAGTGCCAGGCTCTCTGCTCATACTCTGCCTCTCTGCTGGCTTAAGGGGAGCAGGTAGCAGAAGGCTGCTCTCATACCACTGGAATTAAGCTGAGACTGCTTTCAGCAAGGCAAATTTCAGTTGCTCTATTAGGAAAACATGGACTTCTTTTTGTCACAGAAATGACACAAGTTGAGTGGAAGAAGAGACACAAACCTAAGGGAGAATTTTTTCTCATCAGAAATATTTTGTACAGGGATAAGCATCAATGCAGAAGGAGCTTTTGTATTCAAATCCTCTGTAGAACCCCTGAAATTGTCTTCTGCTGTCAGAAGCTGTAATCCACCAGAAGTGAGTCACAGGGCTCTTAATTGCTGTAAATAAGCTTGCAAGGCTCATAATAAGACTAACGACTAAGTCAAACTCTTGTTACTCTAAATTGTTTGTATGGCTTGGTTGATATCTAGAGTTTTTGTATTTAAAAAAAAAAGGACAGAAGTAAAGAAAGGAAAAAATTCCGTTTTCAAATGTGAAGATCTTTCAAAAACCTTAGATCACAGCTATGAAGAGGTACTGAAAAGCCCTGGTAGTGAGATCAGTGCATGATCCACTTGCAGGAATGTGTGTTGAATTGTCTGATGCATTTTCCGTCTCTGATACTCATTTCCCATGGAGTGCTGATGCTTTAGACAGCTCTTATGGACAATGCTGCTTGTCCATAGTCAAATTCCCACTAATGAGCTCAAGCTGAGGCTGTGGCTGCATGCCACTACAGAAGGACAGCCCTGGAAATCCTTCAAGAAAAGGACAAGAGTAGTTTTCTGTTGTTTCAGCCCCTCAAATGAATGTAGCATTTTGCCAGAGGAGTTCCAGAGCCAGTACTGCTGGCTAAGTAGGAGCAGGGCTTTCTAAGCTTGGGAGTTGGACTGGAGCAAAACCCCCTGTTTTAGCAACAACTATCTCTTAGATTTCCTGCTGCAACATGAAACTTTGCCATTAGGTATTTTTAAGAGTTGAGCATTTTCAGATATTTATCAAGAACTCTGTGTCAATATTCACTTGCTCTTAGTGATCAGTGTGCCTGCTATAAAGGCACACTTTGCAGGTATTTCCACAGCTACTGGTGATATTCCTGAATGCATCCAGGTCTCCCTGAACTGGTTGTTTCTGTATTTCTTTGCCTTGCCTCTATGCTCAGTTCAGTGGTTTTCTTACATTTGCACTGCGCTAAAATCTTCCAGATTACTGGGCCAGGACATAGGTTGGCTGATGCTAGTTTAAGTTAAGTTTAGTTTAGTTACCCACCAGCAGAATAGCACATTGAGGATTCCTGCTACTCTTTCAGTCTTGCTAGTTTTGGAGGGCTACTTAGACAATAAGTTACTGGCAGGAATGCATTAATTGAACCCTTAATGACTTCCATATTATTTGAAATACATTACTGTATGTCTTTTATTTCTTTCTCAACAACATCTAAGGGCTGTGCTCAGGTAAAGGTCAGACCTTGAAAAAACCCACATACAGAGTTTAAAGAGGATTGGACAGAAACAGAAAGGAAATGCTGCTGCATGTGTCATACAATCACTGCAACCTTTGTTTTATAATTACTCTTGCCCAGTATAATAACTTCCAGTAGCAAACATGTCCTTAGTAGATCCAGCCCCAGAGAGCTTGCAGTTGTTGAGTGAAAAACAATAACAGAAAGCAAGAGTTACTCTCTTGATTCTAATAAAAGTGACCATTAAAAAATACAAGAGGTAGGTGGCAACTGAGGAAGAAACCCTTCTCTTGATAATTTGAAGCTGAATACCATAACCATAAGTCAAGTGTCCCTGTCAGCCAAGTGGTGAAGTGTAATACTTACCTAACTCTTCTGAGGTCTTTGCACAAGCAATTTTATACTGACATCAGTGTCAGACTATTTGAATAAGATCGAAAGATAAAGGTTTGAGAAACTGGCTTGAGTGGAACGACATTGAAATATCTTACCCAACCATTATTTCAATTAGGTGCTCTGCAATCACATGGTTTAAAATAAAAGAACAATTTCTAAACATAAACACAGCAGGTTTCAATGTGTGGCTTTACATTGACGTGTCTTGGAAAGGCAACACTGCAGTCCTCAGATACCCCAGGTAGGTAATGAGCAGCTTCCTCCCATCGTGAAGCTGCAAAGATCACTATCTTGCCATATTTTCAACCACGCCTGCAAAGCACCTCAGGAAATTAGTAGCTCTCTTACTCTGGCCAGGAAAAAGAGCCAGTGATACTGGATTTACTGTATGATGTCTTTGTTTAAGGTAACAGTGGTTCAGGAGATAGGTAAGAGGATATAACACCTTTTACTTTTCTGAAACAGGGATAGATCTTGATAGCCAGAAGGACAGTTCATTTACAAATGTTATTACCTGATTGCTGCTGGGATAGACAACCTGGTATTTTGTTCTAATTAACAGCAGGTACTGAAAATGGTCGTTTGGAAAGTATTCAAAGATCTGAAATAATTTCAGATTGTTTGTGTTGACAGAAGGGGGCAAAGGGGAAACAATGAAAAATTAGAAAGCTTTTATTTCAAAATTAAATGTTACATGTCCTAAATGTGGCATGTCTGAAGCTTAATTTATCGCTCCTAGTTCCACATGAATTGAAAATTTTGAATTGAAAAATTGAGATCAATTTTAATAAAGTTTTTGTCATTGTTTGGATTATTTTTTACAGTGGTTAAAGAAAAAAATATGGAGAAAATATTTTTGGGGATGAGCTAGGTAATAAAATACTTACTTTTCCTTAATTTCTGATCACATTAAAAAAATTGGTTTGAATTTGACCATACACATTTACTTTCTTAGATAACTATAATTTTCCTAACCTAGCCATTGAGCTGAACAAGCTGCAAACTGACTTATGAGGCAAAAAGAAAGTGACAATTATCTCCCATTGTCTCTGTCTGGCAAAACAACACATCTCCTCAAAATGCAATCTTCCACCGCCACCTACTCAGTGGTGTGGCTGCATCTAGCCCTAGAAAGACCCTCACTTATCTCTGTGTGAAAGCTTTTATGGAATGAATGAATGAAAAGCTCTACTTGAATGATTTAATGGGAGGTTTGCATTTATAGGAGAGTGCTTTGGTTACTGCCATCCTTCCTCAAGCTGCTGGATCAAGGGTGGAAGGACTATGAAGACAGTGCCTCAGTGAGGGCAATTTTGTACACCAAAGCTGAGTTTGAAATTTTGCAGTGCCATTGCTGGTGCAAATAATGATCTCCACTAAATAAGACTTCTGTATCTTTTGTAGGTTTTGTCCCTGTTAGCTTTTCAGTTTATGCCACCAGTAGGATAGTCCAGTTCATGATCTTTTGGGGTGAGAGAACTGTCACTCTGCTGTTTGGTTTTTGGCAGCTCAGTGGCTTCCTGCAAGGGGCAGTTAGTGACCAGCTCAGTGGGTAAATTGCATGTAGCTGAACACTGTGAACACTTTATTTCTTTCATGCTGAGCTTGCAACATGAGCTTGCATTCCTTCCATTCTGGTTTTGTTTCACACAGCCTCTTGTGTGCATTATTCAAATGCCAATTTAACCTCAGAATAATTTGATATGTCTTTTTATCTCTTCCCTCCCATCCCAGCTTATTTCCGAGTACTTTCTTTAAGTAGTTTGGGAAAGAAGTAAGATTCAGTCACAAATATGGAATGAGACTGTCCTAATTAACAAGTAAAATCTTTCTAGAATACCTCTTCTCTTTGTCTCCTGAACAGTCTTTTACAATCTGATGTTGCAGGTGCAGTACCATATTTTCTGAGTCTAACTCCACTAGTATAGTGTTCTCCCTCTAAAAAGGGGAGGACTTTCTGTACCACCTTGAAGTTATTGTCTGGTTATTATCCAGTTCACCAACATATTCTGCTGTGCCCTCTTTGGTTCAGATTTAGCCTTCCAGTTTTGTCATTCCTTCCTTATGCAGTTGACTTTGTCTTACTTTCCCCATGCTATACATTTTCTATGTCTGCAGCAAGCCCTGATATCTCATAGCCCACCTCCCTGATGATCAGGAGGAAATGGATGCAGTAGCTATCAGTGTGCTTGTTGACAAGAAACACAAAACCTTCTATGCATTTTGGCCCTGCTGATATAGTGGGAACATTAAGTTCTTGGAGGGATTATTGGAAAAATTAGTTCCATAGCTCTCAAAAATAACTTTTGCACCTTGATTTGGAAGCATTCTGAAAGTGTTTTTTTTCTTCTTTCCTGTTCCATTAAGACATGCTTTCCCTGCTGCAGCTGTTCTGTTTTTAATGCGTTTCCAGGCAGACATACTTCAGTCTTTGAGTGGAGTTCATTGTTCTCTAGCTGGTTTTCCACTTCAGGAGGTAAATTTGTCAATGTTCTACTTTGGTCTCTCAGTTCACTGTAGCAGCAGAATGTCTGATCAAAGCTGAAACAGCAATAAAGAAGTGGAAAACCAAGACTCCTCTCTGAATAAGAGCTTTTTTCCTTTTTTCTCCACTTTTTTCCTTATCTCTGGAAATGGGATGTTACAGACTCCTGTGTCTATGGAAGCAAGAAGATGAGTGTGTGCACTGCAGTCTTAACTGGTCCTATAAAAATGCCCAAGTGAGGCTGTTAAAACAGTGTCACTGCAGAAGTCCGTCAGGCTTGTTAGTTTCTCTGAGCTCCACAGTGCTTACAAATGAGTTTTGGTTGATTTTTGTAAGTGCCTTTTGATTTGCTGCATGGAAACACCAGACTCGCCTTTATACAGGGTACCTTTCTTTTTAGTATTTCAAATATTTCAACCTCGTGCATTTAGTCCTCCCTGGTGGTGAGCCGGGTGGCTGCCTTTCCAGCCACAGCAGAGTCTGTGAAATGTCAGTTTGAGTGGTTGGCTGTCACTTGCAGAAGCCCAGGAGCATCTGCCTAAAACTGATTTTAACTGGTGGCAGTTTTTTGTGGAAAATATTTTACGTAGTGGATGACTCCACAGCGCGTACCTGAGTTTCATGAAAAATCTGAAGCCAAAGACTTAATGTAAACTTATTTTCCTAAACAACTATTGTGGTTACAATAGATTTTTTCTTCTCTTGTCAAATACCAGATTCATAAGTACTATTTGATGAAAATTAGCTCTTGACATTCTCTATCAGTTGAAGGTGTCCACTGGCTGTTTTTGAGGCTTGATCCTATCCGGTATTACTGTGCCCCACTGAGAACATATCTTACTGAAACTTATGGTGGCCCCCAGGTGTTTTCCAGGTGTGGGTCTGTACACCATGAAATTGCAAGTGTGGATTAAGGTACAGACAGAGCAGATTGCCTGGAGCCATGTCCTGACAGGCACGCTGTCAGTAGGTCACAGCAGGCATGGGAGAAGTGGAGGGAGCCCTGCCTCTGCCAACAGCAAATTGATGGGGGAACAGGATGGGAAGCTGGGAAATGTCAAGTTATCATATTCATATAAGAAGCAAGTAGAGGGGAAAGGAAGCAGGTAGAAGGCATGCAGTTTTCCTCTTCTCTGCCAATATTTAATTCAATTTCAGCATCTCTGCCTTGGCCAGGTGAGAAGCAGTAGGTACTTCCAAATGAGGAGTCATGATTTACTGCTCAGAAAGATTCCCAATAATATATTGAGAATATACTGAGTCCCTGTTGTAGGAGAAGTTGTAAAGAGCACTTGAAATTGGGTTGGTTGCCCACCAGAGATTGTAATAGGTGAGATTTGGTTATCCATTCCCTTTTTTATTATTTTTTTGGAGCATTTTGTGGAAGAACGTAAAAGCTACTGAAAATTAAACTTCTGACATGATACATGGACAAGACGGGAGGGAAGGAAGACTTTCTGAACATGTCAGAATCAACCCAAAAAGGGTTGGGAAGATGTCGGGGCAATAGCAAGTTGTGAGAGCTAATAAAAGTGTCTGCCTTTCTGCTCACCTCTGACATTGCAGATTTTGCCCTCTGAGATGTAGGCAGGCTCTCCTCCACACAGAGGAGGCAGAGGGTGGAGCTCAGCGCCTGTATAAATTATATGTGTCGTTCAGGTGATTTCAGCAGCAGCAGCACAACAAGCTGCCAGCGTGTTTGTCAGCTGACAGATCTGTTACCCAAATTGGGGTTTCGGTCGCTGCTGCCATCTCTCGTGCCATGGGGACCCCACCAGCCAAGGTAAGAGAGTGGCATCCCCATGCTTTGCCATGGCCTGGCACCTCCCTGTTGGGCCTCTCTGCTCCAGCTCTGCCCAGCAAACTCCCTGCTCCGTGCATCTGCTGGGATGCAGAGGCTGTGGTGTGGCTGGGGCATCCTGACCTTTGCAGGCTCCCTGCTCTCCTCTTCCTCTTGACAGAAACAACAAATAACTGAGCTCATCAACTAAGTGATCTTCAGTGAAAACACAGAGAAGAAGGGGTGCTTTGCTTTTATTGTGTTGTGTACATGCTGGAGTGAAGCCTGTGAAGGAAGAGGAGGCTGGTCTTGAAGAGTTTACCTCCTGTAAAATGGAAGTGCTTTAGCCCTCCTGAGTGCTTTTCTCTGGATAGCACAGCTTGCCCCAGCTGAAATAAACCAACACCTTTATCTAGAACAAAACATAATCTATATTACTTTAGCTGCAGGGGAGTCATCTAACGAGCTGTTTGGCTTGTTAGATCTAGCTATTTTTAATGTAATGTTTACAGCGTTTGCAATGCTGGTGGAAGTATTTCATGCCTGGACTTGAGTTTTCTAAAAGCGAGTTCTATTCAGAGATTCTGACTAGTGGCTTTTAGTATAAGTCAACAGAACTATTAGTTGAAAATTCTTTTCTCATGTATATCTTAGAAAAAATAATGGACATGGTGTCTGAATGCAAGGTGTGAATTATTTACAGATAATCGTTCTTTATGAATCAAACCTCTCATCAAATTTTGCAACAAATAAATGAAATATGGGCATTTGTGGGCTTAAAATATAGTAAGAAAGAATTTGATGTGCTACAGCCTATAGAGATCATTAATTATGCCATGGTAATATTTGCAGGCAAGGTTAAAGATTAGAAAAATATCAGTAGCTTGAATGGATGGCTCAAAGGATAGGTTAAAAATATTCAAACATCCGGGCAAAGAAAATAAATTGTAAATGTCATATACTTTCTGGATAAAATTTGTATCTAGTCCATCTACCAGTAAGATCCAGATGTTTGTCTCTGTTGTAGATATGAATATTATCTATCAGTTTTCAAGATCAATGTTTTATCTAATAAGATGGTTCTGGAGCTGATAGATGCGTAGATAGCTCAGCTAATTTTATCAGAAAGCTTCAAAGACAAAGTTCTTGCATTTCGTCCCAATGCTGCATCTGCTGTTCTGTGAGTACAGACAGACTCCTGGTTAACAGGCACCACTGCCAAAACGTTTGAGTGCGAGTCAGAAAGCTCCTGTTCCCAAGGAAAGATTAATTCATTATTGCACGCAGCTCTGCTGTTGTGTCAGGCAAGCGTGTTTCAGTGTGTATAAGCTGGTCAACAGATATGGAAATAAGAACAAAGTGGTTTTGTGTGGTTTTTTTTCTTTTATGTTGAAAGCCCCACATGTTTAGGAGTGTGTGGATACTTCTAACTACCTAGGCAGACCTCCAAATCTCCAAGTTAGTTTCTTGCACTTTGAGAAAGCTACAAAATTGACACAAAAGTGATTGTCAGTATTAATTTACAAATTTCATATTCATAACAAAATCTTTTCTTCTGCTCAGACAAGAATAATCCCTCTTTAAAAGTATTATTTGGTGAACTATAAAATAATTTTCATCTGGTAAAATACTCAGAAATTTTGTCAATACAAAGCCCTGGGAGACCCACTCATATGTGTTAAGGAGTCAACTGATATACGTGAGCAGGAGATGCATCCCAAATCCACAATGATTCTTGAGTTAATCCATCAGTGATTACATAAATTGCAGTATATGTTTGTAAGGTAAATTAGATTTCCTCACTAACTGTTCAACTTCCAATGATAAAATTTGGGACAATTGTGATTCCCAAGCAAAAGGAGACTCTCATAGTTCTCTATACTTCTTCAGTCAGTCCCTTTTTCCACTAGAACTTTTCATCCCTTTAATTTTAATGGAAGTAGGCAGCTGGTTGGAAAGACAATTTTCTAGCTGATGGAAGAGCTAGTAGCCCATATTAGATGTTAGAGATCTGTGTGGAAGAGCGTGCTTTAGAACCAGACCGGTAATGAAGCTTTCTTATGGTTTATACATTTATAGATTTAATCTCAGTTTGGTTAAGTGCCAAATTGTAGTTGGACCAAATCCTTAGTATCTAACATAAAATAATGGTAAGAAAATGCGAAATATTTACATTTGGTGTGAGATCTTGCAAGATACTGTACAGTTTCTAGTACACTGCTGGAGAAAGAAGTAATCCATGAAAAAGGCAATTATTTATGTCTGAAATGTATGTATAAAGCTGAGTGACAAATCCTACAGTTATTTTCAAAATGTGAGAAGACAGCAAAATCCTCATCTAAACCTTAATATAATTTGGTGTTATCCTGTGGTAATAACTGTGCTCAGACAGCTGCTTAAGTTTGGTGCAGGGAGAGTGAAACACTGACATTCCAATCAGCCTTCCAACATGTGCAGACCAAGGACTTACTTTAAAAAAAGGAAAAAAGAGAACAGATAGTTATGGGATGAGGCTCCCAGACTGCAGAAACTTCCCTAGAATACTGACTTTGTAGCGAAGATAGCCATGAGATCTTCTAGTAGCAGCATGGAAGGGCAATAAGGACTGAAATAAAACATATGAGCTCTTGGAAGGTTTTTCTTCTTTTACTGCTATCCACAGACTGCTTTGGTAGGCTCTTCAATATTTATAAGCTTTGAGAAGATTTCATATGCTCAAAGCTTTCTTTTTGGAATGAAACCTTAGGTGACTGACTGCCTGTAAACAAGAGATTTGTGTGTCCTTCCAAAGCTGATCAGCATTCCTGTGGAAGGATGTCAGTGAGTGTTTATTGTTCCAATCAATGAGATGGTGGCAACAGATATGAATTTTCAGTCTGTCAAGGTTTGATAGTGATAGTGTGGCAATTCTGACATGCTAATTTTATCTCCTGATTTCTGACACTTCTGTATTTTAGACAGAAATGACTCTCTCAAAGCTTGCTTTGAGGGTACAGAAATATAATTTATTGCTAAATACTGCAAAGTAAAAATAAGTTGGTTGGTTTCTTTTTCTTTCCCCCAAGTTTTAGCCTTCTCTTTGGTGGTCTGGAGATGCTACCATTTATTGGTCTGGAGTGTTCTTGCTAAGGATGCAGCAATACACAGGTAGCTGAATCCTGCAGTCTGTTGTTGGCCTTAGTGTCACACTAGTAATTTCCCAGCAAAAATAGAATGATGTGCTTTGAGGAAAGCTGTCTTTGACTCTGGATGTTTGCAGAGGGCTTTTGTTACTCTCTGCATGCCTGTACATGAAGCCATGTGTCTCCCAAGGAGTGAACTAAAACCAGCAAGACCAATACAGCTGCAAGTCTGTCAAGGGCTGTCTGGATGATGCTGTCTGCATTCATCATGTTGCATTAATTGTCAAGTTACTTTTCATGTTCTGGAAATAGCAAATGGCAGCTCTAACTGTAGATATTTTTGGTAGAAGGGTATTCTGGAGCACCAGCACTTTCAGGCAGAGATGTTTTTTCAGACTATCCAAATCAGACCCTAGGAGTCTGCTCTGGACTATTGTTGAAGAAAATTTGCTCTGTCTTTATGTGATGAAAAAAGGAATCAGCCCACTTCTGAATGGTTATCATAAGTTGGAGTAACTGCAGTCTTGGGAGAGGGATGATTTCTGACTTCCTTGTGGGATTTATAGAGCCCTCAGGGTTTATTATGGCCACCCTTTCCATCTGAATCTGTTTGCCTTTTATCCTGAAACACCACCAGGACTAATCTGCACCGAATCGGGGGAGTGGAAAGTCATCTTGGATTATGTTTCCATCGTTTGGCAAATGTTGACATGTTTAAGGAAAGTGATTGCTGTTGGAAGGGGAAGGGAGGAGGAATGAGGCGCTCCAACTGTAGTGGCAGAGTATGAAAACATGACAACCTGCAGAGGCATCATTTTTATGAGCAATTAGGAAATTTTCATCACAAAAAGTTTCAAAGCAAATTTTATGCCAACATCTGTTTCTTCAGTGAAGGCAGATTCCGTGAATGGTTTGGGCTCCTGTTGAGCAAGGGAGAAGTTGATTACAAAATGACTAAGGATTAACATATTAATTAAAACTAGTCACCTCTGTAATTGTCTACATAATCCAATAATTCACGTAAATGAAAACCACTAGGAATGCTGAGTGAGTGTTCCAGCTGGTAGTTCTATGTCAAATAACTATTTGCACAGGAAAATTAAAGTCAGATTCTTTCAGTGGGCAACTGGAGAAATATAGAAGTGTCCCAGTTGGAACTTTTAATGTCTACAATACATTAAACTAAAAAAGTTTTAAATATGTCAGTTTTAAATTTGGAGGAAGACATATTAGAAAGAATTCTTGTCACACAAAACCAAATTTTTGTACAAGCCAAGAGACAGACTAATGTGATTTTTTGGGTTTAACAGGGGTTTCTCTGCTCAGTTGAACTCTTAAATATTAATCTGAAATTTAAAAGTAAGCAACTTTTAAGTGACATAATAAATTTTAGGTTTAAGCCCTTTTTTTGAACATGCTAATTCACATTTCAGGTAATTTACCTCTAAACAAGCCTGATTGAATCTGAGTGCAGGCTATTCTCATCTCTAACAAACATGTCCAAGAGCATCCACCTCATTTTAAAGGAATTTCTGATTAATTGTAGTGAGTGACTCTTTCTGTAGGTAGAGAGGTTCCTCCTTCTCCAACAGTTTATGTCTACAGAATTAATCATTTCCTTGTCAGGAAAATTAGTCATGGTGCTAACTTTCGAAATAAAATTATTAAATTAATTAGTGACAATGTAATGAGATTCCCTGTTTAGGAAAATAGAGATAATATTTCAGTTAGTAGTTTAAGTTTTAATTTATTAGTGATAGCGGAACTGTATTACTACTTAATATTACTGACAAGCTAGTATGGCATGCAAAAAAATCTAAAAACTGACAGAAAATTAAAAGGAAATTTAAATGTATCAATTTGAAAATAGATTATTTCTCCTGCTTCTGTTATTAAGATTGTTACATTTATATATGCGTTCATTCATGCTTATCAGAACATCTTTTTAAAATGACAAATATTTTCTGAATAACTTTGCCTGGAAAACTTAACGATTAAGAGTTAGGAACAAGTAACTTGAAATAGTGTTAAAATAATAGCCTAGTGATAGAAGTAAATCTCATGTCTGGAAGGAAAGTACTTCCATTCCCATAATTATTTTCAGGCTACATGATGTCAGGGAATTCTGTGATATCATACCTGCAAAGCAGGGCCATTTTTATGTTGTCTGCAGGGTCTCTGCTGGGCCTGTGATCTGTTCCCTCAGAGAACAGCAGGGCCATTTGGTGAGCTTGCCTTGCTTACAGGCATCATGGAAATTTAGTCTTGTTTCAGATACAAAGTCAGAAGTTTATAGTGCATTTTGATAAGTACCATGTCCTGGCCTAGGTGGGTTAGCTGTGCCATGACCTGGGCAGGCAGCTGCAATTCCTGATATCCCCTTCCGAAGGCTCCCTTCTGACCTTGGGGTGTTGGTGGTACAACCATCACTGTGGCCATGCATGCATCAGGTTGCCTGAAAACAAGTGCTTCTGGGGTGACTAAGAAAGCTTTCCATACATTGTCTGAGCCCGTGTCTTCTCCCTCTCCCTCGAGCTCCTCAGCAAACAGCCCAGTGTCCCGTTGTGTTTTCATCTCAGCCTGGTGTACTTCAACTTGAGTGTGGTCACCTCACTTGAAACAGGCATGGGCAGGCTGTACTGTTCAAAATACAACTTGTTTCTGTATTCTGAGCTGATCCAATTATTGCATTTGTTTTCTCTGCAGATGAAGTTTTGCCCCATCCACATGCTTTCTGTAAGAATCATACAAGCTAAGAACATCAAGTCAAGAGACCTGTGTGAGTTGTGGTTTGATTGTGTTTTTAGTCACCTCCAGAGTTTACACAGTGAGCAATTTTCATAAGTTCTGAAGGTATGCAAGCAATGTACATAAAGCACAGCAGTAGAAATACTAATGCCAGGGCTGTAACTAGAACAAATGTCTCAGGTGTTGGAGATTGGAGTACATCTCTAGTGGTTTTTTGGGGAACTGGTAAAAACCAAGACGCCCAGATTCATTTTCTGGGCCAAGAAGGGAAGGTAGATTTCATTAGGACACCACAATCTATGAATCTGCTTGGGCAGGAATTTTGCCACATGGGCTGTGAATTTAGGGATCTTTTATTGAAATGTACCAATTATACATAATAATCAATGGTAAATCAGAGAATATCAAGCCTTTTAAAATACCTTAACTTTCAGGTATTTGCTGTTCTCAGATGACCACTCACAAAAAAATATAATGATAGTTTTAGTTAAGGAGGACTTCTGCAGATCCAGTTCTAAGCCCATGCTGAACATGCAGGCAAAAGAGACTTTTCTGTGCTTTTGTGTTCCAGTGTCTTTAACTCATTATCTCCCCTTCACAACCTCCTGTGTCTCCTCCTCCAGGTGTACTGTGGACCAGCCATTCAGCTGCCAGTTTTGCAGAGGTCTCCAATGAGTTCCTCAGTTAGGACAGGGGCATTGAGATGCCTTTTGTCAGTTTGGAAACTTCTAGCCTGTGTATTGCTCTAGTGTAAAATGACTCGAACAAGAAAAGCATCACTTTGTGCTGATTTACTCGAGTTACAGCTGAGCCCATCCGTGCCTTGCCATGCAGGGCCAAGCCTGGGTGTGAGGGAGACTAGATGGAGTGAATCCCCTGTTGGCTTCCTGGGCTCCAGTGGCAAATGCCACGTAGCACCATCCAGAGGTGGACACTAGAAAGGTGTTGGTGTGACAAGACCTGTATTTCTGAGTTTCAATGATCTCTTCTATCTACTCTATTGAAGGGACAGTTCCACTTTCGTGCCAAAACCTTGCGGGGCAATGTTATTCACTGCTTGATACCAGTCTGAAGTATTTAGGCATCTCGGGCTGCAGTGGAAATCTTCCGTCAAGTCCTGACTCCAGCTCTGAAAGACAGCACCCGGGAGATTTCCTTTCACACCGTTGTCAAGCTTCTCAAAGTAAATGTGCTTCCCCACCCCGGCTCTCCCCAAAGGATGGCTGCTCGAGGCACTGACTGCACTAACCATAAGGAATAGATGTGGTGTGGAAGCCAAATGAAGATTTCCAACTTGCTTGTGCCCTCCAGCTCTTGGGCCCACACTCGCCTTGAGCTGCAGCAGATCATGTTGCCTAGTGCCTAACACCTCTAGAAAGCATGCAGTCCCCTCTGCATGCTCGTGTGACTCAGCTGAGCAAGGCAGACTCTGATCTTTGCTCTAATATGCGTTCTCCTTTCCTGTAATCATCCTAACAGCCCTGCGTGGAACCAGCTGTAGTTTCAGTTTAACTTTTTAACATCGATGACTGGAATTGTAAGGACTGTGCCTGAGGAATGATCGGTGGGCATAGTCCACTTCTCTCTTTCTCTTCACGTGGGAAACATGGCTCTTAGTGTATTTCGTGTGTGCATGTGTACAATTGAAGTTTGTAGTTACTCAGGAATTGGATGGTTTTCTTTGGTTGTTTCTAAATGGTTATCTCTTTACTAATTAAAAAAAAAAGTAGTAATATTTATTAATCTTCAGATTATGGCCTAGCCCTACTGTTCATCCATAACACTGGCATGAGGTTTTTAATTTTTCTCTGCTGCAGTGACTTCATCAGACTGCTATGTGAGCTTGTGGCTTCCGTCTGCTTCACCTGTAAAGCTTCAGACCAAAACCATCAAGAATTCTGACAACCCTGTCTGGAATGAGACTTTCTACTTCAGGATCCAGAGAGAGGTTGAGGTAGAGAAAAATAGAATTTTCACCAATTTGAATAGCTGGGAGTCTTCAATTGACACCATGTTGATGGACTGTGCTAAATAACTTAAGAAAATGCTTGCTTTACAGACTGGTTTGCACAAAACAGTAGACATATGAAACAGAGTTTTTCTCAGCTATTTACAGACATTGGTCGTGTAAATGCCTGTATCTCAGCTAGTCCAGACTGTCTTTGTTGTCACCTGAGTGGAATAAGCACTCTTGTAGCATAGTTCTGTGCTATTTTGGCTTGGCTACTTTTTAAAGACCTTTCCCTCCACTGGTTCTAAGGGAAGAGTAGCAAAGTTGCTACAAATTTAATCCTTCCCTAAATTGTGGAATTTGGGCAACTTTGTGAATGAAGAAACTAAGTGTGTTGTTTGGGTTGGTTATCAGTGGGGTGCAGAGCATTGGCATGTTTTCTGTCTCAGGAGAGTGGGAACCTCTGTTATTGGCAGCTGTTTTCCATTTCACAGGTTTCCCAAGATTTGGTGTAGTAATGTTCTATATTAGCAGACTCCTAAAGGAAAGGACACGTTTTATTCTCATTGCCCTGCTAGTGAAACAGTTGCAAAAATTTGTAATATTTTTTTTTCTGCCTAACAGAAGCTTAATAAATATTCTTATTTATTTTTCTCTACTACCAGAACATTTTAGAATTGGCAGTGTGTGATGAAGATTCACTCTCCAAAGATGACATGCAGTTCACAGTTCTTTTCAATGTCGCTAGAATCAGACCTGGGGAGAAAATCCGCGAGACATTTGCTTTGAAATCAGAGGTAAGGGATGAAAACACAGGGAGACATGGACAAGACCTCATTGTCCTCATTGTCTTCTGTGTTAATAGGGTTTGGATCTTCATGAACAGGTAGCTTTATATATCATTATCAATACCTCATCAAAACAGATATAACTTTGCTGTATTTTTGTGACTTCATTAAGCTCTTTTTGTAAATTCAGAAAATTATCTCTCATGTTCTCTGAAGGCAAAATATTTTAACAGAAAACATCTGTAAATAGTATTTTTCTTCATTTAGAATCCAAATAAATTCTTCTTTACCTTTCAGCTTTATTCCATTTTTGCTTAGGTGAAATTTGCTCTTAAATGGCAATTTTTTTATTAAAAACATGTAAACTATTCACCCATCACTTTAATTAAATGATTCTTTCAGGCTTTTTTCCTCTGTTGGTGTTCATGGTGGGTTTCCTTCTAGTTGATTCAGATTTCTCTGGCCCATAGTAAAGGAACACCTGTCCTGCTAACGTCTTTGGTATTTTATTAAGCAGCCCATGAAAGACAGTTGCCCAGTAAACAAAGCTGGGATAGGTCTGTGACAGCTCCCGGGCTTGTCTGAGCTGTTGCTGAGGTGTTGCTACACTCTCATTACAGGAAGGAGACAATCCATAAAAACAGCTACTTGCCACATGCTGGAAGCTGTTAATATGGATTTTCCTGGTGACCCTGCTGGCTGGTGCTGTGCACTTCTCAGCCAGTGGATGAGTCACTGGGAAATACAATGATTCAATAACCACTTCAGTCTCTTGCCTAAATCATCTCTTCTGGACCCAGTTCAAATGGGATTTAAATGGTTTGTAAGTGGAACTGTCTCTGGTTTTAGTGACATTTGTTTTAGGGCTTCAATGCCTTTCCCTTATGCACATTATCTTGAGGAGAGCCATTATACTTCCTTTTCAATCAAGCTCTCCCTCTCTGATTGTATCTTTGGAAATGTGTATAATTCCACATATCAAAAAATGGGATATTGTTAATTTTATGTGCCTTTCACAGGTCTGTGGTTTTTGTTGCAATTTCAGCTTTGGAAAGACACGGTAACAAACTTTTTTGGGTATCATTAGCAGAAGAGATGTCAGGCCTTGAAGTGCTTTTTAGGTGTGTCTGTGCTGCCAAATTCTTGCAGCCTCCAATAATCTATATTTATTTTTCTGGTTTTTTTTTTAGACAGAGAGGTGCTCTAAGAAATGGGAAAGTTTGGAAGTGGAATTCTGGATGGAAAGAATGTGAGTAAAATTCCGAAGCTAAAAGGTATAGATCTACCTCAGAGAATGAGAAACTTCTTCCAGCTCTTTGTCCCAGTACTGAACCTAAATTACAGTTAAAAAAAAAAATTACCTTAACTTCTCTAGCTAATTCTACCTTTCATTAAACTTCATACAAATCTTAAACTTCTGTTGAACTTGTAATATCTAGATTGTGGAAATGCAATAAAATTGTCACAAAGTGATAACTTTCATACAAGACGCATGTGAAACTTGATGTGAGTGCTCTTCAAATTGTTGATAATAATTGAACAATACATAGAACATTGTGGAATTTCTCAGAGACCATAAAACTTTTCTTCTTGAATTATTATAGCAATGTATACATGAAGTTATGTAGACAGTACTAGAAAAGTCACCCATTATGCAGCAGCTTAGTTAAACTGAAAAAGCATGCTATCAACAAATAATGGAAATAAGACCATCCTCCTCAAAGTGGTAATCACATTTTCTGGAGGAGAACAAGTCCTGTAAGAAAAACTTTATCTGTCTTTTAAATCCTATCACTGGCTTGGTTAAAGAGAACCCACTAAAATGCACATTCTGCAATATTCAGCTTAGCATTAGCCCAAAAAAAAAAAAAAAAGTAATCCAGTGGAAACTGTCTAGCTGCATGATCAGGAGAAGGAACTGTAAACATGAGGAAACTGCAGAAAAAAATCACTTGTGTTCTTGGTTAATTTCTCCCACAACTCAAGAAAATGTATTTAATTTACCTGTGAGAGGTACCTTAAGAGGTGGTATAATTTATGATGATGATAATCATGTCCTGCAAATGTAGAAGCAGCCACAGCCAGATATATAAAAGGTCAGACTGAGCAGCAGTGCTTGGGAACTGGATTAAGACTACAAATAAAAAGAGCATCTTTCACCATTCAAGTCATAAGGCATTTGGGCAATGTCCATTCTTGGAAATCAAACCTAGTTATTTAAATGCATTTTACAGCTGGAATGGAAGATTTAAGCCTGTAAATGGTGTTTGGTAAAATACCCTGGACATACAAAGGTTATGTACTACATAATTTCAATGGCCCTTTCAGATACATAAAAGCATTTATGAATGTGTGTAACACAGGGCTGTTGGGATATTTGCCTTAGTGAAAGATGCTGTTAGTAGACTCTACAGATTACTCATATTATTAAATAACCACATCCATTCAGCAACAGACCCAGGTCTTACAAGGTGAAGTATCTGGGACAAAGACTTTTTATTGCTTACCTCTGTGTTTTGCAGTCATACATATAGCACAGTGGAAACTAATTCTTATTTTCCATTCATTTGGGATCAGCCATAAGTTATAATATGAACTAGTCAGAAATGTCTTTCCTAATAAATGTTTGCAGAACATGTTAATAGCAGTCTTTGCTTTCCCCAAGTCATATGGTCATTAGTTAATAGCAGGACATTATTCCACATACACCAATATGCCTTTGTTCTGCTGTAACTTTGCACATAGTTTAAAGCATTAGTATTTTTATGGGCTTTCCTGTCTTTCTTTATGTTTGGCTGCTGTATTTTGGTTCACATGCTTAGCAGGGGATCATGTATTTAACTTTTTAGAAAACAAATTGGGATAACTTACCTATATTCAATTTTAAGCAGGAAAGGTCACATAACTGCTATTTAAAAAAAACCTAATCAAAACACAAACCAAAACTCAGCTATTCACACAAGATTCTTTTGTTTGTTATTTTTTTTTGTCTTTTTAGTCCTGGCCCTCCAGAGCATCTCATTACCAATGATGTCCTAGTGGTAAGGTTCACATGAGAATTTATCTTGGACTGACATCTGCTTCATTTTGATCCTCTCCTCTTCCCCCCATTTTATAGAGAGAACACAACCTACCATGCTGGATAAGAGCATGGTGTGCATTTTAAGATCTGAGATAAGGGACAGTGCCCTTTTGCTACAGCTCACCTGTTGCCCTCGCCATACAAAAACAGAAACTGTGTTTCTTGAAGTCCTCAGCTATTACAGATGTCAATATGTTGCCAAGATGTGGTTTGTTACTCTTGCAGAACCCCCTATTTATTGGTGTTCTGAGTGAAAACTGTGTTTCTCCTAACACTTGGCAGGAAAAACAAAGGTCTGTAGAAGACAATAGTCGGTATTCAGTGTGCTTATGACTGGAAGGGTATCTAATGTAGCAGCTTTTTTTGGGAAATGATGTTTTTAATAAAGAGTTATTTAGCTGTTGAAACACAGAGCCCTGTTTGGGTGTCAGCATGTGGCACATTACCTGTCTCCTCGGGCTGGCCCAGCAGCTAGGGAGTACCAAGCCCTCCATGCCAGCTCCTCCAAGCCTGTGCATGGTTCCCAGATGCCAGTCCTTGATACCCCTGAGGCAAAGTAACACATATTCTATTCTTTCCACCTCATTTGCTGTGTGAGGCATAGGAGTTGCAATGATTGGCATGCATTGTTCCTGAAATGACTTGGAAAACTGTCCTGGTACGAGTTATTAAAGATGAACTGGAGTGACTCAGGTGGAGGGTAGGATGGAATAAATCCATGATTTCCCTACATCAGGGCCAGTAAGAAGATGCTTTGTAGACTAATCACTGCCACAATACACAGAAACTCATCATCAGGTATTTTCCCCCACCCTCCCTAAATAATTGTTAGATATACATGTTTGGGTACCAGTGTGTTTTGCAGAGTTTCCTGATTTTGGGATAATTTGAATGTGTTAACAACCTCTGACAATGCACCACTGTATTGACACTCTGAAGCAGTGCAACTTGGGTTTCTGTCCTGGAACAAGAAGCTCTGAATTTTCTCTTGTGTTGCTCCCAGCACTGAGATAAGTTCAATTGGCTCTGTATTACAGGTGGTGGTTGTCTGTATGATGTTTCATTATTTGCAGCAGATGTGTTATTTGCTTTCTTCACCCTTTTCCATTCCTGCCTTTTGCAGTCCCGTCAGGTTTGCTGCTTGGAAGTGCATGTGGACCTTAATGAAAGCAGGAAATACCTGAAAGGTATGGCAGGCTCTCTGTGAACTGAGGACATGACCAAACCAACCCTATTGTAGTCATTCTGACCCAGATGGAGGCATTTTAGAGTACAGAGACAACTAAGAATGTTCTAAATTATATATAGATGGTGATATTTGATCTAAATAATGAAATGCAATGCATTGAAATGCCCTGAAGTGCCCTGAACTGATCTGTGGGTCTTTTCCTTGGGGCTGTCAAGTATGGGCAGAGTAGACTTTGCTGGTGGAAGTAAGAGCACTGACTCTGGGAGCACTGCAGGCTATGGGGGTAAAGACAGGAGTACCAGGTCCTGTGCTGTAGGAGACTTGCCAGTGGGACAGCTTACAAAAGAGCTACTACCAGAGAAAATTAAACCAGCAGAAAGTTTGCCAACTTTGTTAGCTCTTTTGCCTGAACAGCAGTATTTATTATCTAAACAAACCTATTTTTGCTAGAGGGTAAAAATCTCGTGCTGATGGTGCCTGCATCTCATGAGAGAACACAGAAGACGACGGAGGACACTGATACTTTCTACTTCCATTGTGTGAAGGCTTGGGAGCCAATTCTGAAAGTCAGGCTGCAGGTAACTTCAGGGCATTACACAGTTCATACTGCTTGCTCACTTCCAATGTGATCCAAACCACAAAGACCTGCATTGTTTCTGTTCTGTGAATACAACCCACGCTTTTTTGTTTTGTACAGAAAATTTCTGATAAAGAGGATGATAACAGCAATTTAAGTGACACCTTAACGGTACCACTGAAATTTCTCCCTGTTGGACATAAAGTGAAAGTAACCCTTCCCGTAAGACACGTAAGTGCTTCATAATTTATATCTGGAAAGAAGAGTAGAATAACCCTCACTATTTAACACATCAGTTTTATAAAACAAACAAACAAACGAACAAACAAACTCAAAACAACCAAAAAGTATGCAGGGTGGCAGTGGTGGGACTTTTCAGGAGGCACTTAAAATCTGGATTCAAAACTTGTCTTTTTCACTCCATTCATGTTCCTGCTTTCATCTCTTTGTTTGCAGAATGTGCCACTACAGTTGTACCTCCAACTAAATGATTGGTAAGAGGACCTTGGGTTTTTTTCTCTAAAGATTTTATTGCTCTTTGAACTGTGAAATCTAGAACAGAGTATCCCTTATTTAGATATAAGGAATGCGCAAAACCAGGTGCAAAATGTAACAATATTTAAGTCATCATTAAAGAGTCACCACAACAGTTCAAAGCTAAATGTCCTTGGGGCAAAGCAAAAAAATTAAGAGAGTTTCAAATGGTGAGGGACTTAGTCACTGAATGTCCTTTACATCAAAGAACCAAAGACTAAGACTGGAGGCTTCTTCAAAAAGGGCACAAGAAGAAGGCAGAGGGAAAAGAGAATTTGAAATAACAAAACATCAGTGTCCATGCATTACCCAATGATACACATTATCTTAAGAAAACAGGCTTGTGACTTTGGTGATATCAAGAGAAAGAAGTATAAACTAGAGAAGACAAAATGTTGCATTGTAAAATAATGTGTCAGACAAGAAACAAACAAAAATTATTTGAATGACTTTTTTGTTGTACAGTTTCTGTATAAATCTGCAGTACAAATGCTCATGAAAGACTTAGGATTAAGCCATCCTTTGCTCAGAAATTTTATGAAGCAGAAATACAAAGGATTCAGCTCTTTATTTTGTATGAATTCATTAGATGGCAGTTGCTGAAAATAGATCCATATAATTTTAAACCCCAATCCTGTGCCTCTGGATTTATTTATGTTTCAGCACAGAAAAACTAGATGTGCGCTTAGGGTATGATCTGTGCCAAGGAGAGAAAGAGTTCCTGCATAAGAGGAAGAGGGTTGTTGCTGGTGCCCTGAAAAGGGTTCTTCACCTGGAGAGAGATCTACATGGACATGAGGTCTGTGCTTTGGAATGCAATCATGGGATGTGGGTCTACTGAATTAGGATTGGCACAGCTTCCCTCAAAATTTCTAGTAATATTTGCATGTTGCTAACAATCCATTGATTTGAATGGCAGCATAGCAGAGGCTCTCAGTCTGCCATACCCCATACTCATGTTAAATTTCAGCTCAAGTATTCATCCCTCCAATCTTTTCAATGGGCCAAATTGCCTAGGATGTAATAATACCACTCTTCAAACACAATTTCCAAGAGTATGGTGCTGCAAGTCAGCAAGATATGAGGCATTGTGTCAGAAACAGCCTAGTCAGACAACCCAAACCAATAGAAAAACAGGAGTATTGGAAGCTCACCTCACATAAATGCTCATTAAATCAGTGTAATGTCACTTTTTTAGGCATAATTTTTTATTTCTTCATTCTCAGTAACTTCTTACAAAAAGTAAAAATTTTTGTGGTGAAGAAAGAGACCATTAGAACATTTTATAACAAGCTGAAGTATGTTTTGTTGCCAAGCTCCAGGGTGTCTTTTTAAGGGAAAACTTATTTTCTTACTGTAATTGTATTTGTTAAATGAATGCTGTCCAAAAGATTATCAGAGTTCAAAAAACTTCCTTAATCCATTTTAATTGCATTTATTGCAATTCGTTGTTGTTTGTGATAGAATCATATCATTGTCCATTCTTAATCACTGCAATTGCAATTATAGAGAGCAAAGGTGGGAAGGAAGATTAAAATGACTGCATATTCAAACTCATCCAAGCATTGGGGTTAAGAGTCTCTGGAGGTTAATTTAATAAGGTACTGGTAAAGATTGGCTAAGTGGTGATTTATTCATTGTCCTCCAATGAATCTGCTGAAGAAATTCTGAGAGCTGCAATTAGACTTTTTCAAGTGGCAAGGGAGTAACTTTCTGAGGATAATACTTGTGTTTTGGACAGGTCCCAGTAATAGCAGTTATGGCAACAGGCGGAGGTCTCAGAGCAATGTCAGCTATGTTTGGCCACCTCTTAGCTCTCCAGAAGCTGAATCTGTTGGACTGTGTCACTTATCTCACCGGGGCTTCTGGCTCAACGTGGTGCGTATAGAAAATGAGATTGGATTTGCAATGACTAGGACTTTTCCACACAGTGAGAGATGCATCTCTCTCAAAGATTAATATTGTAAACAAGTGACCCCAATTCCCTTCTGAAGCTCTTATTGTTGGCTCTCAATTATAACTTCAATTTAGGCTCCATGCTTCTCTTTCATCGATTAAAGCAATTGTGTAAATGTATGAATTTTCCAAAACCATCTAAATAAATGGGTGATTTGCTAACCTTTCTGCTCCTTAGGACTCTAGCAGACCTGTATGAGCATGCTGACTGGTCACAGATGTCTCTGGAGGAGCCACTTAAAGCAGTAAAAGAACAAGTGACAAAATGCAAACTCAACCTTATGTCTATAGACCATCTAAAGTATTATCATAAGGAACTTGCTGAAAGGGCAAAAGCAGGACATGTGCCATCTTTTACAACCCTGTGGTCACTTGTTCAGGAGATGTTCTTACATGAACGGGTAGGTACATGGTCTGCAAATGTAGAGACATTTGGGAAACAGCCACTTACAGTAAATTCACACTCATAAGGTACACCGGAGTATAAGGCGTACTTCCAGGTTGCAAATCCCCGCAATTTGTCCACATATAAGGCGCACCGGTGTATAAGGCGCACTTTTTTCCCGAAGTGAGGATCCGTGTGCAACAAAGTAACGAGTTAGTAACAGAATTGTGCGATCGCAGGGTTTGCTGTCAGGTGCTCAATTTGCAAACAGTTTTCCCAGATCGGCGAAGCCTTTAAACGCAGCCCCAGGTGCCCTCCCCATGCCACGGGCCCCGGCACTCCCGCCCCTGGCGCTGGCTGCCACGGCTTGCCACCCACTCGGCAGTGGCGGCAGCTCCCTGCCTGCTCAAGAGCGGCTCGCTGCACTGCTCAAAAGTGGCATCTCCCCACCTGCCTAGCAGTGGCTCCGTGGCAGCTCCCTGCCCACCTGGCTTGCACTTCCAGGTTGGCAATTCTCTGGAATCCGTCTATATATAAGGCGCACCAGAATATAAAGCGCACTTCTGGGTTAGGCTCGAAATTTCAGTCAAAAAGGTGCGCCTTATACACGTGAAATTACTGTACTTTCTTTAGAGCTTTAGTCTTTGAGGGCACCATGTAATGTAACAAATCCAAACACACTAAGCCATCCCAATGTGGTTTGTAAACCATGACAGAAGATCCTGTAGCCAGGATTTTCTGGAGTAGATAATTATTTGAAGGTGCCTCTGTCCTAGGATGCCCAACAGCTAGCAACTTCAGTAGGCAAACTTCCAGAAAGAACGGAGGAATTCCCCCATCCCCCACTCTCCTGAAAGGTAATATTTTTAATGTCTGTTTCTAGTCTGACATTTAAAAGTTAGAGTAATCTGTCCTCATGGGAATATTAACCTCATCTTAGTAAGATCTGTGGGATACAGGCAGTCAAGGCACTTGGATATTCTAATAAAGAAGTTACTAGGCACCCAAAGGCAACCAGGGAGGAAAGTGCAGGAATGTGAGGGAAACGTTCTATTACAAAAATTGCTCTGTGTTGTAAAATATCTATTATCAATCTTTAAATCTTGGGTAGATTGTGCCAGTGCTATGCTCTTACAGAGGTTTTCTGTGATGTTTTTATCTCACTGATTAGCCAAGAAAGTACAAACTCACAGACCAGCGCAAGGCATTGGAGCATGGACAAAACCCACTGCCGTTCTATGCAGTCCTCAATGTCAAAGAGGAGAAGTTTGGTACTTTCAAATTTAGAGGTAAGTGCCCCTGAAGTTTCTTCTGATTCTGGGTATGGATTAAAGAGGATTTGGAGGGAGGTATGTATGTGTGGAGAAAAAAAGAGGAATACATCAGTTACTTGTCCTGACTCAGTGTTCATCTTTTCATAAAATGTTTGTCTTTTTTGTGAATTGTTGTGTGTTGGTTAGAAAGAGCACATCTGAAAGATAACATCCTCAGCCATAAACAGGACATTAATTAAAAATCTGTGGTGATTTGCTATTTTTGCAAGAGGTATTGTGAATGAGTGTGAGAAAATAATCTGATCTTTTCCTGCCATGCCTATAAAATGGCTTTGATGCTTCTTGAGTTTCTAAGGTGCTGTGAAATGTAATTGTCACTTCCTAAATATGACACTGCTGAGGGTATGAAAATGGAATGGAGTATGATTACTGTGATGAGTGTGATATGACATCCTTTAAATGAGCACAGGCCACGTTCAACAAAAGGTGTTAAGAAAAGCAATTAGACCTTATGTTTGTTTAGGTTTATAGCTACTGTTCTACTGTAATGCCTGTGCAGGA
This sequence comes from Sialia sialis, assembly GCA_009812075.1. Classification (NCBI taxonomy): domain Eukaryota; kingdom Metazoa; phylum Chordata; class Aves; order Passeriformes; family Turdidae; genus Sialia; species Sialia sialis. The sequence continues at coordinate 22,118,299 of VRYO01001269.1, read as the reverse complement.
CAGCTTGAGCCAGGAAACTGCATGTCCATGCCACACAGTGATAATTCCTAATGTGAAGCTGATGTGTCTTCAGGCCGCTTTTGTCTTGTAGACTGGTAGTTTTGGATTAATAGAGGTTTCATGCCAGAACCTACTGTTAGAGCTTTTCTGAGTTGAAAAAGTTGGTCCTTTTTGGTTGCAAATAATCTCTTAGTTTGTATGGAAGTAGACTGTGCAGCTTGCAGTACAAATGTATGGATAGTACAGAGCTGCTGACACAAGAAAGACCCTTGGGAAGGTTTTGGGGTTTTATTTTTATTGCAGCAAACACGCCTCATGTAAATTCTTTGCAGAGTGGGCAGATTTCTCTCCTTACGAAGTGGCCATACCGAAATATGGAGTCTCCATTCCTTCAGAATATTTCGACAGTGAGTTCTTCATGGGAAGGCGAGTGAAGAAGCTGCCAGAATCTCGGATCTGCTATCTGGAAGGTGACGTAGCAGTGCTGTGTAGTTAATCACAGGATCATAGAAAGCATGATATTTGCTAGCCACAGGCACAACACTCCTTGCCAGCACGTCTTCTTTAGGCCTTAAATCAACTTCGTACACTCTGCTCTTTATGTATCTTCTTGCCTCTTGTCCTCCCTTTTCACCTGGATAGATTTGGGAAAGTTGCAGAATGGTTCCTGTTCCATTGTCTAAGCCAAACAAGAGGGTGGAAGAGGCAAGTTGAGGAAATAATAGGTGTTCTTTCCCTGATCCATCTTCAACTCTTCAACTTCATAAACTATATTTCTAGACAAAGCATTACTGGGAGAATTGGAAGGAGCTGAGAATAAAATATGTCATCTAGAACAAGCCACAAAGGTAGGAGCTCCCTAAGCTCTGTGGCCTGAGGGTGATGTCACTAATCTCATCTGCTCATAAGGATGAAGGAAGGCCTTTTGACCTCCAACAACTACTTTGGCCATTTTTCCACCAAAGGGGAAGAAAGGGAAAAAGCAGCTAGTCAGAGGAGCCCATCTGTCCCAGGCAGATTTTAAATCCTTTATAAGTGTTTTAGTTTTGATACCGAAAGCAAGGATAGAGGAGAAAAACTCATATTTCTCTCACTGTGGAGTCTGCTAGAGATTCAATATGTTCCTCGTGTAAGTACCTGGCATAGAGCTTAATGAGGAAAGATAGTTCTTACTTTTCCAAAAGCAGACTCACATATGGAGCCAATTCTATTTTGAACCTGGACCAGCTGCACTCCACAGGAACAAAACATGCCTGGAAGGGAAAAAAAAGGTCTTAGATCAGTTTAAATAATAAATCAGTTTAAAGAAGGCCTTTATGCTTGCATGGCTTCACCATGCTTTCAAAGCCTACTTTCTCTAACAGGTACACAGGAAACATTCTACAACATCATTTGGGTGACTGATACCTCTTATTTTGTTATTCTGTACTATGCACTGAATGTTCTGTGTGTAGTTACCTCCTGAGAAAGAGCACTGAAGTGCTTACACCACTGTGTTTGAACTCTCTGAGACCTGCTGCTTAAGTTGTGTCATAATGGGATTGGGTTGGGTGGGCTAATAATGTGTAGCATGGATATTTGCAATAGTCAGTGGTTAACATGCAGTGCCTTTTCCATGTGGTTTGACTTGCAGGTCTTTGGACAAACATCTTTACTAGGAATTTGCTGGATGGCTTGTACTGGTCCTCCAATTCAAATGAATTCTGGGAACGATGGTCCCAAGATATGGTAGATATAGGTAAGAGTTTCCAAAGTTTCACTGCAGATCTTCCAGCGTGATTTTAATCTGTATCAGAATGATAGCTCTGCCCTTTCTCTTCCCTCTTCTCCCCAGAAGCATGCTTCATGTTAGTACAGATGTTTTTCATTTAAAGTTTCCTTCTGGTCTGTTGGGTGACTCTGCCTGTGACTGCAAATGAGAAGGTTGGCTTGTGGGCAAAAGTACAAAGCCAGTATGTAATTTGAAAGAGTAAAATACTGAAGCTGTGCTGGCTTTAAAGAAAACTAAATATCTCTTTGGTAAATGACATGGGTCATGTGTGTGCGTTTTCCAGCAGCCTGCAAACAACAGGGATGAGAGGGACTCGCAGGAAAATAACATGGGCAGCTAACCAGCAGAGATGTCTGGCAGGGCAGATTGCTGTTGGATTTTTCTCTATTTCGTGGTTTCTTCTCTATTTCAGAAAAACATTCTCCTGAGGAAGACATTACTGTTATCGAGCCTCCATCTTGTTTGTCAGGAAAGTTGTATGAAATGTTTCAGGACATAATGACGAAGCGTCCACTACTGGGAAAGTCACATAACTTCCTGAGAGGCTTAGAGTTTCATAAGGATTATATCCATCAGAAAAAATTTATTGAATGGAAAGGTAACTGCAACAAAGAGTTAGCTGCACTGTGCAGGTAACATCTCAGATTTTGTTTTTTAGACTTTGGAAAACTCATGTTTGTTTCAGGGTTTGGAAACTGGCTGAGTTGGACCTGTGTTCATGGTCTGCTTCTTTAGGGGAACAGGCTAAAATGAACTAGTCCGTGGACGGCTCTTTCACTTCAAGAAGTTGCCTGTCATTTGTGTCAAGAAATGCTTTTCTACAGGAAATTTGTCACTCTGCATAGGTACAGTAGTCAAAAGGTTTAGAAAGGGCAGAATCTTTTGAGGTCAAGAAAAAAAGGTAACACTAGAAGTATAAAATAACAGGTTATTATGTGGATCAGGTGAAGTTGCAAGCATGTGGTTGCCCATATTTCTGGTGTTTCTGTTGATGGATTATCCATCCAGAGACCTCTCTTTAACCGGTCAGAAACAGAAATACCAAAGTCTATTTACAGAAAGTTAAAGTCACATAGGTTTAGCCTGTAGATGTTAAATAAATAGATACATAAATTGATATATAAAGAGCGATTTTCTGTGGCTTTTGCTCTGTAGGCAGGCAGAATAAACAGCAATAGCTTTACCTCAAAAGCTATGAAACAATCTGTGAAATTATAGGAAGGTGATAGAGCTGAGGTTTTCTGCATCAGAAACCTTCCTATAATGCCAGCATCTTTACTTATTCCATGAAAAGGTAGTCCCACATTACTGAGGTTAATCTGACTTCAGCAAGAAATTACATGTTCTCTGCCTTCTCTAAGCCCTTCTCTTTGGCAAGTTGCATTTTCTCCCCTATTTTAGGCAAGTTACAATGTGTTTTGTCCCTCTCTGCCCTTGCCCTACAGTTTGCTGACAATGGCAAGAGATGGTGGTGCTTTTCTGTGGATTAAGGCATAGCCCACAGTGTGCTATCTGCTTTTAAAATGTTCAGTAAGTAAAAAGTCTGTTTCCTAAAAGAGTCTGCTCAAAGAAAAGAAATGAAAGAATAAAAAAACCATGTAGATAAGAAGGGTGGGGGAGAGAAGGAGCAAGCAAATAGCTTCAGAAGGTGGATGAAGGATGAAACTGTCAGTCAGTAAATGTTATAAAACATAAGTGTCCTTATATTTGCTAACAGTTTTATAAAGACAAATGAGTAGAAGCAGATTTCAAGGAGGATTTTGAGCAAGCGAGCACTAATGACTATCTCAGGGTAGATATTCTACAAATAAAGTAAAATTTGTGGAAAGCATGAAATTCAGAGAGGGAAACTGAAAGTTTGGAGTGGGAAAAATTAGGAGGTTTTTGATCTTCTTTTTGTTGCTTGCATAAGATCAAGCTAAACCCATGTATGGATTCATCTCTAGGAGTGAGAGGACATGCCAGGTCTGTGAGCAGAAATGACAGTCTTGTGGTAGATGAAGTCTTGAGAATAGAGCTTTGTTTCAAAGGCTTCCCTGCAGCTCAGGTTATCTGACATAT
>VRYO01001269.1:22103089-22113467 GCA_009812075.1 Sialia sialis | reverse complement strand
AAAATGTCTGCTTCTAGTTCACATATACAGCCATGAATAAATGCTGCAAAGATCCATCTCTGTTTTAAGAAAACAGGGTAATGGAATTTCATCTAAAAATGTTCACTGGGCCAAATAAAACTAAAAAGTAATCTCTGTTTCTTCTGTGAGGGATTGCAAGCAAATGTCTCTTATTACAGTTGAATCTGTGAATTCTCAGCAGCCTTGAATGCTAAAATAAGCACATTTTGTAAAGACTTGACAGTGAGGGAATGGAAAAATTATAAATTATTACTTCAAGCTGGTGTGAAACATTCTAGGCTATGGAACAAGCTAGATGTACTCTGCATGGTTTAAATCAACGCTACAGAGTGAGGCCAAGGAAGCAGAGCATTTGAATGAATTGAAATGCTGGAACTTACCAACAGTATTTCTGTGATCGACAGTTCCTTAAAATGCCTAAACACAATGATTTACGGCTCAAATATTCTGCTATGAGCTTTGCTACCTCATTTTTTGAGCTTGAGGAACACTCTTAAACCACTATTTTGATATCTAAATCTATCGTAAAATGTACCCTGTTTCCTGGGACTGAAAGTCTACTAAAGGAACAGTAGAGGACTTGTTGTCTACAGGGCAAGCTGGTGGGGTTGCTAGCAGGGAAGTAAGAGTCCAGCTATCAGGAACTGGATTCAACTTACCAATTGGTATAATCCTCCTTTGGCATTAATGTGAAGTTTAATTAATTCAAGCAGTATTTTCAGCTGTTGGTAGGCGATGTATGCATGATGAGGTGTTTTTTATAGCATGGCTGAGATAGTTTATATGATATCACTGAAAGAGAGTTGAAGTCAGATTTTTCACTCTGAGAGAGGAATCTAACCCTGCAAAGGCAAAAGCAAAAAAAGAGCAATGCAAAAGTGCAATGATGTATTGCATTTGTTGGTTGTGTTGCTACACTGTGAAATTGTTTTTGTTGTTTGCATTTTTCCCAGTTCTTAGGGGGAAAAAAAATCTGGTGAAGTCTGTATTCTGTGAAAAATGACTCCCCAGAGCAGCTGTGAGGTCAGTGGAGTCTGTGTCTCACCTGCCCTCTGTCTGGCTGCCCATGGCCTCCCTTTGTGAGTGTGCCCAGGTGTGCCCAGATGTGCATTTTGAAAGACCTACTCCTGAGGCTGCGTTTGTGTGCTCATGTTGTGGAGGGAGGTGACCCTGGTCTTGAGGGTAACCAAGGAGCTCCCCTTAGCATGGAGCACAGACAGAACTACTCACTCCTCCTTTCCTAAAAATGCACCACTAACTGTATTAACATGTTTTTCAGACACTGTGCTGGACGGTTTCCCTAACAATCTGACACCGCTGCAGAAGTATCTTTGTCTGATAGATGTTGGCTATTTCATCAACACCAGTGGTGCAGCACTTTTCAAGCCAGAGAGGAACGTAGATGTCATTATATCCCTTGATTATGGTCTGGGGAACGTGTTCAAGGTGAGAAGATTAACTTGCTCTGCTCCTTGTAGAGTAAAACTCTTGTCTTATTAAAACCTTTAAGTAAGTGGCTGTCTAAATCTTAATCATATGTCATTGTACCTTAAAGGAGGAAGGAAACTTCCTTTAAGAACAGAACTAAAGAGATTGTTAAGCTCTTTCTTTCTGTAGGGGATTACAGCATACACTTCCTAGAATCCTCAAGTAACAAAAATCCTGCAGTAACAATTGTTTGCTGGAGACATGCCCGTGTCTCTCCTCGTCTGTCATGATGAATTCTGAGTGTGACGTTGGGTCATTCACTTGGGCTTGTATAAAACATTATAGGGTGATAGGTGGCATAGTCTGACTTATGTCGAGGGGTGGTTGAAAGTAGAAGTTTGTACCATGGCTACTTTGGACTACACATTCATTTCATAGTGTTTCTAGGGAATGAGTTAAGATGCCATAATATTTCCAGGATATCTGAGTAAACCTGATTTTTTTCTTAGCGCTTTAACTTCATGACATTCTGTTCCCACAGCAATTAGAGATGACGTACAAATATTGCAAGATACAAAATATCCCATTCCCCAAAGTGGAGCTAAGTCCAGAAGAAGAGAAGAACCCAAAGGAATGTTACATATTTGCGGATGCAGAGGACCCCAGAGCACCTATAGTAATCCATTTTCCCCTGGTGAATGACACCTTTAAGGAGTTCAAGGAGCCAGGTAAATGCAGCCAACAGGACTGTGCACTGTGCTCTCCCCTGGTATGTGTTCCGTGCCCACTGATGGCTGGCAGCAGAGCGGTCTCCCTGCTTCTGCTGGCTGCTCTCCACTCGAAAAGATCAGAGGACACAGTCCTGGGCAACTCAGTGCCACCCTGCCTGCTGCAGCCCTGCTTGGGGCAGATGGCTCATGTCACTGTCCCCTGACAGAGCCATGGCTCTTCCTCACTTGTGCCTGACATGTGTCCTGCCAAGACAGACGTGCAGAGTGCTGGGGATTTTCTGGGAAGAGAAAGAGTAAAAAAAGGCCCAGAGAGCTGTGGGAACAGGGAAATAAGGGTCTCCTGAAGGATCTGGTGGGCTGAAAAGCAGCACTAGCAGCAGAAGCTGGCCATCCAGCTCCAGGGCTGGCCCTGCACCCCTGCCTTGCCCAGGCAGGCTGTCCGCATTGGAGAGGGAGGTGCAGGTGCAGAGGGAAGCTCCTTCCTAGGACTTGAGAGACAGCAGACTTGTGCGCAGGGACCTGGGCAGGGAGAACATGTGCAGCTGCGGTGGGAGAGGCTCCATCTGGTGCTTGGTAGGAGCTGGGACCGAGCAGAGAGATGTGGGACCAGCCTGGGATGTGCAGCTATCTCTGCTCAGGTGCCTAGAGTGAGCTCCTTGCAGCTTTACCCAAAATTCAATAGGGATCCTGAGAGGGACCAGAGCAAAATGGAAGTCTCTCAGGAAGCATTTGGGAAGGGTAGGAATAGCAGCAAAAAGTAAAGGTGCTTTTTCACTCTGATGTTCAGTGATGTTCAGTGAATATGTACAGTAAGAGCTAAATCAAGAAAATCACATTTAGAAACTCTGTGGATGAAAAGAGGAGATACTCTGTAGAGGGAGCTAGGCTTGTTCAGTGGAGGCTAGAAATGTTCCAAATGGTAAGGTGTGGTGAGATCCAACCATTGAGCAGTGGGTGGCAGGTAAAGCAAGTGAAGATTTTGGAATCTCTCTGAATAACAAATAGATGAGATGCTGCAGAGCAGCTGTTGTCAGTTCTCTGTGCTCCAGGCCCAAACGGGTGAGCTTTGACACTCACCTGCATGTCTCTGATTCATCCATCAAGCTGACAACTAACAAATGTCGTGGGTGGTTGGAGGAGGGGGACCTTGGCAACCTGCTTTCATGGATTTCCAATTTAACAGTAGAGCTTTTTGTTTCTAGGGGGATGAGAGACATCTTGTGGAATGTGGGTACTTACTTTTCCTGTTTTTAACTATTTAAAGTCTGGAAGGACTCAGCCTGTGGAGTGCCCATTTGCAGTGCAGCAGTTACAGACTATGCTTTTGTGTGCTTGAGGCAGATTCAACTTTATCTGGATGTGGACAGCATTGATAATGCATCTCTCTGAGTATTGTGAGGCTCAGTGAAGCAACATTGGATATTTTTATTTCATTCACTTCTAGTGGTAGCCTGTGCCTAGCACCCTGAGATCTCGCTGTTCAGAAGCCACTAGGTTAGACTAAAACCTGCTGTGTCTCAAGCACAATTCTTGTCTGTTTTTCACAAGGTTCTGGTTGAAATCATAAGGAATATCTCAGTAGCTTTGTTTGTAGCCCTGCTGATAGTCATCTCACACCACATTAGTGTTTTGAGCATATTTGATTCAGAGTGCAAAGAGATAGGCAAAAAAATCAGCAAAGAAATGCAGCTAAAAATGTTGTAGAAATGTAAATATGAGACTGCCAAAGTTCTTGGTGCAGGTCATTAGGGGGTCCTTTTAAGGAACACCGTTGGCATAACAGGGAGCTTAAATTTTGCCAATTCCAAGAGGCATAGCCTGAAGCCAGGTTGGAGTTTGCTGGGAGTTTGATGTAGGATGCTCTGGTCCCAGTGCCCTCTGCAGCAGGCAGTCCTGTGTGGTTATAGCATCACAAGGCCTCCTTGTATGTACTGCACTGTACTTGTATGTACCAGGCTGTCCACTTACTCCAGCTGTCAGATGTGCACATGTCACCACTAATCCAGGGACAGTCATGGATTTTGAAAAGTGTTCCAGGTGTCTGTCTTTGTCTGAGAGTCAGACTTGCGGGGTTTGGGATAGGATGTGGACCCATGGGTGTGCTGCCCAGGAATGATATCTGCAGGGGCAGGACAAGGAGGAATGGAAGAATTTCTGCCAGCTCTGCTGAGGGATTTCCAGGTTTGAGCTTTAGCAGGAGGGGAAGGAGGAGCTGGGAAAATTGACCAGGAATGGCTCTTTCAAGCTGTGGAGAGGATTTGCAGTATTTCCTGGGGGTTGTTTGTAACAAAGAGTACTGCCAAGTAGATCAGCACCCTACAACACTGTGTGATAGCACTTCAGATTCATCTCACTGTGGTGGCTTTTGTCTTTCTCTGCAGGGGTAAAGCGTGGTCACTCAGAGATGGAAGAAGGCAAAGTAAATCTGGAGAACAGCTGCTCACCATACTACCTCATTAGGCTAATCTACTCCTCTGAAAATTTTGATAAACTTGTGAACCTGAGCAAATATAACATCCTCAATAACAAAGACCGGCTCCTCCAGGCAATCAGATGTGCTGTGGAACGAAGGAGAAGCAGAAGGACTGGGAATTTCTCCAGCTACTCTGGATATCCCTAGGCTGGGTTTTTGCACTGCTCCCCCCACTGAAGGCTATGGCAGCACACTGCAGCACATCACAGTCACATTACAACACATCACAGTATTCATTATTTGCAGAAAACTGAGGAAACCTGTACATTTCTTACCTTGCCGTGTTCAAGCTCCCAGCTTTCAAAAGAGTTTCTTTTATCTCTTTTCCCACCCCTATATTTTCAGCCCACAAGATCCTCACAATGTGTTCTTACTTGTTAAGAAACTAGGGTTCTGGTTAGCAGAGGCGTCCCAGGATCTCCTTGAGGTTACAGTATATGGTGGTGGTGATAGTTCTTTCTATGAGCCTGTCCCTTCAACCCTGAGCCCATCGTTGGTGTCCTTTCAATACTTCATTACAGATCAAGTCCTGGCCATTTGCATTCAGTGATGTCCAGATTTTCAGAGAGGCTGAGCAACTAGAATTTGCACTGAATTGGTGGGCTCAGCTTTGAAGTCAGGCTGTATATGTGAACAGTGGCCAAACTGCAGTGTGGACAATTGCACTCTGTCTGGCCTATTCCCCTTGCTGAGTTAGAAGTTACTCTTTTTTTCCATTCCCCTGCAAGAGTTTGGCATAGAAATGCTGCTCCAGACTGCCACAAAGGGGGCAGCCACATTTCAAGAGAGAGAACGGAAGCAGCAGTGAGTTATTTTGAGCAGTGGCTGGAGGAAAAGTTCTTCATAAAGCACAAGTGATTGTATTGATTTATATCAGCAGTGCCTTTATGGATTAAAATGTCAAGAGCTTGAAACAAGTTTTTCATAGCAGACACTTGAGAGGAATAATTACCACAGACTCATGTACATTAATTTGGTGATCATGACTGAGAGGTAAGCTGGTTCTCCTTACAGATGTAAACTGAATGTAGGACAACATAACTCACTAACAGAGTGCTCACAGAAGTTTTTTCCCTTTATAGTTTTCTATCCCTAACATCACAGGCAAAGAATTTTTAAAAGGTGCTACATAAAATAGATCACAAATTTTAAAAAATAGGACACACATTTTCCTCCTTGCTGGTGGAAAATATTTGGAAAATGACACCCGGTTTTCATTTGCTTTGGAATGCAGTGAGAGACTGCCTTGAGCTAGAAGCTTGGAACATCTCTATAGTCCTCCAGTACATTCAAAAGGTGATAGGGAAGGATGCTGAGCAATATAAAACAGAGCTCCACAGAAGTCAGAGAAATTTGCAGTCTTCCTCACACTGAAGGATTTGGACCTGCTTCTGGATTATTTATTCCAAACATAGCATATTCATCAGGATTTCCAAGGAAAATCTTACGTATTTCTTCTGTGTTGGAAATTTACTTGACATCTAGAATTAGTTGTACTTGAAATCCAAAATCAAACAAAGAATGAGAAGAGGGGGTCTGTCTTTTTGGTATACGCAGGCAATGGTGAGGCTCAAAAGGAGAACACTTATAGAAGATTTGATTGCCTGAAGCCTGCATCTACTAAATGCTGCTTCTGCTGCAATGGCAATGGCTATGCCCCAGCAACTCTTCTTGTGCAATGCTTACTTGCTGAGCTAAGGAATACCATCCAGAACTGAGGAGTCTTAACACCTGGAATGCAGCTGTACTTCGGGATTCAGATCATGACAAGTTAAGAACGAATCAGATTCTGGCTGCAAGACAAAGGCTAAAGAGCCATGTTGAGTGGCGAGTTGGTCCAGCTGGATCTGTTCCCTCCACACAGCAGAGCAGCACAGCAGTCCTGGCACAGTATGGTGTGGCACATACAAGCCCACATGGCTGTGTGCACCGGCTCCTCTGGCTGGTCCTAGAAAGCTCTGCTGCTGCAAAAAGATATCCCTGTTGTGTTCATGGCTACAGAGAACAATCTGTAACCCTTTTGAACCTTGGCAGCATGCACCCAGCAGCGAAGCAGCTCAGCCACACTGAGAAAATTTTGTCTCTTAAAATGCTCCACAGAGTAATAATTGGGGCAAGTTTGGGGCATTCATAGTGCTGCTAATACAAACAGAAAAGCCCAGTAAAATGTGAAGGAGCCACAAAACCACAAGTTTTTCAGGTAACCCCCAGCTGGTGGGGAATTACTGTTCTGAGGGATCTGTTAAATCCTGTTACAAAGGGAGGGAAGGAGGGTGGGAGTGAGGGAGCTGTGGGTGGGGAAGGCGGTGTGATTCTGCTGGGAGAACTGTCACCAGAGGCTTTGGCAACACTAAAGTCAGGTTGGGGACTGCTGTCTAATCTTGCAGCCAGAGGCACAGACAGGCAGGTGCCCCTTCATTTCCTTGGTGCCCCATATGGTACCTCTGTAGCCTTAAATGATAATAGCTTTTTCAAATACATTTTTGCATTTCAGAGCCTGAAATTATGTGAGGGCTGTATCATTGCCCATCAGAGGGCCTTTTTGTTTCATATTGGTTGTCTTTTTGTTTTTATACCATGATGTGGGTGTGGCACATGGGAACACAGTTTAGTGGTGGATGTGGCAGTGTTAACAGTTGGACTGAATGGTTGTACAGGTCTTTTCCAACCTAAACAATGATTCTCTGGCACTTAAAGAGTGTGTTGCTGGCTTGATGGTGTAGTAGGAGGACCTGGAGGGTGTTTGTGAGGACAGAGGCTGCTGGAGGTCTCTGCAGGTTGGAATGACCTACACCTTGGGAATGACCTACAGCTTGTGGGAAGCGGTGGCTGGCACAGGTTGTCTCTCTGAGCTCTGGTTCAGAGCATGCTGATTTGCACTGCCCCAAAACCACAGGAATATAATGTGTAGTTCCACTGACATATGGCTGATCAGTGACCTCAGGACTGCTCCTTGTTTCCTTTAGGGTAAACATGGAGTCTAAGGACCTCTGAAACTTTTTGTTCTTCTTCCTAAGAGGTTGTTTCTTTGTTTTTTATTTCTTTCCTTGGCCCCATTCTTGCCTGGCCTAGTACCACATGTGGGGCTGTGACAGAGTGCATGCAAACCAAAGCAGGCACTTCCAGGAGAAAGCTGCCTCTCTGCATCTCCCTGAAAAAAGGCACATGCCATACTTATAAACCAGGTTGTGCTGGTCTGGTGTTGTGTTTGCTTAACCACTGAAGATGAATGCATGCCTGCCAAAAATGTCATCCAAAATGCACTCCAGATCACTGCTCTCTGATGAACATTTTGCTGGAAAAACCCCCACAAATACAGAGCTTGCTATCTGCTGCCAAACACAAAGGAAATGAGACTGTTCTTATAACTATTAGCTGCTCTTCATAGAAATTGCTTGCTTGTGTCTTTTAACTGTTAAATAATATATTAATTAAAAATAAAATATTGCAAAAGAGCACCAGACCCATTAAACTCTTTATGTGCTTAAACACAAGGCAAGGTTTTATTCCCAGGTGCTAAATGCCTGCTGAGAACTTCACAGGGCATTCACCAGTTTCAAGACTGAATGGAAGACATCTGGGAGAAGCTCTTCAGGTTTACAAAGGTATGGAGAGCCTGGAACAAAATCTACCTCCTGTGGTAAAACCCTCTTCAGTGGAATGGCAAAAGGCAGGGTGAGGAGGCAGCTGTACTGAGCCACAGCCAAGGCACATCTTTGTTCAATTAAATGATAAGTTTAAAATACTGAAGCTGTTTTGGTTTTGATTTTTATTTTTAATCAGTTAACAATTATCAACAATAATGAAATGCATCAGTTTCCCATTACTTTGATGTGCTGGGCTTTTTTGGTTTTTTGTGACAGGCAGCAACTCCAGCTTGGGTAAACAGAGGAGAGAGATGGACTAGCCAAAAAATGAAATTATGAGTTCACCTGTTGGGTGCCTGTGTCTGATCTGAATCAGACTGAACACAAATTTAAACTCTATATGTTGCAAGTGCTCATGAAGTGTTTACATAAACTCAGTATGAAATGTTCTTCTCCCCTACCACTGGAGAAATAGTCAGTGCAGAGGAGAGGACTGCAAGCAGAGAGCAAGAGTGGTGCTTCAGACTGCATAAAAAGGGAAGAAGGCTGAAGTCCTTGTTAGAGGAATTAAAGACTTGAAGTTTTGGCTTCCATCTGTCAGGGAAAAGATGCCAGACAATACATAGTCTCGGAGGGAAAAAAATAATTTTTCTCTCCAGCTTCATGCTAGGCAACTTTTCTTTGGCTCAGAAACAGAGAGAAGTAGAGGCGGGAATATATATTCTTCCCTATGATTACACCATACCTTAGCATGTGAAGCTTGCTGTTTGGGGACTAGACTTTCTCCTTGCTATCTTACTTTTCTTCTCCTTTTACACTGAAACACTGATTGTTCATGCCTTATTTAAGTTTCGGATTCCATTAAAAATGAGTAACACTGCAGGATTTTTTTCCCTGGTAGCTTCATCCAGAAGGAATTGGCAAATAGAGAATTGTTGGTTAATGTGTTGTAAAAAGGAAAGATTGTGGAGACCACAAAGCACTGTAGGAAGTATATAACATTATCTTAGCTGCACAGACCACCCCAGTCTCTTAAATCTATTCTGTTAGTATTTGCAAATCTACTTGCACATTGTTGTAATTAACTCTCAGCTTGCACCTCATGCTCTGGTCACTGTTCCCCATTCCTGTCTCACAGAATCATTTCATTTGAGCCGTCTGGATTAAAGGTCCCCCTGCCCTTTGGTTTAGTGCCTTGGAGTAGATAACTCTTAAGTGATCATGACAAATGAAAAGGTTGTTGTACACACAAAAGGATACCAGATGAAATCCTGTTTAATTATATTTAAAGATTTTATGAGATTAAATATGTAATTTTAAAAGTTCAGAGGGAAGTGATCAACTTAGAACATATTATTACATTTCTGGAGGGCTGAGTTAAGTTATAATTTTCTGGAATTCATTGAGGCAAATGTCATTTTTCTCTTCCTGCTTTTAGTAGAGATGGAAGCAGTTTTGTTTCATTTCTACTTTGTTCTAGGCTTAGGGTAGTGGTTGAGGCTCGTTTCACTGTAGGTCCATCTTCCTTAAAATCTCTGGAAAATTCTGCAGACTCTCTCTCTGGTTTGATTTTGAAAGAAGGTGTTCTCCTACCAACAAAACGCATCATCAGAAAACCAGGTATAATCTAGAGGAGTTTAAGTTTCCCTATATATGTAAGGACTCATTAAGTGTTTAGCTCAGCTGCAAAAGTCTGCCCAGCTGTGGCATTAGGATTTCACATCATAGTCTGTAAGATTAGTACAGACTCCATATGCAAGAAAAATCTATTTAAACAGGCCAGGTTTCTGAATTTGGCTGTGGCTGTGTTTTCCTTGCCCGTGTCTCCCCTGAGCCTCCTTTCCCCAGTCCCAACAACCCCAGTTCCCTCAACCACTCCTGGTAGGACTTGTTCTCCAGACTCTTCTCCAGCTTCTTTGCTCTTTGGAAATGCTCTGGTTTTCTTGAAGTGAGCGGTTCACAACCGAACACAGCACTAGAGGTGTTGCCTCACCAGTGCCAAGCACAGGGGGACAGCCACTGCCTTGTTCCTGCTGGCCACACATTTTTGTGACATTAGTGACAGAGGAGCAGGACTTTGAGACCTGAGCAGTCTCTTTGTAGGTGACTGCTACCTGAGCACAAACAGCACTGACATC
>VRYO01001269.1:22090647-22102089 GCA_009812075.1 Sialia sialis | reverse complement strand
ATACTCATATTTTGGTAAATCAGAGCCCATACCTCAGGAGGGAGCTTCTGCTGGTTAGTCTTTCAGCAGAGTCTGGGAAGTCCCATGCTCTTCTCTGGGAGGTCTCTGTGCTTAAAATGAAACTTTGTGCCATCACTGTAGAATGGGATCTGTCGCCCTGTCCTATGGAGTCAAAAGAAACAGCAAATAAAAAAGTAACATTAGAGGCAGAGTTGTCTGCTTCTGGGTCCATAACAAATTTTCTCTGACTATCATAGTTATAACTATGCTATGGCTTCCTTCCCAGTAAGCCACTATATCCAGAAAGAGATCTAGATTCAGAAGAAAAGCTGTTGATCAAATCCAAAGCAGCTCCTTAATAAAAGTTCAAATACAGCCCCACACCCCTACCAGAGAATAACCCAATGCTGGCCACAGTACAACTGAAAGTGCTTTGTAAGTCACCCTGAACTGCATTCTGCTGCCAGCTCACTACATCACAGGGTAGCAGGTGACTTGTGTATTGCTTTCTAACAGAGGCAAAAACGATGGCTCAAAATGCCCCCAAGTTAAGGACATCTTGTCATTCTCTTTCTCTTCCCATCATTTGCTAAAAAAGCACCACTCATTCTTGAAGGAAGTGAGAACCTACCTATATTATTCTGCAGTGATTGCAGCCAGTCCTCCATCAGTGTCTGAGAAGGTGCTGCAAAGAAATACTCAGCCCCATCTCTCAGCCTGTAAATAAGGATAGGAAAAGGTGAATTGTAGTCAGTTTTGCCTTATGCCTTCTGTGCTTGTGAGTGTGACACTTCAGTTATGCCTCCTGACAACATAGCCTTAGGTGACTGTGGGCAGGGAGCTACAAAGGCTTTATTTGTGTTCTTCTCCATCAGACTCACCGCAGCATGAAGGTGTTCTCTTTCCTGCTGTAATTCACCAGCCTCTCACATTTGGCACCAGAAATGCTGAGGGACAGGACTGTGGATGCATTCTGAAGGGGAATAAAATTTAAAAAAATTGTCTTCTGTGTACTTTTTGCTAGGGTTCAATTCCATACCATTCCAAGCTGTAGGCAGACTACACACCCATCTCTTTATAGTTCTAACCTTAATTCTTGGATCACTGAATAGGGTGAACCACAGATGAACCATGGATGATTGCCTTAAATCTTGAAGGTAATCCTTGGATAAGATACTTCTTTTAAGGTATATCTTTGAAAATTTCTGGAAGCTTATTATTCTGTTTGTTGAAAGGGAGCAGACCGCTCCAGCCCCAAACCAAAGGTGACATTTTAAAATTCATTTTTATATATGTAGATTCAAAGTTTGCTAGAAAGATTAAAAAACAAAATTACCTTAGTTGCTTCTTTGTCATCATTATAGAAATCAAGCTGTAATCCATCAAGTTTTACATAGAAGGATTTCCAAGACCTTGAGTGTGGCTACATGAATAGAAATGGTAATAAAATTCAGTTATGAAATATATATTTTATAGGAGTAGTGAAATCTTTCACATGCAACTTTAACAGGAAGCCAGGACCTGTCAATATTATGATCACATCAGTTCTCACAGTTGTTCTCTCCTAGAGAAACGGAACCTGCTATGGTTTCTGTGTGAGTGATTCAAGAAAGGGTCTCTATGAGACAGAACTGAACAAATGACATAACCTGGTTCAAGCAAGCTCTACACCATCAGGCCAGCAACATCACTAAAGGCGGATCATCAAAGTTCTGTCTAATTTTTGGCCACTAAAACTCCACTTTTTTCCTTAGCTAGAACATTGGCCCCTGTTTGCTGGTTACCAGCTGCTTTTATCAAGTGTGCTGTTACTATCTAAGGTGGCTGCTGAATTCTTCCTCATTTACTAAACAAACCCCATTGGAATGCTACTGAACAATGTGCAAAAGTAGCAGCTATTTCCAATCCCTACTGAAACTTAGCCTAGTGCCATGAGACTCTTCTTGATAAAGAGTCCTTAACTTATATTCATATTTTGCTGTGGCAGCAAACAAAGTTGACAATTTGGTCATCCAGAGAAAAGGAAGGAAACAGTTCTGAGGAAGGTAACTTGTAGATTTTCTTGTTAGGCAATATGGAATCTCTGTTGGGTAATAAGTATCTCTGAACACTAAATTCTGTCTGCCCACAAGTCAAGAAAAATGAAATTTCTCTTCCAGAAGATGGAGTCCATACCAGATTCACTTTTTAAAAGAGGTCTTTCAAGTTTAAAATTTCAGAGGAAATATTCTGTGGGACAAATAATCTGAGACAACTGTTTTATGTGCAAACACTCAGCAAATATTGATGTCTGCAGATTTGTGGTGAATATTAGAAAATTTTCTGGCCTATTGTGATCATTGGGCTACTGGCTTGAAGTGGTGTTACTTTCCAGGATAAGAATTTATATTTCAGTCTCATTCAAACCTGTATTTAATTAATCAATTCTTCAAAGATAAACAGAACCTAAATTCTGTTCTAGCACAGTTAGACATTACAAATATTGGGAGCATGAGACTGAGGACTTCCACTACTGCCAGAATATCACAAGCTGTTACAGGATCATGAAGCTTTAGGCTTTTTTTGTAATATGGTACGTTTTTTTTTGGTGTTGTAGGGTTTTTTTTGGTTGTTTCATTTGGGTTATTCCCCCCGCCCCCACCAATTCAGGTGATCCAGTTGATATATTGTTTATAATTCAGAAACTGTAATTAATATGTTTATAGAGCCTAGACTCTGGTTTATAAATCCATTAACTGTAGACAGATCCTATTCTGCATATTTCCCATGATAGAAATTCCCAAAAATGCCATTGTCTCTTTCTCTGAGAGATCAGGTATGCCAAAGCCACCAGACACTTCCTTATGCATTTTAGGGGTAGCTGAAGCAAACCCACACTACCGAGCTCCTCTTCAGCAAGAGCTTATCCTGAAAAATCAGATCAGATCTGGACCATAAGTCAAGGAAAAATGAAATAACCCAGAGTGATGGCATTTATTTCTACCTGTTGTCTTCGTGGAAGGAGCTGGTCTCGCTTCTCTAGGAAACCTTCCATGTTCTGGAGACTTGCAGAAACCTGAGACATACAAGAACATTACTACTTAAGTTTAAAATGGCCCTTAGGCCTATGTTAAATTTCTGAAGCTCTTCTTTAGATAAACTCCATGCAAAGAAACCTATCTCTGGTTTCTCTAGCCTTTACATCGACAGCACAGAAGGAAATCCTCACTAGGTTGCAATTGCATCTTTGATAGACCACCTAGCCAAAGATCATTCAAATCCTTCTCAATCAATTTACTTATGGAATTTGCTCTATCATAGTGTGTTAATTAACTAATATTATTTTTATATTATTGCATATATTTTACAACTTAAATTATTCAAGTTATTCATACGACCTCCACAATTACTGAGTTACACCAATGTATAGTGTGGAAAGTGTTTGAATTGCAAAGGCACATGAAATGCCTCTTGTCTGAATCTAGGAGTGTACCCACTGAATGCCCACTGTGCATTTTGAGACTTTCACACAGAACTTCCTATTATTGCCTTACTTATCTAGCACAGCAGAATGGTTTTGTGAGGAGAGAACCAGAAACTCCTGGGACTTACCGAGGATGTATTCTTTAATCTCTCCCAAGAGGAGCTAGACAGCTGTAAGTTTGGTGAGTTATCTAGTGGCCTTTGTCCAGGCTCAGGTGCTGCTGCTGTTAGTTTGGTCTGCAGGTTGGAGAAAGAGGAGCCTATAGCACCTTTTTCCTCAGGAGATACGTGGTCTGTGACTTGTGATTCTGACAAACTGCTGCTGTGTTGCTGGCTCACAGGAGTAGAAGACAGAGGAGAGCCTAAGGAGCTGTGACTTTCCAAAGATCCATCTTGTGGGGCCAGGACCTTTGGTGTAGCTGGAGGGATCTCACCCTGCCTTGGCTCAGCTTTCATTTCTGTTTTGTTGCTGCTCTGCACTTCAGGGACTTCTGAGGAAGTGAATTCTTGGAATCTTGTTGGAGATTTTTCAATGGGGGAGAAAATAGTTTCAAGTGGGACCCTCCAGGACACGCTGGGTGCAGGCACAGCTGGCAGTGGCGTTGTGCTCTTTGTCTCTGTCACTTTTGGGGCTGCATTCCTTTTGTCAGATGGTTTTCTTCTCAGAGAAGGAACCCTGACAACTTTGCCTTTATCCTTCTGCTCACTCTCTTCTGTGTCCACTTGTTTCAGAAGATTCATCTCTCTCTGTAGGACAGCAGCATTAAATATTTTAAAATCACCTTCAAGAATTCATTAATACTTACCTAAAATTTTCTTATTTTAAGCTGGAACAATTTTTCAAATAAACCGTCTCCTGGCGCTGAATCTTAAGGCCTGTACTTCCACTGGCATTTTTAGAGTTAGATCTGAATCTAATTGTTACGTGCTAAGCACTATTTTGTTGTCCAAATCATGAATACTAATGGCAGTTAACCTCAAATATGGAGAATTCGTATTAAGTTGTTATTAAGTTCTATGGCGGATGATTTTTTTAAAAAAAATAAGCTAAGGAGAAATTGTGCTCCTTTTCTTGTGGCATTGCTTCTTCAAGTTTTCTGTAAGAACATTGAATATCCAGGGTTTCTCTTGTGTTCTTTTGGAGGGAAGGGCCTTTGTCCCTTCACTTAGCCAATTTTCAAATCACTGAACAAAACAATGAATAATTTTCAGCCTAAAGTCAAACACAACCATTATGTTTTGCTGTTTTTTTCAGGAAAACTATTTTAAAAACCTCCCCCACAATGAAAGAGATTATGGGAGGCTCACTGAATATCTTTGGCATTTAACACAACCCATTGTAAAAATCTTATGCCGGAAGGAAAAAGACCTATCTGTGCCTCAGTCTCCCTTAATTTTCAGCCCTTTGCTATCCTCCGTCACTTTCAGGTGGCTTCAGCTCCCTACTGAAATCCTGAATGAAGCAAAATCTCTCCATCTGTTTAGCAAGGGATCACCCTCTTTCTCACACCCTTTTGGTGCTCCTGGCAAAAGAAAATTTCCACTTCTCTCCTACAGCTTTTTCAAGCTAGCTGATCTCTTTTTATCCACATAAATTTTGCCCTGTCCTAAATATTTCACTTTTAGTTACACGTCAGTTTAGTTTATCCCATCTCTTACAGGGAGTGATATTCAAACAATTAATGACACACATCCCGTTTCATGCACAGCTCATCAGCCTCATACTACTCACCTTTGTTTTCCTGCTGAGCTGAGCAAATTTCTCCTCCTGTGCTGCAAGCATCTTCTCAAAATCATGATGTTTCTTCAGTAATTCCTCTACTTCAGACACTGAATCCTAAATGGTAAAATTACCACATACAGAAGTCCAAAATCAAGTCCATCAGAAGAGATTATGCCTAAGATTTTTCAAATTGACCTATTTAGCCAAGTGCGGATTCTGAAAATTTTGTAATTGGATGATGTCTAAACCCCTGTTAGTGTATGAAAAAATCTGAATTTACATTTTAAAAAATGGTCTGTCTGCTGTGCAGGAGAAAAAGAGCTCAAACACCAACCTTCCCTCTTCTGCAAGGCCATGTAGTGCCGTGGCTACAGCTGTTTATGTGCAAATTGAATACCTGGATTTCTGGCTTGTGCTACATGCAGAGTTTGTTCCTGCCCTATAACAAATGCATCCGAGAGTTCTGTCATGTTCTCTGGTTAGTTTCTGATACCCAAGTCCATTACTTTGTTTTTCAATCATATAAACTATTAGAAGACAGTCAACAATGAGAAAAAAACGCAACAAAACAAACAAAAAATATGGATGCTAGTGTTTAAAAAGGAATTTACAAGCTAGCTATCAAGCTTTCTGTGTAAAACATTCTGCCACTTAATGGGAAGAACAAGGTGGGGAAAAGCACCTTTTTTTATCTTTACAAGGTGGAGAAAACCCCTTTTTCCTTTTGAAATAGGCTCTTAGCAAGACTGGGAAGGTTGAATCCTCTGCAAGTTATGTAAAAAAATGGTTTAAAATTCTCCCAAGTCTTCTACCTCCCCTCTGGAAGCCACTACTTCCAGGAACCTATCACCATGTCAAATGCAGCAACTGCCCTGGGCTCACCTCTGCAAGAGGACAGAGCCCCTGCCCTTCCTAATCTCTTTCTAAGGGTGCACTGCTGTTGAGACTGGGATTAATTTCAGGCCAGAGCTGATCCATGAGGCCAGCCCTCTGCATATGTTGAGGCACACAGTGCTCAGCAGTGCCGCATGGTTGTTACTCACCCCATAGGAGGGATCGGAAAGAAAGCTCTCCTTGGCAGCCAGCCATGCCTCTGCTTGTTCGAGCTCTCTGCGGAGCAATTGGATCTCCCAGTTTTCTTCATACAACACTTTCCTCATGTCCCAGCTCTCCTTTACCTTCTTCATCAGCTCTGACAGCTCTGACAGTTTTTCTTCAATCTAGAAGAGGAGTCAAAATATCCAATCAGACTTTCACATGACAGTCAACTATCATGTAATCTGCCTTCATGATTTAGAAGATGACCTCTAGATAATTCTGAGGAGTTAGCAGAATTTAGGAAACATGTCCAAGTCCTCTTTTTTTCTACTTGAATTAATTTAGCATGTAAATTATGTGGCTAGATAGTCCACATACTCTATGACAAATATTCTGCCATATAATTTCCCAAGATGAAACTTTATACCCCGGCCACTTGTACTATAAAACTAGTTAGAACTAGAAGATTCAACAAATACATGCACTTATGGCAAGGCAACAATGGGGAGACTTCAAATGCGGAAAATTTTCTTGATCTTTCTATGACAGAAGTAACTTAATTTTGCATAAATTCTGAAGATGTTTTTCATGCTGTGATCTCCAGATCTACAGATAATGTCTTGGGCAAAGTCTAAAGATACACATATAACAGAATCACAGAAATTTTAACATTTTTGCCCCCTTGGATATTTCTGAAGAATTACATCTCTTCTGGCGAACTCAGGGACATAAGCAATGCAAGGTGATTGCATTGTGATGTAGCACGAGAACTTTAAAATGTGTTTTCTTTTTCTATGTGTCTCATGAAATATGCAGCTTTTAATAGTAAAGAGCCTGATCGTCCCATTGAATTCTTCTGGTCTGAGAGACAAAGCTGCACCTCCTGTATGTTTCATTTCTTTGTTCACTTTTGTTTGTAAAATATTTAACACTTCAGCACACCTCTACAGACATGAAATGTCCATTCTTCATCAGGTCCCCTCCTGCCCGCTGCATTTCCTCGTATTTCAGCCACTGCTTCTCTATCTCACGCTTGTATTCCTCGTGGCGCTTGATGAGCAGCTCTGCTCCCAGGACATCGTTTTTGAGCTCCTCAGATATCACCAGGGCATGCATCTCATTGGCCCAGGCCCTACAGAACAGAGACAAAGGGTAAACAGGGAAGGAATCTGAGTCTGCTGGACATTTGGGAATGTACACAGCTGTGGATACATGTATACAGACTTCTATTTGCTCAAAAAAGATATTAATATTGTCCTGATTTTGCCTGGGATAGTGTTAATTCTATTCCCAGTAACTGGTACAGCACTGAGTTTTGGATTTAGCATGAGGATAATGTTGACAACACACTGTTGTTTTGGCTGTGCTGAATAGTGCTTACCCTAAGCCAAGGACTCCTCAGTTTCCAAGGCTCTCCCAGTAAGGAGGTGCACAAGCACGGCCAGGACAGCTGACCCAAACTGGCCAAAGAGATACTCCATCCCAAAGAACATCAAATATACATCATAACCTGTATATAAACTGGGGGAGTTGGTCAGAAGGGACCAGTGGCTGCTTAGGGACAGGCTGGGCACCAGTGAGTGGGTGATGAGCAATTCTATTGTGCATCAGTAGCTTTTGGAAGGGTTATTTCCCTTTATTATTATTATTATTATTTATCTTCATCATTAGTATTGTTATATTTTACTTTTTTTAATTACTAGAGTATTCTTATCCCAACAAACAAGTTGTTTGTTTGTTTGCTTGTTTTTGATTTCTGATTCTCCTCCCCATCCCACTGGAAACCTGGGGGTGTGAGTGGTTTGGCTGTGGAGGTACTTAGCTGCTGAATAGGGGGTTACCATTGCAATACACAAATACTTTAATGAAGGTTTACTCAAACATCTGGGGGATTTATATTCCCTGTGCTTTTTCCATATAGCCCATTAAAAATACAGATGTAGATCTGCATGTACTAAAGTGTTTTGCTTTCAGATTCTCAGAAAGAACTAATTGCAATTGTCTAGGCTACACACTTTAACAGTATTTTTACACATTGTAAAGGAACACAGAGACTTTCAGATGCCCATCAAAACCTTACCACCACACATGCAAGAACTTCATACACACAAAGAGCACTCATGGAAAGAAGCATATTGATAGATAGTTTTGAAGAAACATTTTCTACTCCATAACTCTCAACAGGTGCAAACTAATGCATGACTTACCTGAGCTCAGGATTTAGCATAATAAATATCCAATAGTCAGTGGTAAACCATTTATTTCACTGTCTTTGTATTTCTACTCCTGTCATAAGTGAACATTTTCATTATCTATTCTAGGAGATTATCTTTAATGCAGCTGCTTTGACTCTAAGAAAAAGGGCCACTGGTGTCCATGCAGGTGTACAAATTATTTCACTATCTAACCCTATCTTCTTACAGAATCAACAATATTTTCGATTTGAATTGTTAATCTACCAAGTTTATCCACAGGGATGGAATTCTCCAAGACTGTTCAGGAATTAGTCTAAAAAAGTGTCTTTGTCATACACACTGTGCTGAGGTGTCATGGTCACCTGTGGCGTCTGGTAAATTCTGGGCAATGCTCTTGAGGACATGCCATGGATTATTATTCAAAGAGATCTGAAAGCAAGCTGCAGAGCACCTGGGGCAGGAATCAAATAATTAACAGCTATAATTTAGAAAATCCTATATGGGAAAGATAAGAAATAAGGCTCCCTGCCAAATTCAAGGGGCCAATACATACATCAGCTCCCTGCAGTCATTGAAGTAGAGCTGGACTTGTTCTGCCTGGCTCAGTCTTGCCTTCCTCTCCAGAAACTTTTTGTCCAAGTTTTCCCAGCACTCATCCACGTCTGTGAGTCTCTCCATGATATTTTCCTTAACTTGAGGGTATGTGCGGCTGAGGTGCCAAGCGTCTCCTCGAATCCGCTCCAGCTCTTTCATGATCACTCCCAGATCTCTCTGGAACAGAGAGAGAGTGGATTGTAAGACCAAGTCACTACTTAGTTCTATCAAAAGTGGATTTAACGATGATGCACTTTTTTTCTACCCTCTGGCTCTACAGAAGCTGGAAATATGAATGCCTCTCAGTTTTTTTAAAATGCCTTATTCATCATCAAACATAAAAGAATTATTTTGGTAAATGTGGAGCTGAAGTTTCCTACAGTTCAGCTGACACGTTTGCAATTATAATAACACCTTGGAATAGATTTTAAAAGAGAAGTTCATCCTTAGAAGCAAAAGCATTAATAATATCCCAGTATTAAAAACAGGAGGAAAAGGTCCTCTTCTCTAAGGTGCAAAGAATATTTAAGGGTGCAATAAATTTGTCTTGCAAGGTATCAGTCAAGAATCAGTCTCCGTTTTTTCCCCCATCTATGCTTTTCTGCTACTGCTTCATCACAAATCCTCTTACCTCTACTCCCTCAAGATGGCTGAGAAGTGTCTGTACACCTGGAAGATCATATCCATAATCTTCTATATCCACCACTGCCTCTTTCTCCTGCATCCAGCCCTTTACTTCATCCACATCGTGGTCATACTGGTGAACTTGATGGGCTGCTCTTAGGTTCTGGAATAATGAAGTAATTTAATGGCAATATTCTACAGCATTTTGTGTCTACAACACAAAAAATGGTAACCCTAATATGTCATAATACAGTACAAAATGACTGGGGATTCTGAGAGGGAATGAAATATCTTCCCCATTAAATCACCTGAAAGTGAGGTGTTAACCTAATTTCCCCAAGTTCTGTTGGGCAATGTAAAGAAACTGATGTCTCCAAAGAGTAATTTATTTATAGATAAGAAGAATAATCAAACTGGTGAGCATGAACTGCCCTCTAAAACTAGCTCTCTACACCATAGAAATTGTCTTAAAATACTTCTTGGAAAAAGGGTCTATATTGCAAGCAGGGAAAATAAAAGGAATTGAGCAAAAATAGTGCTTTTCTGAGAAGATTAAAAAATGTTCTAATACTAGTTTATAGTCAAACTCTATAGTAAAAATTATCATGCTTTATTTCTGCCAACAGACAGTAGTGGGCTTGAGCTACCTCATAAGCAACAGGTCATGCAACACTAGTGAAAAAAAAATTATTGAGGACATCTGATGTCCTATATTCTCCTTAAAACAAACAAAAATGTTGAGTTCTGTGGGTAACCTGTGCTTTTCCAAACATATCTGTGACTGCAGTTTCCTGAGGGGGAATGAGCAGATTTAACACCCAAGTGCTGCTTAAAGGTAGGGGCTGGCTCTGTGTCCTCCATCACATTCTCTTCCATATGCCTTCTTTGATTTCAAGCAGCTAACTCACCAAAAAACTGGAGAATTTTGATTGTGTTTTGTGAACTGTTAAAAAAGCAGTTCCATAAAGAGACTGATGAGTGGCAGAGCCAGACTCCTGCTAGTGGTGGTAAACTGTTGGATTGGCTTTGTTTTCCAGGAAACTAGAGTTAGCAGTGAATTAAAGAAAACAATTACTCGGAGCTGATAAACATCTTTCAAGTATAAGCCTTGCCAGGAATAGTAGGCTAAGCAGTGGCTATAAAGGGAAATAAATCTAGAAAAAATTGAACAAAATATACTCATTGCCCGTGTAAACCTTGTGTTTCAACATGAGCAAAGCAATGGTTTGGGAAAGAAAGGACGTGGGAGACTGCAGGGAAATCAATGCCCCAGTTTTTAATGTCTTTCCTACCTCTGTCCTTATCTGAATGGCATTGCATAGCGTCTCCCACATTTCATTGATTTGCTTTGTTCTCTTCTGGATAACATCCATCTTGCTGTGGCCTTCCTTATCCAGTTTAGATGCTAACTCATTTAAGGAGGCAACTTTGGAATGTCCCAGAGGTTTCATCTCATTTACAAAATCTTTAAACTTTTTCTCCAGCACCTGCAGAATAAACGGGGACAAATTTAGATAAAATAATTTCTGCCTGCTTCCATGAGAGAGACAGAAGGAATCACTTTCTCTGATCTGTATAACACAAAAGCTATGCACTGCAATCAAATGCAAATTGCTTGATAAATCCAAATGATCTGAACTCAGAAGAAGATATCTGTTGTCTTGGTCATTTGACATTCTATGTCACAGAGAAAAATTAACCACATCCTGACAAGCAGGAGTCACCCAGGTCAAAAGCTAATGAGCAGACCTTGTCCGCATATGCAGCAGCTCCTAGGAGGAGTGGACAGTAGTACAGTAATTTCAC
>VRYO01001269.1:22053010-22089647 GCA_009812075.1 Sialia sialis | reverse complement strand
AAAGTTTTAGGCCCTGTCAAATTTATAAGCAGGGCAAGCAGTGATGTGTGCTTGCCTCACCTTATTCCAAGAAAAGCTAACTTTCTGATGCATTTAATTTTCTATTGGAGGATGCTGCCTCAGTGAGCCTGTTGAAGCAAACAGAAGCCAGTCTGAGTTCTTGCTGTAGAGATAACGGCTCTGCTTAGTTTTTGCCACTGTAATGTGCTTCACTGTCAGCAGCTACACAAAAATTGCAGCAAATATATCCCTGCTTTGCCACACCATACATGCAATACCTTTTATTTTCTTTTACCTCAACATCATCTAAGTCCTGCCCATAGTCATCGGACTCTGCTACAGACAGTTTACTGGAAAGCCATGCATCCACCAGCTGGAATTCTCTTTCAAACTGATAGAGCTGGAATTGTTCTTGCAGGCGTTTTCTCTGGGTGTCAGACTTCTGTAGGAGAGCCTGATAGTCTGCTAGGATCCCCTGGAGCTTTGAAAATATTACTGAACTGCAAAGGATAAGAAGCAGAAGGCATGCCTTTATTTTATTGTTATTTTTAAACACTGTTTTTATTCTGATAGGTTTAATTTGCAACACATTTAAAATACAGAACAAACCGGATAACATCATGGAGCGAGTTATGCTGTGCCATTAAAGCCAGCTAGCTCAGGAAATGAAAGTATATCATACAAATGACTCCTCTTTTTCCTTCCTCTTCCAGATATAGTAAAAACTTTCAGTGCAAATCAGTGAACTATCAGGAATGTTCATTTCCTTTCCCAAGTACAGTGGTTTTTGAACATTTGTGGTAAATTAGAACTAGAGGACAGCTCCTGGGAGTAGACAATAGATAAAGAAGCTGATCTGCATTAACTGGTCTGTTGTTAAGAAAAAAAATCTAATGAAAACAATCATCAAGCTTTTGGGGACTCAGTGTGTGTGATGATGATGATGGAGGGATGGAGGATCACTGAACTCTTATTTCTGAATGAGCCATCAAACATAGTTGAACTTTTCTGTATTTGCCTTCTCTGGGCATTTTTGTTAGACCTGGAGGAGAAACCTGTTTTTACTTTCCTACCTCTCTGGACTGTCTTTGTTTATTAAGCTGGCACCTGTGGCCTGGACTTTCTCGATCCGCAGCCTGAAACTGTCCATGTCCAGTTTGGTAGCTTCCAGTTTACGAAGTAAAACTTGTGTGGATTCTTCATTCTTCCCGTAATCAGAAGTCTCTAGAATAAAACTCCTCTCTGCCAGCCATGCCTCCACCTCCAGCAGCTGTATAAAATACAGGGATGAGCCTTAACAAAGGTCAAGACAAAGAAAACTGAAAGCAGTGCTGCACTGACACATCAGTGAAAACAGAGAGCACCTTAGGTTTCTTCCTCTAATGCAATCAACAGACACTGTTCCAAAAAATCCAGTAATTGCAGCTACATGTTACTCACTGTGATTAGTTGGGAAGATGACACTCATTTCTCCACTGTATCCATATTTACCAGATATGAAAAATCAGGGCAGTGTGAATTCTTCTTTCTCAGCAGTAAAATTCATTCAACAATATAGGTGTCAGTTGTTTTAAGAAAAGAAAGAGCAAAAGAAATCTGTCAGGAACCATCTTTACCTCATTTAGGAACAGATGGGCCTCATAGGACTGCATAAGCCTCTGTCTCCTCTCCTGAGCCTCTGCTTTCAAGGTCTCCACAGAAGTCTCAAGCTCCTTCAGATGCTCCAGGATCTTCCGAGAGGCAGAGTGGCCTCCCCTCACCAGTTTCTGTCCTGTATTGATCACTGTTTTGGTCAAAGCATCCCGACTGCTGATCTCATTCTCCAGGTTCTGGAAGGAGTAAAAAGATAGACCAAAAAATTGAAGTTGGGGAATTTTTATTCCAGAAAATGTAGTTGTGCAATTCCACTATAAATTTGCTTTCTATTCACAAAGGTAAGTCAGAGGTACAAAGTCTGAGTGCATGCTTGAAGTGGACTTTTTGAGGGGTGAAGGAGTGATCATAGAAATCAAACTTAGCCATGAAGTTTGAACTTTGTTGAATATTTACCTCAGCGTATGGAGGGAAGAGGCTCTAATCACAAACCTCATATTTGTAGATTCTACTGAAATATACCCAGTTCCATCCCATTATATAGCATTTATTGAATTAAAACATGACAAGAATTACCAATTTTCCTTCACATTATTATTTATCACTTGCCAATGCTTTTGTAGAAGATGCATCTTTGCATAGCAGTCATTGTGAACACTATGGGGACATGAGTGCCACGCAGCCAGCAGGAGAAGGAGAGAAGAAAACCACCTGAATCAATTCTCAAAGTCTTTACTTAAAATTAATTTTTGAAGACTGATAGATTTAAAATTATATGCATATACTCCATGTACTCTCCCTTGGGTAGACAAGGTCCATGCTGTGATTTTTCTGCAAGCATACATCCATTCTTTGGCTGACTGTGCCTGAGCACCCTAAGCACAAACAAGCCCCACAATTTGACCATTGCTCTGTTTAATTTCATAGGTGTGAATAAGCAGGTTAAGAGTTAGACTGCATTGCTGTGTTAATTTAGAAGAGATGCCCTCTATGAGGAGAGGAGCTGCTTTATCAGCTTAAGTGACAAACTTGGCTGGAAAAGAGCTCTGGTTCTACTCTTGCCTTTAACTCCTCCCTATCGATTTCAAGATGTTGTTGAAAAGCAACACCATATCTGTTCCAAGCCAAGCAGCTGTTTGAAGGCATAACATATTTGTAATGCTGCTTAGCAAGTCAGCTTTTCTTTTTTTTCCTTAGGTTAATACAGTTCACACACAATCTCTTTTATGGTGACAAGTCAAGGACTCAATTGGGCAAATCTGGCTCATTAGGACAAACAATAGAGGGTGGAACTAATAGTATATTCAGTTCTTGACTGTTAAGTTTATTCTGACATTTGCTTGCTTGTAAACCAACATTAAAAAGAAGGTGCAGAGGCTATAGCTAATAACATGTTGAAAGTTAAAAGCTTATATTTTAATCCTGTTTCCAGAAGAGTAGTAAGTAAAATGTCAGAGAATTTTATTATACACTGACGTTATGGTATATATCTCCCACTCTCACATCTAGTAGAAAAATTTTGAGACTTAACCAATTAACAAAAAATAATCATAGCCTAAAGCAGTATCTCCTCTGTTCCTTCAGTTATTTGAGATTTTTCTCAGATTAATTCAGCTCAAACATTCTTTTCTTCTATGAACTTAATTACTTTCTTACCATGCCAACAAGCTCATACATTTCAGGAGTAATTGCACACATAACAACATTTATACTTTTAATCATGATGAAACAAGCTTCTCATTATTACTGTTTCACAATGATTGCACCAGATGCTTTCTTTCTTTCTGACTGTGTATATCACACACATTGACAATTTATAGGATCTCCTGTCTTTCCCAATCCTAGTACAGGTTGCACAGATTTCCCCTAAAGACACTTACGTGGGATGTCATATGCTAATATTAATATTAAATACCAATAGCTGCTGGAAAATCTCAGCAGGAATATTTTTTCTTCCACCTTGTGTTTGCAAAGAGACAGTGCTCCTTATTAAAGAACTATCAGTGAGGTACTTATTGGCATTGGAGATGACAGTATTCCAGGCACTGCTATCTCTGACAGCTTATCTGAACCTTGTGAAATATTTCAGCAGCTGTCGTGAAAGCTACCACTGGAAGGAAGCTCAGCTAGCATAATAACTCCCTGTTAATTATGGGAAATTAATTAATTTATTTAACTCTCTCCCATCAGAGCAGAAGAAATTTTGGGGAAAAATGTTTTTCTGGGAGCTCATCCTAAGACATCTGAGCAATGAGCTTTCTTGGATGTACTTACTGATTCTGAAAGCATTTTGTTACAATCAAAGACCCTATGAAAATACACACAAGTTCATCAAATCTATTGTGTATTGAAAAGGCCAGGGTTTGAACTCAGCTCACAGAAATAGCCAATGTGTCCACAAAAAGCCTGTGGTGTGGTACTTGCACCACTGCAATGATGGACATATCCTTGGAAAAAAAAAGGATAAAAGTGATCCCTGGCATCCTCACTCCTGTTAGCCAAAGCACAGCAGATGAAGTTTGCTAGAGACAAATTGAGTTCAGTGTTCTCTATTTGATTCTAAAGACTGTGAATGGTTCTCACATGACACTACCTGGTGCTTTTCTTGTAGGCTCTGAACAGTCACCAGGGATTTGCCATAATCCTTGGAGGAAGCCATGGAGAGCTTCTCACGAACCCAAGCCAGCTCCTCATCCACATCTCGGAAGAATTGGTACTGAAGCCTACTTGCTTCAAGATTTCCCCTCCTCTCCTGCAGAGGATCGTGTAGCCTTTTGTATCTGTGGGTTTTAAAGATAATCCAGTGAGGGTACAGACTGATAAGGAATGAATGCAAAACACTCATTTCAGAATAGTGTAAAGAAGGAAAGAAAAAAAATGTCCAGGGAAGAAAAAAGCTGATACAAGTAGCAAAAAGATGGCAGAAGACAGGCCAGGTACTCACACACCTCTGCACCAGCTGATCAACCTTCTCTTCCAGTTCATCAGCAAGGAAATGTTTCTCCCTCTGGAACTGCTGAGCTGTGACCACAAGCTCTTGCAGCCGGTCCCTATGGGCAGCAATGTCTTCCTCCAGCTCCTCTTGTTTCTTCAGATGACTGTTCAAAACCACCAGATCATTGTCATTATATGGTGCTTTCAGGTCATTTTCCACGCCTTCCAACCATTTCTCTGTGTCTTCTACATTTCGCTGAAAATGAAGACCCTGAGAACAAGCAAGAAGAAGAGATCATTTAAACCTTTAGGACAGATAATGTGATGTAAAAATCTCAGTCACGTTCAGTGAAGATTGCACACAAACAGAGCAACTTCCTAGTGCTCAGTGAACACTTCCCATTGCATAATGGTGGTGCAAATGAAGAAGAGAGTTCAGTCCTGGTGAAGACAACAGATGCATTAAACATCAACAGCCTATCTTACTTGTGTAGCACAAATGCAGATCATGGACATAGCACCTTAAAAAAACCAAAACCATATAAAGAGAGAGCTCTGTTCTATAAACACAGATTTTCTGATAGCCCAAGCAATCATAACTCACAGTCATGAGAATTCATGTGCCTGGAGCTGGAAGAATGAAAAACAGCTGTAGGTTTCTTTCTCAACGTGCTGGAGAAAAGATGCCCTTGAGACAGATGCAGAGAGTTGACACATATGGGTAAACATATTTTTTTTTCAGTATCTCTCTCTGGAATCTGGATCTAAACCAGCAGCAGAAAGCAGAATGGAGCTTAAATCCTCCATTCCCTCCGTAGGGATCTCCAAGTATCCTGCCAATTCCGTCAGTCAGTCCACACACAGATTTTTTGCAGCAATGGTCTTGAGAAATCAGGTTGGATTGTATTAAGTGACACATTTGTAGATGAAACATGAAGCAAGGCAGACGTGCTGTCTCTGGAAAAGACCCCAAGATCAAACCACTGGCATCCCTGTAACCACTGGCATTACCTTGTAAGCATCCTGCAGTTTGGTCCATTTATCCTGGCAACTTGCTACCAGCTCCTCCCATAGCTCTTCCATTTCTTGTAGTCTGGACAGAATGGCTTCTGGGGCATAGTGCTTTTCATGGAGCATCTTCTCCCCTTCCTATGTCAGAAGGAACAGGCAATGTATTCTTCCTTTGCTGAATGCACCAGAATATATCACTTTTGCCTTCATAGTCAAAGTCTACTCTCACTCTTATGTAAAGGGCCAGCTGCAACCTTCACCTCCTGACATAACAGATGGAGGGATTGCAGAGACAGAGAAAAATCTAATAAAGACAAATGGCTTACTGAAATTATGGCAGAAACTGCACAGCAAGGGAAGCAAGAGGTACAGCAAGGGAAAGTTGCTATACAAGGTCAGTAGGTGTTCTAAAGAGCAACTACTAGGACTATTCCCAACAAAGACAGCACAGCATCATGAAATAATGTGAAAGAGATCATGCAAACAACTCTTTTAAAACAGATAATTTTACTGAGAATTGTAACTCCATCCTTTAACCCCCTCTTGTTTTGTCTGCAAACATAGGGAAGGGGAAGGGGAAGGGGAAGGGGAAGGGGAAGGGGAAGGGAAGGGAGTGTTTCTAAGATGCAGGGGAATCTGGAGGGGTAATCTACTTTTAATGTAGCAATCTATTGCAAAATACATCAAGTAAGCACAGTGCTGAAAAAAACCCCAAAAACATGTAACAGCCTGTCCTTCCAAACTTGTCATCTGATCACAGATTCTGCCAAATATCTGACAAATCTTGTCAGGCTTCCTTCATATCCCACCTACTAGCGTGTCTCTGCAAAGGAAGCACTTGAAAACTCTACTTTATCCTTTGTGTTGGATACATCTTATATGACTTGTTAAGGTTGTACATCCAATCAGGTAGGTTCTCTGGTGGAAACAGACAAGGATACCTCTAAAGTGGCATTCACCCAGAGAGGTGTCCCTAAAGTCAGTGGATTGAATCTTCTATTGTAGGCCTCCTGTGTTTCCATTGTGTGCACAAGTGAATATGCACAGCAAGCTCACACTAGATAGTGAGAGAGAGTGAAGAAACAGATGGACACTGAAAATTCTTGATGGACTAAAAGAATAATCTTCTCAGTATACTCAGAGACAGCATAGACAACCCCAGTGAGAGGACAGTGCCTCCCTCTCCCTTGTTTGAGATGACTACAACTCACACTGTCTGCAGTCTCTGATGCCAGTGGCCCACCCTTGCCCAAAACCCTGCTTCTCTCACTGATTTGATGGAGTCCAGGTGATTTCTATTGGCCATGATCTCTGCTTGGAAAGTCTGGTGCCTCTGCAGTTTGGTCTGCAGATTGCTTGGATCCTTCCAGCTATCATCCTGGGCAATGCTACTCTTCTCATTAATCCAGGCAGCCACCTGTGGGGAGGGAAGAACAGAAGCAAACAAAATCTTCAGTGTTTCTTCAGTTTCTTCAGCTCCAGCCTGTCAGGCTCTCCTCTCTTATGTGTAAAAAAGGGAGCTGGTAAGTGGGGACCAAAATGAGGTGTCCTTCTGAGATTCTGCTTCCCTAAGCTCCTCCTGCCCTTCATGAAGTCACCCCATATGTTTGTTTACTAGCACTGCTGCCTGGAAATGGAGCTATCTCCATCAGATTGCCCCCATGCAGTGAGAAAATGCATGGGCA
The DNA here is from genome assembly GCA_009812075.1 of Sialia sialis. Lineage (NCBI taxonomy): Eukaryota > Metazoa > Chordata > Aves > Passeriformes > Turdidae > Sialia > Sialia sialis. The sequence continues at coordinate 22,082,424 of VRYO01001269.1, read as the reverse complement.
CGTGTGCATTAGAAAATGATCTCCTTATTCTAGCCCACCGTCAGTATCTCACAAGAAAAGAACTCATTCTTTATCTTTATATGTTTTTAATGGTGGCACATTCCCTTTGAATGCATTTATTTCTTCTGCATTTTGCTGTTGTCCAATGAACAGTAGATCTTTTGTTTACTAGACTAGATCAAGGGAAGAAGAAAAAAAAATCCCTTCACTCTTATCCTCATCTTTCCCAATATTATCCCATTCCAGACTTAGTTCCTTGATTTTCCTCACAGTAAATCTGTCTAGGGATTCAGATCTATGCAGCACAGCATGTTTTAAGAAACTAGAATATTATGACTCCTGTGTAATTGTACCTCAAAAGAATTCTTCAGGAACTTCTGTAGAAGCCTTGATTCCTCTAGCAAATGTCTGCGAGCAGCAGCATTCTCCAGCAGTCTCTGTTTTCTGAGATGAAGACAGATGTGCAAGGTAAAAGTCACAGAGTGAATTAGATAAGGGTTTTCAAATGTCACCTCTAAAACACACATGATTTAATCCTCCATTCCCTACGAGGGAAATGTCCATAATACACAGAGTCCTATGATCTGGGCTGTCAGAGAAAATGCCCAGGACACTCTAGGAAAGACTGCTAGCCATTACATATATTTAAACTACCTACAAATTCTGTATATATGGTGCCTGCCCCTAGAAATCACCTTCATTGCTTTTTAGGGTTCCAGAGAACATAAACTCAGCACATTTCTTACGTGGAAATCCTGCAAGTGTGATGGTGTTTGTCATGGAAAACCAAAGCTACACCATTCTTTAAATTTTTTCCAATTTTGGACCTGCAGTGCTTTATCTGTGTTAAGGCAGATGTGGCATGTTAATTAATCAAATTAGACAATATTAATAAATTAGTATGTTCATTTGAATCATAAGGAACCTCCAGTTTCTTTTCATAACTTTTATGTAGCTCTTTTCATCTACCAGAGCAGTGAATACAGCTGCTTTTACTTCAGTGTTTATTTCAGATGAACAATATGCAAATTGCTAGTAGGAATAAAGTAATTCACATGAAAGGGCAAGATCTGATCAGAAAATCTAATTTGAGTGGGGCTTGAAGATCAACCTCCTCAGATCAACCCCATGTCTAGCAAATGATCTTTCTTGATGGTATTTAATGATAATGAGCTATTTAATGGCATGGCAGGCCTTCTGTTTGCAGCACTGTCCCTAAGGCCAGGTCAGAATGCAGAATTACAGAGAAACTGCCTGTTTCTGAATCCTGCTCCCCCATCACTTAATTGCATTTTGGAAGGCTCTTAATGAAATTCGGCCAATTTGGGAAGACTCCAGTGCAAAGCAAAGAGTTGAGCAAATGCAAACCAGCTTATAGTTCTCTTAAATAATTTATAGATAATGATCACATGAGGAGGGTCTCACTGCAGAAGAGTTTGGTGGCTGACATGGGAAGGATTTGACTTCACCTCCTCAGAACAGCCTGGCATCTGTTGTTGATGTTTTCTGAGTCATAATGCTTGTTCTGTGTTAGCTGCCGAGCAAATGAAGCCATTTCATCAATCTTCTCCATCTGAGCTTCCAGGGCTTTTTCAAACTGTGTGTGCTTCCGCTGCAGGCTCTCCACACTAGTCACTGAGTCCTGGATAGAATTCAACAAAGGGAAGCTGCTTTTAGTTAGAGTTTTCCCATCCAAAACACTGATAATCCAGAAGGTAAATGGCATTTCCCCCATATTTGCAAACTGGCTGTCAAGAAAATTTATTGTTCTTTGGAATTGGTTGGCATTGATCTGACACTTGGGACCTAAATAATGCTCCATGCAAGGTCTGAGGCCATTATTTCAGTGCAGGATGCTTAGCAGCATACTGTTGTGCTGCACAGAACACAGGTCCTGATTTTAAATAAGTCTTTAGATTGATGCATGTTGAAAGCAAATGTGGGATGCCAAACTGAAATCACAGTTAAGTGAACAAATATGTCACAGAAAGAGGTTAAAATTAGAGTCTCAGTTCAAACTCATGAAATGTGGAAGAATTCAGATCCAGATTTGAATTTCAGGACTGGAGTATGACATTACAGCTAACCTGGAGAGAAACACTTCATATAATGGTTGTGAATCCTAAGCTTAATGACTCAGAACTCTCCTTTCAGCATTCCTCTGCCCTTTAATTATAGAACCAGTGGAGTCAAAATGTTGTTATTGCAGTAAACTCTTCTCCACTATTCTAAAGGAAGCAATAAGCTCACATCAAATGGGTCAGAAAAAACACTAAACTTCTGTGTGCTTACATGAGTCATTGGATGGGAAATTACTCACAGATCATTTTCTGCACATTGCTGAGCTAAATATGGTTGGATGAGTCCTTCCAAGTCTCATATTCTGTGAAGGGCCTGCAAATACACTGAACTCTGAGATGTTTTTGTAGCCCCTGCAGAGGCAACTGATTTAGTAGCACCACCTACACAAGGTGTAGGGTGAGCTAAGTGTCAGAATGTATATCCAGTGTCCTGAACAGCTTTTGCAACCCATGCATCAGTCTGCAGTTTCAGTCATTGCTGTGTTGCTGATACCTGTGGTAGGTAATTTAAAGCTGCATGGGTATGCCAGCAGTGACAACTTGCACACTGCTGGACAATGTATTTGAGTCAGATAACACAAGCCAGGCTGAAGAGGGCTTTGAGCAACCTGGGCTGGTGGGAGGTGTCCCCACCCATGGCAGAGGGGTGGAAATGGATGGTCTTTCAGGCCCCTTCCAACCCAAACCATGCTGGAGTTCTATGTTTCTATGCAGTCTCATTTTCCTGCTATAATCAGAGCACATGGATTGTTTCATTACTCTTAGGGATGAGATTCCCATCCTGTGTAAAGTACCAAGGAAAGAAATCTGATCCTAAACCACCAATAGGACGAGCAGTAACTTCAGAAGAAGAAAGAGCACAGGAAGATTCAGGGCACATCACGGTGCAGTCCCCTCTCCCCCAGACAGATTGCAGAGAAAATTGTAACTTCTCAGAGCACGTACCCCTAAGTCCTCATTAGCTAGGAAGGCCTCCTTGCTGCTGAGCCAGCTCTCAATCTGCTCAACGTAGCCATAGAATTTCTGTACAGGGAAAAACCCAACAGTCACAAACATGACAATATGCTGAAATGCTGCAAAGCAGAAGCTAAGCTGACTTCAGAAGAGTACACTGAAAAAAACCAACTTTCATGGTTATTTAAAAAATGAACATAATACAAGAAAACTGCTATACCATAAGATTTATGTTCTCATATATGTGATGATTTTAGATAGGATTAGTAGTCCCCCTCTTGTTTAAAGTATCTGACATTCTTCATTGTAGAATCTCTGTTTGAGCAGAAATTCTTTAAGTGAGATGACTGTTAAAGGGAAATTTTTCTGGAAAACTGCAGCCAAAATAGCTCTTTTATTAGGTAAAAAGGCCAGGAAAAAGTACATTATTCCATCCATGCTAAATTTTTCTTCAGTTTAAAAAAAACCCAAAACTTGTCTGGGTCCATGTCTTTTTGGGAAGGCTATAGAACTTGGAAGAGGAGTGATGTTGTGTTATAGGTATGTGTCTTTTTCCAGATGTATGAGAGTTTGACCAAATTTTGCTGAGTTTTACAGTCTTTGAAAAACATATTAGCATGTATTCCACAGAAATCTCTATGATTTGTAGAGGTAAAATTTCTCAGAATTCTGTCACACTGAACGTGCTCGGCGCTCAGCATGCCTTCCAGAAACCAGTGAAATATAGATTAACCACTGGGTGTTATTAGCACATCTTTCTTCCTACCATCTCATAAATGTGCTGTTTATACCAAGAAAAACTGTCAGTGACATGTGCATTCTCTCTTGAAGCTCATTTTACTCACCTGTAAATCTTGTGCCTGAAACAATTTCACGTATTGCTCTTTCCATGCTTGGATCAGTTCAGACCAGGCTTGCTGCAGTCTGGAGAGGGACTGGTGGATCTCAGGGGTTGCATAGTGACCAGAATTGGCAAGTTCTCTCCCATAGTCACTGAGAGCGTTGAATCTTTCCACTCGGGCTTCAATCTCCTCCTAAAATACATTGCTAAGGCTGATGTCAAGGGTTTATGAAAAGCCAGTTATTCAGAATACAAGTCTTAAGGGGAAAAGTTTGGGCTGTAACTTTCCAGCACTAATATTTGTATGGAAAATCGTTCATCTTTGAGCTATGTTACTGGAAGGGCATAGAATTGCCTAAGAGAGAATAAATGTAAATAATAAATGACTTTATTGGTCTAGGAACAACTGTTTTCCTACAAATGAAAACTGAGATTTAGTTAGAAACATTAGAAAATGCTGAGATATAAATGAACGCAATTCCAAACATCCACAACACCATCTCCCAGTCTTCCTACATAAAAGTGGCTCTTTTAAGAAACAGTGCCTAGAATTTTTCCTCTCCTGACAAATGAGGTGGCATCAGATTTTTACATTAAAGACATGGTTTTACTTCATTTTTTGCTGTTAAAATGAAACACATATAACTTTTGCACCTGATCTGAGGAATGAATTATATCCCTACACTGAATCCTGAAGGGGAAAGTGTAAGAAGCAATTATGGCCCCTGCAAATTGAATGTGGAATTTCTAATGTAAGCAATTTGAAAATGAAAATAACTATGGACTGAAAAAATACCATGTATTAACTCCTAAACTACCTCAAATGCTATAGCATGTACTATTAAATTTCTGAAATTAGAACTGCTGCTTTTAGAGATTTTTGGGGTGGTGGTGTTGCCCAATAATAGATAACACAGCTATAAAATTGTAATTCAAATATTTTTGAAGATCACATTAGCATCTCTTGTTCAGCTCTAGTCTCTCCTAAGGATTATGGTTTGAGCAACTAACCTGAATGAAAAAAAACCTCTCCTTCTTGCCTGATCCATAATTTTAGTTTAGTCAACATGAGAACATAATGCCTGATTTCCTCCTTTTCTCTGAGACTTCTCAGAGCCATTTGGACTCCTAGATTAACACATATTAAAGATGTAGATCTTGCCACCATTTAAATTTGGAGCATGCTACATGGTTTGTAATATTTCTAATATGACAAAGAATTATTGGCAAAAACATTTGTAAGTGATATGAGAAAGCATTGTTAAAATGGATGACTCTGAAGAAGGAGGGGATTTCAGGTACTTCACACTAAATTCAGGCTTAGAAAATAAATCAGAATTACAAAATGTTTGTGCTAATAACATGACCCAGAAAGCACTGGGTGATAATAATTATTCTTTGAACAGGATTTTTAGAAGTAGGAAAATAATTGCAAAGAGAATGTAGCACAACAGCTGAAAGATAGCTATAATTCTTGGGAAAAAGTAAAATATTGACTTTTTTCCTAATGTTAATAAAAATATCACTCCTTTTAGAAAAGAAGCCAAAAGTATCAGCCAAATTAGCCACCAAAACATTAGTAAGGTAAATACTACTAGGCTATGAAGTGTTTCAGAACTGAAGGTGTAGCATCATTCAGTGGTAATTTGCTGTGTGTAACAAACCTCTGTTTTTATTTTCTTCTCAGGTAAATTAAGGTCGCATGAAAAAATCTAGCTCAAAGAAAGGATTAACTGGCATTAACTTCTTAGGCAATATGAACAAGGAGATGAGCAGTAAGCATGATGTGAGACTGAGCCTGTTTTTCACCATCAGGCTGGGACAGCAGTACAGGTGAGAGCTCTTGGGGCTCCTGAGCCCTTTTGCAAAGACACAAGGTGCCAAACAGCCCATGGGACAGTTGTGTCAGTGCGTAGGTGATTTCTACCCCAGCCTGGAACTGAAAACAGCTTTTTTGCCACATTAGACAGATGCATGCTGTGCACACAGAAAGATTCCTGGTATGTTCAAGTAGGACCACAGAAGACACTTGCCTTTCTCTGCTGATGCTCCTCAATCATACTTTCGGCTTCATTGGCACTTTTAGGCAGCCCTCCTGCTTCCATCAAAGCCCTGGTGTTCTGGGCCCAGTCTAGTATCTCCTTCATCTCCAAGTTAAACTTCTGCAACTGGTACGAGGCTGCCAGCTTCTCCCTCCTGCCACACAAGGTGCAGTTCAGCATTATCTGACACACAATAATCCAGCTGCCCCTCCCTCACCACTCGCAGAGGAAAGTATCTTAACAGAAGCCAATTAATTTAACTCAAGCTTTCCCTTACAGCTCCTAAGAGTCCTCATGTTAACCAAAACCACAGGAGATGCACACTGCCTTGCAGACAACATGCTTACTAATTTTTCTACATCAGTTCATTAGCACAAGAAAGGTCAAACAGCCTTTGTGTCTGTTGCTTACAGCAATGATTACAGATCAGGATTCAGCCTTTCTTGTTTTGGAAAGATTTGAGGAAAAAAAACCTTCAAGAACCATCCAAAAATAAGTCTTTCACAAAGGCTTCATGATGGATTTAATTTGATAGTCTGAAGGCATCTTAGTAACGTTATTTAATGGGATAAATCACAAGAACATTGTATTTTCTTCCCAAAGTCACATCAGTGGAACTTTTTGTGTATCAAGTCAGACACTTTTCCTAATGCAGGTGTCAGCTGCCTGGGCAAACTTTGTAAAAAGTCCTTAAAAACCTTTAAAAGACCTCTGGCACGTAGGGTTTAGACCCCAGGGAACAGCTTTGCTCCTGCTGAGAGATATTCAAACAACTCCAAGTCTTCACCTTTGTTTGGCCTGTCCCTGGAGTTGTAGCCAGTTGTTTTTCATCTCATGTTGCTTCACAGTCAGTTTGTCATTAATGGATGGATTCCTTGTGGAAAGGCGGAAAGATTCCAGTTCTAGTGGCTGGAAAGAGATTTGTAGTGGGGTAAATTTATGGATTATATTCATTGCTGGATTTGTCTTTCAGGAGAAAATAGTTCATTTTAAGACCCCAGCTCTCAAAGGCAGATAATTAAATTACAATAACAAAATATACAAAGGGATATGTAATTAAAAAAAAAAAACCAAAACAAAAACCAAAAAACAACAACAGCAAAAAAACCCAAAAAACACACACATTTATGAGCCAACATCCATGTGAAGAAAGATCTCTGTGCATTGCTTTGCATGCACAAAAGTTCATTTACAGTTTAGAAAACAGTTTTGCAGAATATGGACAAACAGATAGGAAAATGAAGTGCTAATTCTAACCTCTATTAGCCATCTGATGAACAGTAATGAATGCTCATCAACTCAGGTTGAAAATTTTTAAAGTGAAAATTTGCAAAATTCTATCAGGTTGATGAAAATGAAGAATTTTAATTATGCAGAACAGAAAATATTCTGGGCTGGTTTTAATTATTTAAAAAATTCTACAGTTATTATACTAAAAAAACCAAATATTGCCTATCTCCCCTGCACAGCCTTGCATATGCCTTTGAGTAATCATCCATGTTTCTCACAAGAATTAGCCAATAAAGTCTCAGTGAAATGTACCACATGTATTGTCACTATTTGTGTAGTACTGTGAAGAAAAAGATTTCCATATCTTCTATGTAAAAGGGCTTAATGCTCGTCAACATGAAAAAATGTGAGAAGTTGTGATTGGATTTCTACTATGGTCGTTCAACAGGACATATTTCTTTTTAGTAAAAATAAAGAAATATAAAGGAGCTTAGATCGACATTTAAAGCTGAATTTAATTTAGTCCTAGATGATGCAAACTGACCATTTTACAAAAGCCAGAGTGGATCAGGTAGGCAATTATAACCCAGAATTTCTGTGTTTGGTATCTGTGTCAGGAAACTATGTGTAGTATGGGGTTTGCATTTAAATTCTGAACAGAAACAGAATTGTGATTTTGATTCAACTGTGTACAGGAACTGGGGGAAAGGTGGAGTTCATGCTTTCCAAAATGTATAGGACAGTCTGTTCTGGCTTGCTAGAGGGCCAGAGACTCAGATAATGTTAAAAAGAGACTTTTCTTCTTAGATTTTGTTCATCAGGAAGAATAATATTTGATAAGATACAGTAGGATTAAGCAACATGATATTTTCATGAGAAGAAATTTATGCTGCACTTGCATTGTTGAAAATTCCTGCAAATCAATCTAAAGAGTAACAATGATTTTTTGCACCATATTTTCAAGAAGCAAAAATGAATTTTTTTCAGTTTCCTTTGTACTTCCCTACTTCTTACCTCCATTTTGGACTTAATGACACTGATTTCTCTCTCCATTTCTTCATGTCTTCGAATCAGGTTTTCCACACTTTCCACATCTTTTCCGTAATCCAGTGCTTGCATCAATACACTCTGGAGAGGGTAGTGGGATATGTAAATGGCAAAGATGACACCAAACAAAAAGATCTGTATCTTAATATTTGAAAGAGCCTCCTCCTTCACCTCTTTGCATTGCCATCTGAATGTTATTGTCTTTTTAAATATCAATAGAGCACATTGTTTGCTCTCCTTACAGAGGTGAAACAAGAATCCACATCTCTTTCAACACTCATAATCCTGCTTAAAGTGCCTCTGGCCATTCACATGCAAAACAAAGGCAGGTGTGCCTCCCTGCATTTCTCAATGTTTCTTTTCTTTCTTTTTTTTTTAATATACTAAACCAGTAAATTGTGGCAGAGAAATTCAGGTGTGTGCCATGAAAATATAAAAAAAAATTACCCTTGGGATCCTAAGAAATTAAAATACCATGAAATGAAGAAATACATTTTGAAAGTTGTCATAAAAATTTCAAGCCAAAAGTTTTGTAACCTTAAGTAGTACCACTTGTTGACTGACTTATAATTATATTAATATAATTACTTACATTGATGAACTATTTATTTTCTATACAGCCTTTTTTTCTGTTAATATCAAAGGATGGCATATTTACCTCCATTTTCTGAATGAATGAGATTGATAGAGCATTTTTCCATTTCAATTAATCAAATTTGGAAAACTTACCTTCTCAGTAATTCTTTCTGTGATGTCATCTATCTCTCTGATTAAGGCATGAATCTCTAGGGCTCCCTCTAACTTCTTCCTGTATGCATTCAGGTTACCATGAAAACTGTTCCACCTTTAATTGGAAATAATATTTTAGAGATGTATTTCAGAGGTAAGGATTTCCATAACTGAGTTTAAGGATGCTCATACATAACAAAACCAGTTTTCCAAACTACCTCATGTATTGATCCCCCAATTCTCCATAATAGGCTCATCATAGGGATAAGGCATTAGCCTGAGAAGACTATCTGGTTGCATTTATTCTATGTGTCCAGGATGGCATGAGGGTTAAAAGTTACAAAGTACTGACTAAGTTTCCTTAAACTCTCAATAATCTCACAGTCGATATCTTCATGCTTTTGTTTCTTAGATAGGGGCTGTGGAGCAGCAAAAGCACAAGGTAATTCACCAGGACAACTGTGTGAGTAGATAGAAGTGTCTAAGCTTCATGAATCTTGTGTGCCAAGTGATGTGAAACAGAGTCTTTGTCTTCAAGGCTAGAAGCATGATTTTGGCACTTCTGGGTTAAAAATCCTTCTAAGCTACCTACTCTGGAAGTCTGGAAAGACAACTCCAGGGTCTGACATTTGGTAGTCGTGATATTACAGAAGAAAACAAATGTTCCCGTTCCTCCATTTATCTCAGCCTAATTTTCCCTTCTGGTTTTCGCCTTACACAGAACATTTGAAATCACACTCACTTCTCATTGAGCTGCTTCCGGCGCTCATAGATTGTCTTTGTTTCTTCCTTGTTCTGTCTCTCCAGTTTCATGGCCAGGGCATTGATAGCCCTGATGTGAGCATCGTCCACTGTGGACTCCTGTAAAGGGAGAAAGGGAACAAAGGAACGTGTTCAAATTGCTTGTGACTGGGTTTGCCACCAAGATGTGAAAATCAACACAAGCAGCAGCAAGAAAGGGTTTTACCTCACTAACATTTCAGACACATGGAGTTGGCTCTACTGCAACTCTGGTGTTACCATGTGCCTGATGGGAGGACAGTAGAGACAAGAAAGAACATTGGCTCTAGATGCAACAATGATCTCGAGCTGTGTGACGGCCCTCAGACCCTCAGATACTCATTTCTAAGGCAGATATTCCAGCAGGGCTTCATTTGGTGAAGAAACACAGATGCAGCTGCTGGTTACATGGGTGTCTGCTGTGGAAGAGCTGATGTGTGGCAGATTGCTCCTCTGTCACACAGGTAGTGACTCATGGGCCTTCTGGCTGTTTTATCTAGGTGAGTTTCTGTCCTGGAGTGCCCTCTGTTCTGTAGACAAAAGGCTCAAAATCCAGCCCTAAGAATCCCAGACAACATATGTCACTGTGTTTTCTTCTAAGGCTAAGTCTAGGAGACTTGCTTCCCATGCACATACCATAGAATGGATAATATTTGCACATTGCCTGTATAATCTGGAGTATAGTAGGATAATTTTTTTTTTGGAGCACTACAGATGGCCAACACTGAACACTCTTCCATGATTCAGAAACATCCTTTATTTTTCTGGGACAAATAAATCACAAGTTTAGCAGGGAGACAATCACTGCTGTGAAGAAGCACAGCTGCAAGATGCCAGCACACTGTTAATTTAAGTATTTACTCCATTGTGTGTTTTGTTTATGCTGCATCCATACCAATATGCACACTTCCATATGTGCTTTCCTATTATACACAGCCATAAAGTAAACAAGAAAATTCAGCAGACAGTCAGATACTCTTCAGAAACCCTGCAGCCTCCTCTCCTGGGAAAAAGTAGCAGCACAATGAATAGAAAGTCTGGCAGCCATCAATGCAGTATGATTACTCCCTATCCTGATCTCAGATTTATCTAGTGGGAAAACCCAGACTGCACACACTGTGCCAGAAGCAGCCTCTGTCTGTTTTTATCACCCTAGGAATCACTACATAACTGTGCATCAGCTACCAGGGCAAAACTGCATAACTGTCCCAGCGTTTTAACTGCAGGAATCATGTTCAGAGTGTTACAAGAGCAGTGGCTACAAGCTGATAGTGTCTAAGGCCAAGAGTTTCAAGAGTAGCACATAAGATCTACCTTAGCTTATGGAAAAACTTTCCTATTCAGAGGCATCTGCCGACTGAAACTTTGGGTTGTTTCTGCCCTATTAATCATCCTTCTTTTGGCTGGTACAAGCTGTAGAAGAGCCCTTGCTCAATCCCTTAGTTCACAGTCAGCTGTGAGTACAATGAATGTCTTTTCAATTCACTAATTCCCTGGTGCTGAAGCCAAATAATTTGGCTCTCTACCCAAATCCAGTGTGAATGCCCTGCCATGAAATTCTGCTGGGCTTTGGAATAAAGAGCTCAGGGGTTTCTCCCTGGTGTCAGGCACATCTACACTGTACTTTGCATAGAAGAGGATTGTCTCCTTCTGCTACGAGGCAACAAAAGTAGAAGACAGGAGCTGCCACAACAGGAATCAACAAAAAGGTAACAAAGGCAAACAAAGGATAAAGAATATTAGGGGACTACATTAAACTCACATATTCATAACACAGACCTTTCCCACAATTTCCAGACTAGCAAATCAGCACAGTAATCTTTCCTGTGTGACACACAGACCTCTAAGTCCTCATCTGTAGCACTTCACACAGACAGAGAGAACAAGAAGTTGCTGTGCATGTATTCCCTCAATATATGGCCCCGCAGCTCTCATGGTGGGAGCTGAGCACAAGGAGGCTCCTGCTCTGCCCTGCTCTCCAGGTTTGGTGTCTAGGTTGGCACATCTCAGGCACATCTAGGTTGGCAGGAGAGGCAGCTGGTGTGACTCAGCACCAGGAAAGAGGGACAGAGATGTCAGCATTGAAAGGTGAAGAGTGCAGTGTCTTGTCACATGGCCGTTATCCAAAGTGTAAACCATTGCCCTGCTTTACTAAATGTCCAGTTATTATGTTATGATTCATGAGTAATCACATGTAAACATAAACAGAGCCCCCCAGATTTACGTGATTAATTTGGATGAAGGAGTATTAGAATGAGACCGTTCCTCAAGAGGAGGAAAATAGAGACATAAAGGATAGAAATAGAGAAAATGATACATATTTTTTACAGGCTTGTTTGTGGAAGGTCCAGATCAGTTCTCAGATTCAAACAAGCATGCCTGAAACAACTATTTTTTAACCACTTTTGGGTCGAAATCTCAGTGACTTTGCAGACTGCAGGAACCAAATAAAATCTACTCAAACTCAGGCTCACACAGCGAGTGTTCCAGTCATTTAACATGGTCTGAAATGTTAGGTTGTGTCATGAGGGGCTGACAGCTTTGCCTAGGCATCTTCAAAGCTGAAAGCATAAGAGAAAATTCTGTCTTTTTAAATGACTTTTGAGGTAGTGATGCTTCCTATCACTTTGGTCTTACACCTCCTCAGAGCACTGGAATTATATTTGCTAACTGGACTGAAAAGTTACCTGCTGCTGCAGCCATGAGCATGGAAAACACCTCTTACCCCTGATGTTGCTCCACGGAACTCATTCAGCTTTTTCTTGAGCTGCAGGCAGTGTTCATAGTCATTTCCCACATCACCTACATTAATCATGACCTCCTGGGGAAATAAGCAACAAACAGACAAATATTTAGGTGAAGAGTACAAGAACACAGGACCTCCCAATGCTTATCCTGATGCAGTAAATTCTGTGATGTGTCTATAAATCACTGACCTACAGCTTCTGAAATAGTCTCTTCTGATCTTTAGGTAATTACCAGACTTGGTCCCAACTCCCTTTTTGATCTATTACTGGCTGTGGAAGCAACCTCTGAATGAAAGTGATTCTTCCTTCAGTCCTACAAAGAATAACTTTCAGATTTGATATACAATGTGAGTGAAGGCCAGCTGCCAAATGCTTCAAGTTTCTCCCATTCTAATCTGCTTTAATTTCTCTGTTTCAGTACAGACACATGAGATGGCCACAAATTATGACAAACTCCTCACATGCACAGTTTACATGAGAAGATGTGCTAATACTGCCCAGTTGACTTTGGTATGGACGGACTGCACAGAATTTGTTCAATCATTCCTTTCATATTTTTTGTAGAACATGCCATGATTCTTTCAGGCAAAAATCACTATGCAAATATTCTGGAAACTGACATTTTTATCAAAATATCATTGCTAAATAGCAAGTTTTTACTGTGCTGCTTGGGTTAAATACTAAAATCCACTTGCCTTCTCTCTGATCCAGGCTTCCACTTGGTCCACCTTCTGGAGAAATTCTAGGAAGTCCCGACTGTCTTCCAGCATCTTTCCACGAGCAGCAACAGCTTTCTTCAACTTCTCCCAGTGCTCCTGAAGCGTGCGGACTTGGCGACGGATCTCTCCAGATTTTGGGTGGCCTTTTGACACCAGAGCTTCTCCTTTCTTCACATCCAGAAGAAGAAATTAGAAATTAAAGTTGCGATTAATTTTTAATAAGATTACCATGTTGCATGACCTTCCTAGGAGGAGTCTTTCACCTTCCTAACCTGGATTGGACAATAGATTACAAATATAAATTCTTATCATCCAAATGATAAAGCCAGCTGGAAAGCTTTTACATCTGGAGGGAATCTAGAATCATAGAAAACTGGGATTTGAATATTTCCATTCCAAGAAAGATACTAATGGAATGGGAGCACCAAGAAAGATATTACAGATGACTGTGCCCTTTAGCTATATGATTCAACCAGTTCCAACAAGAATATTCACAAACTGGGCATAAAATCCTATTTGCCTTTTGTAGGGATAATCATGTTAGGCAAGGAAGAAGTCAGTGTATACTTTTCTGTTTAGGCTATAAGGAAAGATGGAAGCTCCCTGTGTGGAACAAATAAAGTATCTCCCAGCTGTAAATTAACACCATTAAATTTCCATGGCAAAGCAACTGGGTTCTTGTCACACCAGTAGGATAATTGATGCAGAAGTGTTGAGCAAGCCACTTCTCCTTTACATTTCATCAATCTGTCAGTCTTTGGATGAGCAGTAACAATCTGTAAAAACAGTAAGAGGGTGAGAGGGTCACCTTATTAACAGCTGTGATGATTTCTTCATTTGCTAGAATCTCTGCCTCAAAGACCTGATGTTTCTGCAGCAGCTTCATCTTGTCCTGCAGATTGCTGGGGTCTTGTATGGAAGGATCCTCCAGCTTCTGCATGCGCTCACTGATCCAGTCTTCTGCCTGCAACATCCAGAGGCACCCGAGTTAGCACAACAACTGCCTGGGATCCGGGGTCTCCTCCCAGGATATGGCACTATTCCACCCAAGGGTCTGCACCTGGGCTGGATACATGGAGTGGGACGTGACAGCTGAGGTGGATCTCCTGTTTCTGAACTCATTCTACTTTGTTAAAAGCAGGTAGGAATGAAACTACAGTAATTTCACAACTATAAGGCGCATCAGATTTTAAGGCTCACTTCTGGGTTGTTGGCAAATTTCTGAACTTTGTCCATATATAAGGCACACCGGAATTTAAGGCACACTTTTTTTTTTGCAGCGAGGATACGCACACAACAAAGTAACGAATTAGTAACAGAATCGCGCGATCATGGGGTTTACTGGCTGGTGCTCAATTTGCAAACATTTTTCACGGATTGGCATAGCCTTTAAATGCAGCCCCAGGTGTCCTCCCCGTGCCGCAGGCCCCGGCACTCCCGCCTGCCCCCGGCACTGGCTGCCGCGTCTCTCACTTCAAATTTCCGAACTTTGTCCATGTGTAAGGCGCACTGGATTATAAGGTGCACTTTCCAGGTTTCGATCAAAATTTTAGGCTTTAAGGTGTGCCTTATAGTCATGAAATTACTGTAATTCTTATCTGACCACGGGAGTAATGAAAAATTCCTTGAATACCTCAGATTCTATCACAAGACATTAACAGATTATTCAGTCTTCTAGAACATGTAGAGAGAATCCTTGAGCCTTATATAAACATTCAAAATGTGATTATGACCATTGAATCTGGGAGCTTAGGACTCTGAGCTTCATCTAGTATCTCTGCCATTGACATACCTGCAAACTGGGTAAAGATTCTTTAGAATTCAGTACCTCACTTATAAAACAGCGCTAACATTTCCTCATGTCAATGGTGTTGGGAGCCCTAAATGGAAAATGCAATGCAAATAATGATTTGCTGACAGGCTCCAAGCACTAGTCAGATTATTTGAAAGGAAATGTAACTGTACTGATTTTTATACTTCATAAAATTAAAAATGGTCTCATCAGGAATATCAGATTCAGAAAAGCAGATGATTGGCAAAAGCTAACAAAGCAAAAGTTATGCATTTCTCTTAGGAAATTATTTTTAAGGGGATTTTAAAGTATGCAGAATAAATAGCAAGAGTAGGATAATAGAATAGGATAGCAAGTTTTAGCAGAATAGGACAGCAGTTTTCCACAATTTTCTTTAATTTCTGCTGAACTTTAGCCCTTAGGACTGAAGGTAATATTTTCTATCCATCAAAACGCTGGGAACTGTTGTAACTGATCCTGTCATCCTCAGAGCACTGAAGTCAAGAGCTGCAAATTGAAGGGCAGCTTTATTAGTTTCAAAATATCTTGGCTGCCCTTGTAGAACTGTGCATTACGTGCACAGAAGACTTGTCAGCTGGAGGATTTTTTCTGTTAATTAATGATTTGAAATGTTATTTCAGCTGCTGAGATTCTATAAACAATAACAGAAATAGCTTTCACTTTGCAGTGTGCTCTCCAGAAATTGTTTCCCTCCAAAGCACAGTTAGAGGCTCAAACAGGCCATGCCAAACTTGCCCAGGGCTACACATTGTCATGTGCTGCTTGCATTTCCAACACCCTCCTTGATTGCCTTCTCCCATTCCCAGCCCACATTTGTGCTCTAGTGTCACCTAAGTAACTCTTCATTTGATTGGGAGGCTCATCCATACAGTTGGAATGAAAACAAACCAAGCCCCAGGATAAAGCAACTTTAAGGTTGATTTCTCTCCTACTTTTTAATTAGAAGCAGTGGTTTTAATGACAGACAGAACATCTGCACTCTTAGTGCCTTGGTTTATTTTAAGGCTTGTTTAAGATAGCTCTAGAGAGTGAGAGATCCTTCTCCTGGCCTCATGCCCACATTTGGATGTGAAGCAAAGCTGATCTGTTTTCCCAAGATCTTTCTATGGAAAGATTTAATGCATGTCTGGACAGCCATTTTCACTTCATTGAAGATAACTGAAAAACTAGTGTTATGCTCAGTATAGGCACAAGACCAGATTTATTTCTGTGGGAGTCATAAAAAATGTGGGCACTACCAATCTTGAAACTCACCCTTTCAAAATATCAGTTGCTGCAACCTCACAAGTAAAAACTGTAAATTACACTGATTTTTTAATGAGAGATGTATGCAGAGCATATAAAGGGATGTGCCTGCTCCAGACATCTAGAAATAACAACCAATTCTCTCTCTCACTCCCCTGATATAAAGATGTAAATGTTTTTTTATTCTTATGTACAGGGTGAAAGGGAAAGGAAGTACTGTTAGTATCATGGGCAAGTTTCAGAGTCAGCATTAAAACCCAGAGCCAGCTTTAGAAGTCAAAACTTTTAACTTTATAATATTCCCTCTGCAATATCTTAAATACACATATTTCTGGTAGCAACTTGCTCATTTGCCATCCAGATTAACACTGAGCCTCAGACTTTTTTGCAATAGGGTAGTCTCTAAGTCCATCTCACTTTTTTGAGTGAGACAAAAGCACCATATTTCTACTGCAGAAGGGCGAGTTTTATTTAAACTGCATGTGGTCTCTTGAGTTAATTACTGAGGGTCATGGTACTAATGTGTGTACTTCTCTATGTAATTGCTTCTAGAGAGTAACTAGAAGAATTTTAATGATGAAAGGGATCACTAATTTGTGCTGACACAAAAAAATTCTGTTTGATCAAAAGAAATTACTTAATTTGTTTGCAGGATAGAGTTTTCAGGGGAGTGGGACCTGAGCTATAGGTCCTGTTCTCTTAATAAGTAAGAATAAGCAATGACCTAATTGATTTCACAGCCAAACTCAAAACTCATCTCCGAATTTAACATTTCTGTGGGGACCATTCTCATACATGAACTTGTACACACCCAGAATATAATTAAAATCAAATTAAACATTCCATTCTATCCAACAGAGAGAGATACTAGTGTAAGATTTTTGTTTTTTCATTCCTTGGTGACATTCACATTCTACAGCAGTAGGCCATGGTTCTAGGTTAATGAGATAGATGAGCATGTAAGCTGAGAGCAGAAACTCCCCAAAGAACTCTTGGCTGAATTTATGTGGAGAAAGTGGATGAGAATAGGGAAATGTTCTTTACTATACAGAGCCAAATCTTGTGTGATCTAAGAATGAAGTGAGACCCCAGCCCAAGCACTGATCTGACAATTAAAAGGGATGGAAAGAAATATATAAGTATTCCTACCAAATGGGTTGATTGTATCTCTAGAAGAGCATTGACAATTTCTCTACCAAGAAGATTTTGGGAAGTTGCTCTTCTGAAATTATAGCCCCTGTGTAATGCACTGTCCAGTCCATCCACTCCCCTCTGCTAGTCCAAGTGGTGGACAGGCCATTATTGATGGATTTTCATTACTTTCCTGTCTTGGGACAGTAAAAGTATAACCAAATAATACAAGTTAATATTTGGGTGTATAAATAATTCTGAGAAAAAGAAAAAGAAGAAGAAAAAGAAAAAAAGGGAAAAGCTCTGTTTTTGTACACCATTGAGTACAATCCATGGGACACAGCATCAGAAGGGGTGGATACCAGACCAGCAAGAGTGCTTGAAAATGTGCCCCTGGGTTTCTGTGCTGTTGTTTATGCCAGCACAGTTCTCAGTCACACATGTTGTGCTGCCCTTTGAAAGGCTGACCTAGTTTGTCTTTCCAACAGAGCAGTGACAGAGCAGAGCTACTCAGTTACAGGACTAAGGACAGAACAGGAGACAGACAGAGACCAGCATGCTCTGCAGAGGCCAGTCCACAGTGGACCAAGAGCTATGCTGAGTCACAGCAGGGTTTTGAAAGCCTTCAATGAGCACCCAATAACAAAGCTTGGTGCCCAGGCTATAATGTTTTCCACTTTGTGTTCATCTGATTTGAAATACGTTTTCTTTCTCACTAAAGGAAAAACATGTATTAGCTTGCAGTTTTCCTTTCAACTCTTTTATTTTAGCAGAGATTTTGATGAGTGAAGTGGCTGTAATGAGCACAATGCCACAACAATAGCACAGTGACAGGAATGGCATTGGAGCATCCCTTTGGATGAGTGTGGCAGGAATTAACACACCAGAGCAGATCATCCATCTACCAAATAATGTCTGGCAAGAGTGAGCACTTCATCCAATAAAGGTAGGCGGTTCCTCTGCTTTACACCCTCATCCCAGTCTAAAATCTTCTTACCTCTTCCAAGTTTTGGTAGAAAAGTGCCAGAAGAAGGGCAGTCTGCAGCTTCTCTCTCCTGCTCTGGGATAGATCCTTGATCTGACGCTTCCTCTCATGAATGACATCCAGTTTGTGCTGAATCCTTTGCCCTTCCAGTCCATCAGCTTTTCCCAGCCTGCTTGCCTGTTCTTGAAGAGACATCATCTGGAGAGGCAACAGATCTGAAATTACTATTATGCTTCCAAGTGGTGTGAAAAAAAGAAAATCAAGCTCCTTTCACAGCTAAAATAGTCTCTTTTTTTTTTCCCTGTAATAAACAAGAACTGCGGAGACAAATTAACTAGCATTCCCCCTCATCCCGTACTATGTTACATCTATGACATTACTGTAATTAGAATCTATGATGCATGCTGTTTACATAAATTAATTAAAGCTGTAGCTCCAGGAGTCCCTGCGCCACTCATCATGCAGTGCAAGGAGTCATGGAGCAAGCATGATTTTATTGCTTTCTGGAAACCAGGTGTTGCAGTGTAGCTCTCAAAATGAGCAATCAGTCTGGCAGGGAGCTGGCAAGAGTCCTGGGAGTTCATTCTGGGGAACCCAGGCACAGCCATGGGTTTAAGCTTAGCCCTAGCCTGGGTGAGTTACAGCAGTGGCCACCAGCCAGGCAGATTCCTATACACACAAAGCAGGTGAGCAATTCAGTATCCTTTCCAAAGGTGCAGAGAGGCTGCTCATTTGGTACAGCTGTTGTACACCAAATGCATATTTAAGTAATTGGACAACTTTTTTTAATGTCAAAATACCTACTGTATTTTGTAAAATAACTACTCTATTTTACTTGCTTTCTTAAAAGTCTTTTTTTTATTAATGAAAAGAGCAGAAAATTCTGATATCCATAATACAATATGGCCCACTTTAAATATTTCTTCTTGTAAGTCCCCCTGTTCTGCTTTCTGAGTGGTTTCCCTGACAGCTGCAAGGACCTGGGCATGGAATGTTCTGACACATGAGTGTTGTCCTCCAATGCTCTGCCTCTTATTTCCCTGAGCTTCCCCATTTTATCTTTTGTTCAAGCATATCAGGTGTTTCACAGCTGCCCCCAATTCAAAGTGTTATCATATTAAAAAAAAAAAAAAAAAAAAATTCCCTTGTAGAATTCCAGCTGGTAGAATATTTGTTGTTTATTTTCTTACCTTCTCATCCTGTGATGCCAGAAGCTTCTCAAAAGCCTCATGTTTCCTTATCAGTTGCTCTACTTCATCTACAGACCTTCCGAGGTCACTGCTTTTCAAATAAACCTATAAAAAAAGTTTATTATTTTTCTCAGTGAATTATCCCATAATCTTGATTCATAAATGGGAGAAGAAGTATTAACTCTGCTGCTGTGATTACACTTGAGAGGGAAAAAAGGAACAGAAGCTATAAATTAATGATTAGAAGTCCATGGTCTTGGGCAAGAAAGAGAAGCATTAACAGGTCTAGCCAAGGAAAGTGACCTGTCAGTCCTTATCACAACCACTGAGTCACGAGACAGTGAATTCCAGAGGTCTGAGAATTTACTTTAGAAAACCAGCCCTGATGTTCATTTTCTGCTCAGAAGTTTTGGATGACTAACCCCACAGGGCAAGTTCTGCAGGAGAGGCTTCCCAAGTAAGAGCACATGTAATCCACAGTGACTGACCAGCATCTGACTGGGCTAAAAGGCTCTGAATGGAGCCCTGTTCTCATCTGGGAATCTCTGTGAGCCTGAGCCCTGGACATCAGTCCCTCCTGAGCTGCACTGAGGTGCACTGATGCTGCCCTGATCACCTTGGACAGACCCCACATTTCAGCCACCAACTTGCTTTGACTTGATCTTGATCTTCAGCTTCTTGAGGAGCAGTTTTACTGCTGTCACCACTCTGTCCTCCTTGGTGGCTGTGGATAAGAGGACTGACAGCCAGACTTGGACTGATGTTCTGGCCCATTTTTGGGCTGTGAATAGTTTGCACATATAGAAAAATGCACAGGTGAATATCATGCCCAGGCCAGATTTTCAACCTCCTCTCTGCTAACCCATTCCTATCACAGCAATTGCACTCAAGAAGAGAGAAAGGCCAACGTACCACAGGACTAAGTTTATGGTAAGCCTGGCTCATAAATCACCAGAATATCTACAGAAATACATTAATGTCTCTGTGTTTCACAAAAGCCCCACCAGAAGGCAGATACTCTGTCATTTAAACTTTAATCCTTTGATCTATTCTATTCATTAAGTGCCTGAAATGATGAAAGATCTCTGTTTTAGAGCGTTATTGGATTTAATTTGTTCTTTTGAAGAAAAATGTGTGGGCTCCAGGTCTGTCTACTGAAATGCTTTATTAAACCACTTATAATTACAATCTATATTTATACCACTGCTGCCAAGACAGAAATAAAAAATTATCAGATGAATCTAACCCACTGCTGTTTGGGGTGCATAGACATAGAGCCAAATGCTGGAGCTCTATTTTGGTGTTTTAAAACCTGCTTTAAAAATACTGTAGCTTCTTGATACATTTCATGGTTTATCTACCATTTCTGGTCAAAAAATATTTACCTCCAGGACTTTTGTTTAGTAACTGTTGGCAGTGAAACTGATACCTGAAGAAAGGGTTAGCTATTAGTTTTCCTATACCTCTGATGGAAGAAAAAAGCAAGGGACTGGTAAAGATGGTTATTTTCCTCAGAGAAAGAGAACAGAGACAACTGAGAGCAGGGGTAGCGTCTCATAAGCAGCTCCCACTGAAATCCACTGAGCACAAATGACACTGGGCATTCAAAGCTCAATTCCTTAGGATATTACAGCAGTGGGAAAAAGTTCCTCCTAACTACTGTAAGCCTTGGACTGAGTTCTCCAAGTAGAAGTCTGTGCAAGTTCTCTTTACAACCAAGGTTTTGAGTAGGAAAACTGGTGCACAGAAAAAAAATTGCTGCAATGGGGAAGGAGGAGGCAGGAGGCAACGGCAACGTGCTCAGAGGAGAGCAGCCCCTATAGCACCAACAGTGCTGCTGCCTGGAGATCTGCTGAGGTAAAAATTTCCATTTGTCTTTTACACAGAAATCTTACGACAGCCATTGCTGTAATCAGAACCACGTTTTAAGCAATTGTTATCCCAGTCTGAAAGTAGAATAAAAATTGGCTCCCATGCCACAGCACTGGCCTGTTACCAATTACATCACTTTTTAGAACACTTTTAGACAGGTCTCCTAACCTCTGCTTTGAATGATTTTAAAAACAAAACACTGCATAGCTCTCCTCAGGTAACCCACCAGGGTCTCCCACAGCGTGCAGCAGGTGTAAGGCTTGGACACTCACTATAAAACAGATTCCTTTTCAAGTGAAGACTTCCAAAGATGCTTAAAACCACAAAATGTTTTTTGAGATTTCTGAGATTTTCTGTAATAATTTTTCAAGTTACTAATAATGTAAAGCATAGAAACAGAGGTTTCTATGAAACTCTGCTGGAGTTTTTCCTTATTTCTGAGTTCTTTGCATAGCTGCTGCCAGAAAGATCCAGTTAATGCATAATTAAAAGTAAAGTCCAATTAAGAAAAAAATAATTTAAAATACACCAGTACTATTTAAACAGTTATGTGGCAGTATCTGCCAGCTCTAGCTTTTGGAGAAATACTGAATGAAACATTTTAGTCATCATCATAGCTATGCTCTCTGGATGCCACAACTTCACATTTATACACACTGGAAAATGATACAGCCCCAAAAGAAATTTGTATTCCAAGAAGAGCAGTTTTTATTTCTCTAGAACAAAATATATTTTAGGTATTTGTGCAAATCCACTTCCTTCTCCTGCTTTTGCTCTTCCAAGTATAACAAGCTCCACAGATTTTACCCCTCACTGTCTGGGCTTGCTGCTGAGATTACTGGAACTCCACAGAAAATCTTTCTGCACTAAGAGCCTGAATTATTCACAGTTTTAAAAAACCTTCACTTAAAGCATGTAATCAAGTCCAAACTATCTGCTGAGACAGAGAAGAATAAAGTTTGATTTAATTCTGACAAAACTAAATACTAAAGAGAATTAAAGAAAAAACCCCAAAATTTGCTTTAGCAAAGAGAGTAAATGTTCTTGATACCATGAATATATGAGATTCACAAAAATGTTTTACTATGCTTAATTTCAGTTAAGGTTATAACAAGATATCATACTATAACCACAAGAGAAAAAAACACACTGAAGTTGCTTATAAAAACAAAACATACATTTTTTCTGTCATACTGACATCACTCTATTATTGGCATCTGTCCACACCATTTATATGCAAAATTATAATGTTGAATGCATTTAAAATTACCTTCCCTCCCCACCACTGCATGCTGTCTCCTTGGCATAAGAATATAGTTACCTGATATTGGATATATATATAAGAAAAACACAGAGCTAAAACTGGTGTTTTTCTGATCACTGTTATGGTTGCTCCCTCATACTTATTTCCTCCTTCTTCAAAATTTGCAGTATTGATCCCTACCCTGTAAGAATTAGGTGTTAGACCAGAATCTCACACCCATACAACATCATCATTTAAATATTTACTTATAAAACATTTGTCTGAAAGCAGACTTAATTCCTCTGAAGCTCCCCATAGTTTCACTGCTAGAAACTTTGCTGGGATATCCAAATTGACGTGTTGTGGACATTAAATTCCCCTTGTTTCCCTCAGGAAAGGGTGGTACCTCTCCTTTTCTAGGAGGAGAAAAAAGTGATTTCTTCCTACATACTTAAATACTTTGGCTTTTCAAAACAAGCCTTTCTTTTAAAGCTACAAACCCAGGAATTAACCATTTAGAAATACAGCATAATTTAACAAGTAAGGAAATGAAAACAGTTAAAGAGAAAAGAACTATGAAAAACTACACTGAGGATTTTTTTCCAGGTCCCAGACTGACTACAGAATCACAGAATTGACTAGGTTGGAAAAGACCTTTGAGATCATCAAGTCCACCCTAGCAGAGAAGAAAGCCAGCTCTTGGCTCTGAAGTCTTGAATCTTCAAAATGATGAGCACTATGGCTCAACCATGTAAAGTCTGCAAGCGGTTGCACGCTGTATTAACAACATGCTCTCATGGTTAAAATGAAACTCTTGTGAAGTGTTCCATCAGAGCAGAGTCCTTATCTTCACTGGGCATGGATCAAGCTGTAGCTGACAGTGACAGCAGAACACATGTAGCTTTCTCATTGTCATGCAAGTCTTCTCTAGGGAGCTGGAACATGGCAGGGTGCATTCAAAAAGAAATCCACATGGCTTGGTTAAACACAAGTTAGATCTTCTGTTTGCAAATGTTCCTAGAATGGAATGCAAATCTTCACCACTCTCCTCCCAGACCCAAAGGACGCAATGTTGACGGCGATGGATGGACACCCTGGGCGCTCTGTGCCTCTGTGAGCTGAAGCTGTGCTGTGAGCTGGTATGTTTGTCACAAGCTTGTCAGGGCGTGTTTCCTGGGAAGGCCTCAAACCAGATCTTGTCCAATGGCTAGAAAGCAACCCTGAGCAGCAAACAGGGTTTGCTGATAGAGAGAGGCCAGTCCCAATCTCCACAGGGTGAAAGGATGGACCAGCCCCATCTGAATCATGTGTCTTGATAAAGATTGTTGGATTTGGGCTTCTTCTAAATTCTCTTATCACCTGGATAGGCATAGCAGGCCAAGGAGTGGCCAGTATCAAGGTGATTTTGGAAACCTTGTGGTGAGCAGGTGTTAGACCATCACATGGAGTCTTGCTAAACTCTGGCCTAGATGAGGGGTAATTCTCAAAGACAATCAACTCTGGACTTAAATCATTGCTCATGATCTCATTCCCACTAGTTGAATTTTCTCTTCCAGTCAGCACAGCTGGGGACAGCCATATATCTCTGGATAAAGTGTGCTGGGGAAGGCCAGGATACTTGGAGGAAGTCACATGAAATCTTGTGATTTGAAGGGCTGGTGACGCACCCGAAGGGAAACCTTGTTTTGGTTTCTGGGATCGTGTTGGAAGGCCAGAGGGAGTTTCAGGCACCTTCTCTAATTGTGGCATGAGCAGACTTCCATGGGCACCTGCTCGAAAAGGCTTTATCATCAAGCTGCACGTTGATATGTGAAGCTTCATTGAAGTGTGGATGTCTGACATTTGCACGTTGCACTTGCTACAGCCTTGTTGGGGTGGCAGTGATACACAAGGTTCCAGGGATGCATGCAGATTTTTGCTGTGGGCCACAGAAGCAGCTGGAATGGCAGACAGATCAATGTTTAGGCGTGATGTCCAGCTTGACGGAGCTTGGCAGGAAAGAACATCTGAAGGCAAAGATAAAGCAAGCTTCAAGGGATCACTTTTTCCAGGGGAAATACCACAAACACTTTTTTCTCTTTTTGAATATTGCTTGTAAGATGCAGATGTTGGCTGAGTGCCAGACCTCTCATATCCATGGCCCCAAGGATCCTTGCAAGTGCTGGAACACGTGGATGTCTCATCAGAAGAGCTGACACAGTGACCAGCACTCCCCAAACCTTTCCTCTGGTCTGTGTGTGCCAGGATGACATCTAGCCTTGAGCAGTAAGACATGCTGCTGGGTGGTGAGATGGCATTTCCTTTAGCAAGCTTGAAAACCGATTGACCAGTGGGAGGATGCCAAGCTGGCACTGGCATCTTTTGAAAAGGCCTGTCCTGCACTGCAGATTCAGAAGGAGGAGGTGGGGTTGTTCTACAGGAAGAGAGCAGCACTTTCATGGTGGAGACGTAGGTTGCAGATGAAGGTTTGCAGCAATGGTCCCTGTATGACATTCTGAAGCTTAGTCCCTAAAGATGCAAAATTCAAAGCCACAGAGCTTGCCTTTCCCCCTTGCTTAAAACCAAGTCCTAATCCTTTTTCCTTTGGCACTGGAAATTTCCATTCTTCCTCTGAAGTGAAGGAATGAGAGATGAATAAACATTCTCCAGGAAGAAAAATAAGAACAAAAAAAAAAATATCCACATTCAAAATAAAAAAATCTCAGCTCTTCTAAAACTGCTACCACCTCTTGTCATGTCTGCAAAGCGATATGAGTGTGGGATGGGCTGAAAGATAAATTATGGAGCATACGGCTCTGCTCCCTGAGTGTTCTGACAGTGAGACTGCAGACAGAGTAGGAGGGAGCCAAAAGTGCCTGCCAGAGACAGCCTGCAAACTCGCTGTTATTTCATCTGTGGAAAAAAGAAAAGCAGCTAACCTGAGCAATGGATCTGCTGCTGTGAAAAGATCAGAACAGAGCAGGGAGCATTGGACACAGTTTCTGCTCAAAGCAAAAAATATTTTTTCCTTCTTTCCCTTTTTCGGCTGTTAATTGTCAGCACTCTGCATGATGAGATCTCTGCTTGCAGCTCTTACAAGAGATTCCTACAGAAGTTCCATTTGATGGCACAAATGAATTCATTTAAAAAATTAAGAAGTTAGATGTTTGCCTAATTTTCTTCACATGTGCTCTATTTTCTTTAGCACAGAACAATGGCAGACGATATTCTGCAGAAATCCTTTGAAGGCTTAAGTAACTTGGATGTAATATAAGATGCTGGCCTAAAGTCAAACCTGTCACAGTGGCACAGACAGCAAATGAAAGAGCAGTTCTCAGCAGTAGTTCTTAGTTTAAAATACTCCTCTGGTACCGTCTTCCCTCCCCTGTTTCTTGCTTCTGGTCTATGGCACATGAAGTACTGGCAAAATAGGATTGAAAAATTATGGCATGCTTCCTTACACAGACATTTTGCAGACATGAGAACTGAAACACACTTAACTGAGCCTTGCCTCAAAAGTCAGAAGAAACACAAAGGGTGGAGAGATTGCTTCTATTTGTTTGCCTGATAGGAATCCTTTTTGATTGTGGGTTTCCTTTTGTCCTTTCTGAAAGCCGCAAATGATGAAATTCCCATTGGGAAAATGGTTTGAAAGTTTTCAGCTGATGCCCTGGCTGAGATTTTTTAAAAACATGTTTGAAAAAATTGCTTTACTATCATCTTGCTTGTCTGTATCACTATGCAGGCACATTTTAACTCCATATAGTAGCAACAGCGTTCAATCCAAAAGGAATAGATTTCTCTTCCAGGAATTCTTCAACTGCAGAAAAGTGAAATACAAGTAGTGACTAAAGAACATCACTGCATGGTCAAATTGTTTTTTCTGATCTACATGGCAGATGATGGCAGCTGCAGAAGACAGCTTGACTGTAAGGTGTGGTCTGCGTGAAGAGCTGTTGGAAGGGGCAGCTGAGTACCACACTTTATTGTTCCAGTTCTGGATGCCTAGTGTCAGTGAGGAAAACTAAGCACCAGAGTCCTTGGAAGTTCAGGGAGAGGATACTATGGGAAAAAGATTCTGATAACAGAACTGTGCTTCATGGTCCTCAAGATCACAATCTTCTCTCTCAGGCTTTGCTTTGGCTGAATAAACTTGGGGTTTCTGATCCCACCAGGAGAATTTACCTAGCCTCTGACAAGCACCCACCTCGGCTGTGGCAGATTATGTCACAGCCTATGGCAATGGCAAATTCATCAGAACAAAGAAGTAACATGAGGTGCCATTTCCCTGTAGAGAAAGTGCTGGGGCCATACCCAGAAATGCCAGGTACATTACTTTTTCAGACTTTTGCAACCAGGAATTCAGCTGAGGGGCAAAAGAATCACCAACCACAGTAGCTTCCTGCACATTTACCCCTGCATTACATAGAGCAAATCAGATGCTGTAGTGATAGTGCTTCTGTGTGTTGGCTGGTATTGATTTAATAGAGAGAAAAAAATACAGTGGTCAAACTTCTGTGGAGTTTACATTTTCCCTGATAAGCTCCTATGCATGCTTAATGATGTACCACTGCTTGGTAGGGAATTGAAACACATATAATGTAAATCATGTCATTTGCTAAATTTGCCACAAATAGTGGGCAGAAATATGTAATATTTTTACTCCAGAAACCTGAACCTAGATGAAAGTCTCTGCTTCATGTCACAAAATGCAGGTCACACTTCCCAAAAGAGCCAGTTTTAAGGAATTATGCAGACATACATTTCCTTCAAGGAGGGAGTAGCAGAAAGCTCCAGGCTCATGTGCCACAAAGGGTGATGTATCACTGCATGGCACCACTCAGAGTCAGTTTCCCAAAGAATTATGTGCCAGTGCCAAACCGAGCTCAGTGCAAAAAGAGAGCCATTTTATTTTATTGTCAGGGGTCTCAGAGAATTAAGAATTATTTTTCCTTAATGACCCAGAGGTGCACCCTCCTCCAGTGTTGTGTCAAGCCTTCAGTTTGGCAACCTGCAACCCATTGATGTGGTTTGCCTGCCTAGTCTCAGAACAATTGCAGCAATCTATCAATTCATAAATTTGCAGAGTGACTGCACTCTGTTTTTAAATAGCAAATGCCAGACCTTGAACTGGAACCTTTTAAAATAGTTACATGAATCAAAGAAAGTGCAAGAAAGACAAAATAGAATTCAATAATGGTGAAAAAAATCTATTTCAAGAGATACAAAATGCTGATAATATGGACAACCTTCTGTCTCTTTGCATTGATTATATCTACCCTCATTTTTCATGAGAGGGTCTTTTTTCACTAGCTTGTTTTTCTCAACTGCATCAAACAGAAGTTAGTACTCCTTAAAAGTTCTTTCACTGTTGTTCTACACACTCCTATCAATGCCCTTGCAGAACTGAGAAGTCAATTCACTTTCCTGTATTAACTCACACTGCTGACATCCATTTTCCACTAGTTGCATTTTCCCAGCTTACCTCCCAGCCTGAGGTGAGAATTCCAGAAATTCCTGAAAAGTAAATTCCCTTCAAACACTCTTTACAATTTCCTTTCTCTTTGAATCCTACAAAATTTGCCAGTGGTTAAGCAGCTGACATGCTGAGATCTGTTTGTTAAGTGGACTAATATTGGACTCTTGTCTCCCTCTTCTGTTGTGATGCTTGTATGTTCCCTCTTATGTATATTTGCAGTGAATTATCTTTCAGATAAGGATCAGCTATTTTTTTCTCTTCCACACCTAAGCCCCATGAGAAAGGAGAGCTTCTTGCACATTGCTACAGTCTCTGAGTGATACCACAACACAAACACCACCAATAAAAGAGACTGTCCTGTCTGCACACAGGCACAAGGATTTCAAGCTTTAGGGAACTGTAGTGCCCTTTTTAGTCTGAAAGAGTTTACATGCTTGAAGAATTTTAACTGCTTATTTCAAGTCTATAATTTGCTCACCTCCTGTGAGTTCAGGAGCATGTCAAGGTGATCCCAGTCCTTGTAGAACATTTGTTCTTGGTGTATTTTCTCCAGCCACTCCTTCTTCTGTCTCCATGCATCGTTTACATTTTTCTTCTCTTCCAACAAAGCCTGTAGCTTCTGCTGAATCTGAACAAAATTTCCAATTAAAAACTTGTGTTGGTCTTTATATCCCATGACCCGAGTAGATTGAGAGAAGAAAGGATTAAGTGGAGTGGTGAATAATCCCTTTAAATTGCAACAAAATTAATAAACAGAAAAAAAAAAAGTAGAACAAGTTCTAGCGCTACTTTTTGGGCAGAGAGATAATCAGAGGTGCCTCATTTCTGCAATGGAGAAGTGCTTCTTACAGCATTTACAGTCCAAACCAAGAGCAAGGAAAGGTAACTGTTTCTCAAGTGCAATTTCTAGAATCAGATCCTAATTCTTCATTATCTTTCAGCATTAACGTTGCTATTATAGCACTTCAAGTTTTTATCTGACAGATAGTAAAATAGAAATTATCAACATAGCATATTCTTCTAGTCAGTGAATTCATGCCACAAGGTTAGATTCATATGCACAGGCCTTGTATGAATGACTTTTTTCTGTCTTTTTCTACAGGCAAAGGACTTTACGGTCAGCAAGACTTCTAGTTACCACAGTCATACACTGCAATATTCAGCAATTTTTCAGGAAATAGCTTGGTGAGGTGGGAAAGCAACTTGCACAAACTCTGCATATTTCTGAAGGTATTCAAGAGACATGTTAATGACTTATCAGGGAGAAATGAATTGGCAAGTACTGGAAAATACAGTAATTTCACGAT
>VRYO01001269.1:21941160-22052010 GCA_009812075.1 Sialia sialis | reverse complement strand
AAAGGTGCGGCTTATATTCGTGAAATTACTGTAAATAAATACTGTGAGAATCTTAGAAGCTATTTGTCTTGTGTAAACTGACATTTTGATTTAAATTTTTCATTACCAGGGAGTATATTTCACTAGTGTAATTCTTCATTACAGAAAGTGTTTCAATCAATCTTTTAACCCTCTCATATGTTTGAGTGTTTTCATTCTTTGGTTGACAGGTTTTTGTCCAGACTGTTCTGGTGTGGATATACCACTGTAATATGAACTGTAGCATTTGTGTGAAAATCCAGTTTGGGAAGTTGGTAGAATTGACTCCATGGCTCAGAACATGGTGAACTTCTTGAAAAAGTCCAGCTTTGCTAAGGGCTCCTTCAGGAGATGCCTCCACACATCTGCTGCTGAAGTTAGAAATGGAACAGGTGCTTTTGTGCCCAAGATAGGTAACATACTGAGGCAAATTAGTGTCAAGTGAGT
This sequence comes from Sialia sialis, assembly GCA_009812075.1. Lineage (NCBI taxonomy): Eukaryota > Metazoa > Chordata > Aves > Passeriformes > Turdidae > Sialia > Sialia sialis. The sequence goes on along the minus strand of VRYO01001269.1, from coordinate 22,051,545 downwards.
GTATGCATGTTTTCGTATCTCCCAGTGTGACAATATAGAACCACAGTTACGTTGGGGTCCAGCACTGAATATGTAGGACTGAACTCAGAGGAGTTTCACTTACCTCTTTTGATGGCATTTGTTCATCTTGCAAGAGGGACTGTCCCAGCTGTACAACATGACTATACTTCTCTTCTCGTGCTTCAATCTCTGCCAGTAGCTGTTGATGCTGGGTGAGTCTCAGGCTGCTGGTAGATATGTCCCGAATTGACTCCTTGGCTCTCATTTCCCTTATTATTTCTGCTGTCCATAAGAAATAGTCCCACACCTGGAACCCAAGAAAATATGAAAATTGAGGTTAGGGCTCAAGCTTAGGTAAGCAGACAAGAAAATATTAGGCTGACTCTTCAGCTTTAGTTGAATTATAGGTAATATAATAATAGATAAATAAAATATTTAATTAGGGCTTCCAGTACTTCTATAACTTTCATAAGGGTGGATAACACAACTGCAGTAATTCCTATATATTGTGTTACATGGTTTGTTGTATCATAATCATCATCAAAGTGTCCTATCATATCAGTGACAGCATGATATAATTTATTGCCCTTTAATCCATCTTTCTTAAAGTATTTTCTGATGTTATTCCTTCATAAAGGATAAATCAGCATCATACTACATTTCTGTGAAAGCTTTGGCTAATACAAGCTTATAGGAAAACTAGGTTATGTACATATTCTAAAATGAGAGTGAGGATTTTTAGATGAAAAGTAAATGCACTCTAGAAATGGGAAAAGGTAAATCACAGGTCAGAAGAAATTGCATAGACATATCAGATATACAGATTCAGCTCTTGCTTTGTGGAACTATAGGACTGACATTGGGAGGAGTAAGTATGTTGTGCTAGTTTACTTTCAAAATCTTATGAACCAATAAATATATTTGCAATAACTTAAAATGTCTGAAGCTACTATGAGCATGAAAATGCTAAAACAAATGCCTGAGGGTTATGTTTTATGTGTGATTGAAGAAAACTGCAAGTGAAAATAATTTTATGTTCTCTGTATGTCTTTTTTCTCCATTTGATTCTATACCTTCAACAGGCACTTTAGGAATCTTACTTGAATCTGGAGTAGGAGTTTTGCTTTTATGTGTCAGTTGGTAAAAACTAGGACTGCAAGGGATGTACCGGGGATTACAAATGATGATTAAATTTTGTTACAGTTTAGCTATGTATGGATTAGTTGTTTCAATTTTTAGGTAGTAAATGGTCTTTCAGGTTTATAAAATTGATTTTAAAATACTTCTAGCAAGCGCTGAAGAAAAAATCTCTTTTATTGTAGAAAATGAAAAATGTTCTCTTTTAAATGGTTGCTGGCTTTTTCACTGAAGGAAACTATGTAATGGAAATAGATTCTTAGCTGCTCCATCTTACCCATAGATTTTTGTGCATATCATCAAAATCTTATAAAGGCAGCCAGGAAAAAAAATGGAGAAAAGCACCACAACATTGAAGCTGGCCAATTTGGGGTCCTGGCTTTAGCCTTTAAAGCCAAGATGCTGCTTTTTTTAAGCCAGTGAACACAGCTACCAAATGACTCTTTAAAACCACTGTGGTCCTTTTAAAGGGGCCCATAGTAGTGCACATGTGTTGGCATAATTTCCATTTGTAGAACTAATCGATTCACACAGCTGGATGTCACTGTAGACACTGACATTGCACTTGGCACTGCAAATGTCTAAAACTCCCCTAGATTTTGAGCTAAGCTTTAGGAAAAAAAACATAACCTCAGGATATATAATGCAATGGAACAAGTCAAGAGCCAATAAGAGGTTACTGGACTGCCACTGCCAGCAATATCTAAGGATAGAGCAGGCATCAGTGTGCAGGAAACTCCTAAGCAAAGCCTGACTCTGATTATGCAGATCCCAGCACAAACTTCAGAATAAGAGCCTCAGATCATTCAGAAATACTCTGAATCTGTGTCTACACTCATCTTCCTTGACAAAGTCCCATGGAAGATCTGAAGCTTTCTGCTATGCCGTGTGTTGTCAGGCCCAGCTCTGCTACTTAATCACATTAAAATCATATTGATAGGGTGTAAGGAGATACACTAGATGAATGCACATAATTCTTATTTTATGGAAATTGAATTTTTTGTTTGTTTGTTTCACCTAATCTGAGCATAATTGTTTAATGAAAATCCCTTTGGACTACCGCATATGAACAATATAAAGGAAAAAAGTACTCTGAAAAGCTGTGACTACCATTAAATTTGTGCACCTCTTGGCACAGCTGAAGAGGAAAGGTAGCATTCAAGAGTTTGGGTGATATTTTGCAGCACAACTGCTCTGAACCTACTCTAGAGTTTCTGAAATTCTTACAGTTATTAGCCATGTCTGCATGATCCTGCCTTGTACCATCTGGGCAGGAAGACAAGCTTACCAAATTGCAGAACCCGCTCTTTACTTCTTCAGGAATTATTGTCAGGAAAGAAGGTGAGAACTGAGAGGACTGGGAATACTTTTTCCATCAACCTGACATCAAAGAGACAGGGAATTGCCTGAGGTATAGTCCCATCTGAGACGTAGCTGGGAATATGCTCACATGGTTTTGTCATTTTGTTTTATGATTTTAAGAGTCATGAAGATCAAAGGACATACTGGCAGAGCAAGAAATGAGCTGTAGATTTGTCATTCACATCACAGGATGTATCACACATTTCAGACAAAATTAAAACCAAAGCTGTTTTACATCATTCCAGCAATAAAAATTAAAATAACACTCCCACAGGATAGGGACAATTTAACATTTTCTATCTGAAGTAAAAAACCCTAAATTTATGATGTAAGCTATGAGGTAAATCAATAAAGAAGTGAGCTCTGAGTGACTACATCTTAATGGTCAAATCCACCAAGATTCACCTCCTGATGAAGATGCCTCCAGGATGAAGCCTTCAACCTTATATATGATAGAATAATACATTCTAAAAGTTTGCCCTGTACTTCCTCTCAGTCCTAGATACTGTTAGAAAGACAGGAGGCAAATGAACAGTAGAATCACACTAATTTTCCCCATCAACACTTCTGCAAATGATAATGGAACTTGTAACAGTTAAGAAACAAACCAAGAAAATGTTCAAAACCCCCACACTGCCATAAGCATCCTTGATCTCTAACTACATAATATTTCTTTTCATAAAATATGACAGGTAATGCTGATTTAAGCACTTAGACTTAAAGGGGATTAACTGACTGTACAGATGCCTCTTATGCTAAAAAAAGAACCACGTACACTCTGCTGTGCTCTTGATCCCAGTTCACAACCCTAAGACAAACTCGCAGCAAGTTTTTTCCAGGTGAGCATACTCTGGACACTCTCTGCTTCCCACTAAAATTGGAAGCAGAATGTGAACTACCAGAGGTATCTTGAATTGACACAATAGTTTTACTTGGAAAATACAAGAATGTAATTGTATTCTTGAAATCTGTATCGGCAACTCTCTTCATGAAATGAGATCCTCTTGCTGGTTTATCACCTGTAAGGCTTGCAGCAATAATCTACAGATCTGCAGTGGTGTAGCTCAAGTAAGTGTTTTCACTGAGACTACTGACATTTGCAAAGTATTCCATGGCAAATCACAGCTCATGACCTGCTGAGTTCTTTGGAGACAAAGCTACTGTGCATTGCTGGTTATGCTATTATGCTGATATATCCATGTCACTGTTTGAGCAGCTTGAGAGGTTAGTGCAAAAATCAGTGAGCTGTATTTGATACATTCCATGAGGTAAATTAACCAAGGGATGTTGAATGCTCTGAGAGAGAGAGAACAAACTTTTATGCATTATAAATGGGAGAGTAACATCTCTTTTTGTCACTCTTACTCAGTGGAAACTGCAAAGTCCTTGAAAATATTAGTGCTACTCCTGCAAAGCAGTGACTGCTTCTGACAGCTGGCTGTTATTCCTTACACCTCTAGATGGAAGATTCTATTCTTACTGAAACTAAAATATCTTTATCCTATAAAAAAGATCATTATCCTCTAATGCTGTTCTAAATATCTAATGGCACTAAATGCTTGATTGAAAACACAGAGAGCACTTGCAGCATTTTCCAGCTTGGAAGTGCACCCCTGGTTCCCACCCACTGCAGGCAACCTTCCCCCAAGCAGTGAGAGACAAAGGGCAGAAGTGCTTACATGTGCCTGGAACTCATGAAGCTTGTAGGCTCGTTCCAGGAGCCTCCTGCGCTGTTCCACCTTGGACTTCAGGGCCTTCCAATTGGTCACTATTGCCTGCTGCTTGGCCTTCAGGTCTTCCACCTGCTTCTGGGAGCACTGGGGCAGCACGTGACCTGCAGAGTGGATCAGCTCCTGCAGCTGGACACAGGGCATGAAGGAAAAGGGTAAGAAGGAGAGCATCATGGATGCTAATATTAGAAAAGTTCTCATAAGGGCTATCTATTCTGTACATGAAAATACAATTGAAGCAATATTTCCTGACTTAACTTTTCTCGTATTAAACAAAAACTTCTATAATGTAACATGGAGTAATAGTGACATCCAGTGTTTGACAAGGCTCATCACAACATTATAATGCAAGTAATAGCCAACCATTCATTTCTTTCCTCATCGACCACATAGCTTAACTGTGACTACAGTATATTCATGCATGTCTCATGATTTTAACCCTTAAAAGTAATGAGAAGCTGATGGGATCAATTCTAATGTTACTGCCCCAAGGCCAAAATACTTTTGGCCACTGATAATTAATACTGGGATAACTTCAGTAATCTCAGTATAACTCATGCTGTGTTTTACACTGTATATGCTATTGTATACTATTTCATGCATTAAACAAAGGAGTGAAAACTCATACTAGCTTTATTGGTTTGTCAAAGTCAATCAAGTCTCACATCTACAAGATAGCTGTTCTCATGAGCTAAAATTGTTACATATTTGTATATCCCTTTTTCTCATAGTGTAATTTGTACCAATATTAATTTTCTCTGCGCATAAAACTGATTCTGGATTTTTCCTTGTAATCACTTGGAACACTTTGAAGAAGACAATAAGCGTATCACAAAGCATGGCATAATCCTACATTTCAAACCATGATCAAAAATACTGCTGTGAATCACTTCAACAGTCTGTTGTAATTACAGTATGTGCCTTATTTGAAAGGTTTTAATTACCTACTTTGTCGCCGCCATCAGACCTTGAATATATTAAAAACCCAGAAAAATAAGGATTTCAAGGCTTTCTGTGAGAGACGGTAATAATTTGGTTCACAATACACAATTATTATTATGTTAATCTTGGAACTTGAACTTTGGCTACACATTGAAGACCACAAATGATTATCATTACCTGCTGCTCATTCCCAGAGAGCTCGTGCTCCAAGGCCACGTGGTTCCGGAGCTGGGTTTGCACACCTCTCATGTCCTTAGCAACATCATCTGGAATACTTTTGGACTTCTCCTAGAAGGAAGAAAACAGAGAAACCTTTGGTTTTTTTCCTGCTTCCAAGCAAAACTCAGTACAAGCCTACATTAAATAATATTGGGTACTGTAACTCATACTGTACACTTGAGGACATTCTCAATTACTCAACTATGATAGGTAAAAAGAAGCCAGAAAAATCTCTCCTAGTAACTCACTTCTAAATATCTTAATGGCTAAACTATTCAAATGGACTGTTAGAAATGAAGGTTTGTCCTTTATCAGACACTACAAGAAAATATCTTTCAGGCTTTGTGGTGGGAATCAGTCTTGAATACCTACTGCAGTGACAGTGAATTCTAACAGCTTCAGTCCATTCTTTGAGATACAAGTGGTCTTCTTGTGAACCACCTTTAGATAAAAGTTTGGTTATAGACACACAAGAAAGATTATTGTAAAGATGAGAGAAATGCAGGGACCATTACATAAATGGAAATTTAAACATTTTTTTAATTCAGCAAATTGTTCTGTAGGGATTTAGTTCTTACCCAGACACGCATTGGGAATGCATGCAAAAAGAAAAGGCATTTCAGCTGGACAACAGAATTGGTGCTAAAATTATTAGAAATTTGTTCCAGGTCAGTTTAGGGAAAATTAGCAGAACATTTCTTACCATTGAAGAATTGCATTTCTGCAGCAGAATTACGGGCTAGTTTAGGATACCAACAATGTGTCTTGGTAAGGTGCTATAAAAGGAGATGCATGTTGTAGTTGCCTATACTATGGTGGCACTGGAGCTAGTGACTTAAGCAAGATGCTGTAGTACTATGTTCCTATGAGAACAGGCTTTCCCTGATAGGCTTCTGACCAGGGAACACAGGAAGGGGTGAATGAGATGACTGCTCTCCCTCCCTGGTATGAAGATATCAACAAGATGCAGTCCAAGAAGGGTGTAGTGGTTGCCTGGACCAAAGTCAGCATGGAGATAAACCAACAGCTGGTCTGTGAAGTATTTCTGAACCCTTACTCACCACTGTCTCAGCATTAACTACTTCATCATTGAAGTTACATAAGCACCAGGTTTTGAAAATCCCAGCTGCTAAATAGTGAAATATTATGTTTGATTTTCTCTTCATGACAAGAGGAGAAAACAAGAATAATATAGTTGAATAGGGTAGTCTCTGCCAGCACAAACAAGTAGAAAATTCATCACATGTAACCAAACGAAGCCCTGTTGCCTTGCAAACAGTGGAATCCTTGGATTTCTGCCTCCTGTAAACATCTGCATTAGGGAAACCACACCTCTCATTACAGCAAGGATGTGGTTTCTCTGTGAAAGTCTTCAGGATGTTCAGACAAAAACAGAAGGCTGAAGAGTTTTTGGGGGGACCCCTCCCCCTAGTTTTCATGCTGGGACTGTTCAAAATTATTGCCAGTACTGAGCACTAGAATGAGAGGAAAAGATTTTTGGCTCAGCTTTTCACATCAGGTCACATGATTGCCTGACAATCTTCCAGATTAATGGTCACTGTAAAGCAAACAAATGCCTTTTTCACAGGAGAGTTCTTCAGCACACAAAGAACCACCATGGTAAGGCAGTAGTTTCTTAAGCCTAGTGACTGCAAACAACATCACTGTATGCACTGCACTGTGAGGCACCTTATTTCAAGCCCTGATCACCTCAGCTTTTCCCTCAGATCAGTAACTCCAGCTCCTCCTGGTTTCACTAATGGTTCTCATAAGGTAACCAATCAAGTGTCTAGGGATTACCCAGGATTTTCTTAATGCTATGAGTAATCACACTGGCTTCTTACTGAGAAATTTTTTGAAGTCAGCAGTAAGAACACTGAGAATCTTAAGAATATTCCATAGAAAAAGCTGAAACAAAGCTTGCATTATATGAGATTTTCCTATTAATTTTTACCTCAATATGGGCCAGAGCATCTGTCAGATCTTGGTAACATTTGTGAATCGCCTCAGCATCTCTCAGCCGCTCACCTCGTAGCCTGGTCATTTCCAACAGTTCCTCCCAAGAGTTCCTTCAAGGAAGAATGGGGTAAAGGACCATACAAAACATTTAAGCTAGAAATAAATGAGACCAACAAGCTGAAAAAAAGACTGAAAACAAAACCCGTTCTTGCTTAGTTTTTAATTACTGCCTTTAAATTCTGTTGGAGTGATTCTCTGAATGGCAGCAAGTCTCTTATCCTCCTCTGTCTTCCTGTCTGCTCCAGGAATTTAAAGAAATGGTCTTATTTAAGAGTTCCCTCGTCAACCGCACTTTTCAGGTTTTCTATGCAGTACTTGGAAGACTGAGTCATAGAATCACAGAATATCCTGAGTTGGAGGGGACCCACAGGAGTCATTGAAGTCCAACTCCTGGCTCTGCAAAGAACACCCCAAAAATCACAGCCATGTGTCGATAGCCTTGTCCAAATACCTCTTAAACTCTGTCAGGCTGGTGCTGCGACCACCTCCCTGGGGAGCCTGTTCCAATGCCCAACCACTCTCTGGGTGAAAAACCTTCTCCTAATATCCACTCTAAATCTCCCCTGACACAACTTCAGGCCATTCCCTTGGTCCTGTCACTGATCATCAAAGAGAAGAGATCAATATCTACTCCTCCTCTTCACCTCACAAGGGAGTTGTAGGCTGCAGTGAGATCTCCCCTCAGTCTTCTCCAGGCTGAACAGACCAAGTGACCTCAGCCACTCCTCGCACGGTTACCTCTCGAGACCCTGCACCATCCTTGTGGCCCCTCTTTGGACACTCTCTAATAGCTTAATGTCTTTCTTATATTGTGGTGACCACAGCTGCCTGCAGACACACTTCTCCTTTGGGCCAGCTTGGACTGATGCCAGAGCTAAGAAGCTCAGAGCATCTTAATGTTATTCTGCAGAACAGTCATAGGATTCAAACTTGAAAATAATAAGTAATAAAAAGCATCTAAACTCTGAGTCTTTCAGCTGCGATCCCATTCCAAAAGGCAAAGGAAGTTCACCTTGTAAAGCACCTCCAAAGCTATCTACAAGAAGCCAAAACAGCAAGTAGATGATGTTTTTTTTTAAATGTGGCTGGAAGCAGCTCTATCAGTGAGCAAACCACACAGTTTGCAATTAGAGAATCAGGAGGACATGCTTTATCCTTTCCTAGTTTCTTGTTACTTCATCCTCTGGGAGAGCAAATGGAAAGGACAAAGCATTTTAGACCTAATACAAGGCTCCTACCTTAGTTGTTTCTGCATCTGTCGAATTTCCCAGGACTCAGAATACCCCTGGTTCAGCAAGTTGTCTGCCAGCTCCTGGAAAGCCAAAACTCTTTTCCCAGCTGCTTCCAATTGGTGTCGGAATGTGTCGTACTTGGCACAAAGTTGCTTTAGATAGGAAAACAAGAATAAGGAGAAAACCCCTTTTGAGTGCTCTCTTTTTTCCAAACATACCTGCTCATCTATCAGAACACAGCCAAAGATAACTAATAAGCTGATAATACTAAGAGATGGAGAAACTGCAGAGAATGAGTGGATTCTACCTTCAAAGACCATGAGGAGCTTCAAACTTCTGGCAAAATAAGAGGTTTGTGATGCAGATGGGAGGCAGAAACATTATTACTGGGGATAGAAGTAAACATTCTATGTACAATGAATTTCAATTATAAAATGATGTGGTTTTACTTAATGAATGCAAATGTGTATGCAGTACTGTAAATAGATAATGTAGTCTGATTTTAAGGTTTAGGACAAGCTATTTAGAAATAAATTATAAAAATGAAGATTCTGAATGGCTAGTGATTTGTAACAGACTGAAATTAGATTGGTTTCCATGCCAAGTGGGAGGTATACCTAGAGAGGTCTGTGTATTAGCAATCAAAATTAAAAAAAAAAAAAAAAAAAAAAGGAAAAAAAGAGAGCAAAAAAGGTAAAAACCATAAATGGATACCATACTGAATTATCAACTTATTAAAAATAGAAAAGATTTGCTACACTCAGAAGGTGTAGACATTTTGGCATGCAGTTGTTTCAGGCATCTCAGCCCTCATGGTAACAGGATGCAATGATGTCTGTTCTTCAGTCCTTCCTATATACTTTTACCATTTTTTCTTCCCATCTTCCAGTTATTTATACATTCTTCTTACTCTGTCTTTTAAGTTTTCAAGGAAAATATTAGTATCTGTTTACAGCTTCCCTATATACAGTTTATTTGATTTTTTTATGTTACTCAAAAAACTCACCAAAACATGTTCATAATCATTTCCATAGTCTTCAGAGCTGGCTGTTTGTTTCTGCTGAGTGATCCAGTCTTCCAGATCTTCATATTCTCGTAGAAACTCATGCAAGACAAGAGTTTCATCGAGCTTCTTCCCTCTTTTGGGGGAAGGAGACAAGATAATTAATAATGTAAAAGAAGGTGATCAGTAACTTTCTTCCAATGAATACTCAAAACCTTTCAGCATCAAGACTATTTTTCTGTCATGAAAGAACTGACTATTTCTGAGATTTGGAAATTATGATTGTAGGATGATAGCTGTCAGCCAGGTCATGCTCATCACATTAGCTGAACTTCCCAGAAGAGTAATGTGCCTGAGCTCTTTCTCTGCTCTATTTTTTGATTTTGGTTGGGGTTTGTTGTTACTGCTTTTGTTGTTTTGTTTTTTCTTCCCATTATTTTATTTATTTATTTATTTATTTTTCTTCCCTTTATTTTTCTCCTGATCTGTCCTGATCTGTCTTTCTAAAGGTAATTGAATTGCTTGCGAAAATGAGAAGGAAATATTTCCTGAGCATCAGGAAAGTAGATGCTATGAAAGACTTTGGATGTAATTTTCATATTGCCCATTTGGCAGAATGGTTCCAACCTGTTACTTATTTCCAATGGTCTAGATTATTTTATAATTCAGCCAGACATGTTACCGGGCTTCCACAGCAAAACAAACAAACAAACAAAAAAAACAACAAAAAACCCACAAACAAACAAAAAAAAAAATCAATTTTCCATCTGCTAGCCTTCCATTGTGGAAATACTCCAGGAAAGAAGAATCTGGCTTCCCAGTTTGAGTCACAAATGTTCATCACAAGAGATGTAACTTGCTAGGAGTCCAGCCCAAGGAGAATGCAGAGCAGAGGTGCAAACCAGAGCACCAATAAGGCAGCACAAGACCCAGGTTAACATGTATAAAGAATGAAATGACAGAAATGATTTGATATTTCTAGATTATTTCTTTTGCTGAACTTTTCATTCACAGGTTTTTCTATTGATGCTTTTACTTTTTCATTTGTAAACAAGACTAAAAATAAAAGGTAAAATACCAGCATTTTCTTTAGGTTTAATTATTCTTGTATTCTGATTAATTTATTTGTTATTCTACTTGCAAAGCTTTTTTTCTTTTCTGGTGAGATTTTTGTGGGGGGAAAATCTAAGTCATTCAGACATTTTTTCCTTTCTGAAAACAAACTAGAAGTGTTAAAACCCTTTGTTCAAGTCAACCATCCTGTTGTAAATATCTTCCTGTAATAATAATTGAAAAAAAAAGTGAAATTAAATGCAAATTATTAATTGAACATTAAAAGCCTTCCTGTATAAGCATAGTCACAGGGCACATAAATAAGTGTATCCATTATTGTGTCCTTTACAATATGTAAAAATCAAGTAATTTTCAAGTACAGTAATTTCACAATTATAAGCTGCACCTGAATATAAGTTGCACTTTTTTTTTTTTTTTAAAATGAGGATCCATGTGCGATAAAGTAAGGAGTTAGTAACAGAATTGCACCAGCGCAGGGTTTAGTGTCAGATGCTCAAGTTGCAACAGTTTTCATAGACCAGCGAAGCCTTTAAATGCAGCCCCAGGTGCCCTCCCCGGTGGGCTCTCACTTCCGGGTTGTCATTTCGCTGGGATTTGTCCATAAATAAGCTGCACCTGAATATAAGCCACACTACTGGAGTAGGCTGGATTCTTCAATGAAAAAGGTGCGGCTTATAGTAGTGAAATTACTGTAATATTAAGGGAACATTCTTAAAAAAATTTTTCTTAGGGAAAGCATATTCTAAATAGCACAAATGCAATTCAGAATCTGGCACCTCAAGTCATTTTACAGGAGGATGAAATTTATAGGTATTAAATCCTTTATATACAGCACAACTCCTTGAATAAATTGTAGAGGTCTTGTTTAGTAAAATAAAAAGCTCCTAAATGCACAGAATTACAATATAGAAACAAGAAATTTCCTAAATATAATTGAAAAAAAGGAGATAGCATAATTTAATTACAAAGATCATTAAAGTAAAATAAAATTAATAGCAGCAACATTTTAATTATAATTAATATTTTTAATAATATAATGAATATAAATTCCAGTGAAGTAACTGGAGATATCCTTTATTGATTTCAGTGGGCTTTGAATCTAATCTAGGATCCAAGGGGGAGTTATGGTTTATACCTTGCTGCTGCTAGCTCCTGTAACTCCTGGAGTCTTGAATGAACTTGTTCCTTTGGTGCATCAACCTCAATATTTGGGGTGGAGCCCATAAGAGGAAGAGTTTGGACACTTTCACTCAGTTCTTTCAACAAATCTTGGTAAATAGCAATCTCATGTTCCAGTGCCTGACAAAGAAAAACAGTGAATTAAGAGTCAGTTCTCCAAGACAGCCACTCTTTGTGAACAGCCAAGGGTGTAGTGATTGAAAAATAAATTATTCCTGGATTAATACTTTATCTTTGATTTTACGAAAAAATTACAAGGCTTCTGCATGCATTTGTTGAAACTGAGAAGCAGATAGTTCTGGCTTCAGAAGAATATAAGAATATTCACCATCCTCCTTTTTCCCCAAACTACCTTTTACCAGCCAAGTTAGTAAACTGCACTGATCCCTTCTATCACTCTAACCATACGTAGACATATGCCAATGCAAAATCTTGTAGATGTCTGGGCCAAACTCAACTACCAATGGGACAAACAATTTCATGACTGTAGAGAGACCAAAGATCAGGCTAGCCTGCAGAATTTAAGTAGAGAAAGACCTTATGTTTCTTGATGAGTTTCAGTGTTCCATCTTCGTCTTTACCGTAGTCCTTGCTCATCACAAATGGATATTTCTCTGCTATCCAAGCCTCCAGGTCTGAAGTATTCATTAAGAACTATCAGTTAAAGAGAAAACAAATGAACTTCAACTTTCAAAACATTAATGACTTTTTTTAACATAATAAATTCTAAATAGATGGTGCATTGTAAGGCCTACTGTAATACTTTATTAAATGTTTAATCCACTGCTCTCTGTGAAATCATAAAATAATGAAGGGGTCACGGATGGAAGACTTCAGTCCACGATAACTCAGTGTATATCAGTGCAACATTTCTCCTTCCTCTGAGAAATTCAAATCCCTATAAAAAATCAGGCTTCATAAAATCTACAGTACTGGCAAGTATTTTCATATATAGAGGAAATAATGGCCAGATGATCAAATACCCCAGGGAACATACTTCAGCTGGACCTGTGAACTCCATGCAAATTTTTATGTCTACAAAAGTGCACGTGCTATCTGAATAACTGCACTCTTACATGACCCACTGATGACAGAAAATTTGGATTATCAATATAAATATTTGCATGCAATTTTTTTTTTTTTTTAACAGGCTAAGCATGAAGGTCCAGCAGGCTGTAGAAAAGAACAAAGCCAAAATCCCTAATTTGCTCTGGGAGTGAATGAATGTTATCTGTTCCTCAGTATCATTTTATTGCCTGGAAAACTGTGTGTGTAACAGATAAAGAACAGATAGCACAAGAAATCCCCTCTTTTCTGATTTCCATGTCATAATTCTCCCCAGCTGAGGATCCATTACATTAATAAGTCAAAGCCTCAGACTGTGTAAAGACACAGAGAAAGAAGGCACTAAGAGAAATGTGTGCTCTGTGCACAGCCATACGGGATGGGTACAGAACCCCAGGGAAGGCTGTAGAGCAGCAGGTCGAGAGTGGGTGCTGCATTCAACTATGCAACCCAGCCCTGCATTCTCATGAACCTGGCCTTGAGCAGCTGAAAATACCAGTCCCAGCAAAGCTGTTTTTTAATTCACTTTTACGCTTTGGTCCTCTTGTTTGTCCAAAGAAGTTCCTGTGTAAGCTCTTTGCTTTAATTTGTACCTCCTGGAAGCCAACTGAGTGCTGCAGCTGCTTCATCCTTTCCTCACAGGACTTCTCCAAGCCCTGCCAGGCAGTCACAAGCTCCTGGCATTTCTCACTTATTTTCTGAGCCGATGGGTGCTGGTCTACAATCATTGTCTTTCCTTTATCCAGGACTCGCTGGACTTGCTGTTTGTGGGCATTCACTTCTGCCTGCAGCTCCTGGAAATGAGATAAAAGAAAAAAAAATAGGAATAAATGAAGATATGTGAGGACAAATAAATTCTGTGCTTTCCTACCCCTAAGCAAAACTGGCAGCTGGTGACAGTGGGCAGAGTACAGCCAGTGGACACCAGGACTGCCTTATTTCTACCACAGCTGCAGCCTCGGCCACTGGTGCCAGCCCCACCCACATAATGCTCTGCTCTTGGTACTGCCATTGAGAGAGGAGGCAAAGGTGTGTAAGGAAGCAGCACACATGCCTGAACTTCCCTACACCAAAGTCCTCTCTTTACCAGGCTCCTGCCCCTTCCCCTGTCCAGCAGCCAGGGAGGTTTGGGAGATGGAGCAGATCACAGGAGGAGACACAAAGCTGGGGAGTCGGAAAAAGCATTGAGTTGGTGATGAAAAATTAAAATATCCAAGATGATGAGGGGGCTGGAGGATGATGCAGAGAGACATTGTCATCAGTACCATGAGAACTACTGGACTACTGCTCCATAAATCCTCCCCACCTGTCTTATAACTGTTCTCGTGAAACTTGCAATTAAGTTGCTGCAAAATCCATCACTGCTTGTGGTGCAGCACAGTTGAGGTGTCCCTCTGGCTGTGGGGAACTGCTGAAAAGGATCAAACTCCCCAGAAATCACTATTAACCTGTCCTTATAAATACAGTGTCTGTAGCTTGTTCAGACCATTTAAAAATCTGTAGAGATTTAAGATAATTGTCAAATGCCTGTTGCATGCTGTCCAAGAAAATCCAGAACGCACAAACTTCAAGACTGAATATATGATGCCATAAGCATAAAACTACAATAGTTTTATTTAGTTTACTCTTTTTTTTCCCTATTTATTGTCAAATACATTAGTTTTTATCCTCTTTTAATGGGAAGAAAGATGCAATTTCTCAATAATGCTCCATATTATGACAAATTTTGCAGTTCTCACAGGAATGTTGTATTTGTTCTGAACATCAACACCAGTCTGCTGATTTGTGTCAATTCACTGAACCATTTTAGCTGGACTAGAGCTGGGATCAGCGAATGCACTCATTGGAAGCTTTGACTGTGCAGGGGCAGGTGCAGGTTTGCTGAGGTGTAGTGTGTCACCAGCACTTGATTAAAGGGGTTACCTTGTGCTTTTGCAGCAGGTTCTGAGCCACATCCAAAGACTTGCCGCAGTTGGTGGAATGGGCGATAGGCAGGCGCTCATTGATCCAGTTCAGCTCCATGTCATGATAATGGTAGAACTCGTAAAGATCCACAGCAGCCTCCAGCAACTTACGCCTCTCATAAAGAGGTGCTTGCAAAGACTCAAACCTAGGGGATCATCCATTAAATATATGTTAGAACCAAGCTTTATCCTCATTCTGCCAAGGGAATTAGGCTACAACATCATCGTGAAGATTTCAAAACACTGGATACTTCTTTGCAATTAAATTTCGATGGTTAGTACTGGCTGCATGTACAAGGATCCCTTGGCAAGCAGACCCATATGATAACACTAGATGTAAGCAGAGAAAAAAGTATTTACACTTTAAAGTCCTAGGCTTGTTCTGTGATCTATTGAATGCTGGATAACTGTACCTGTGGACAACTTTTGGATAAGAAAGGGACTACAGGAGGAGGGCAGCTGGCAAGGAACAATGTTCACTCATAAAGGATGAGGTGGGTCAACAGGCAGCTGTGTAGGTGCAGATCACAGCATAGCTGTGCTCCATCTGGGAGGAGAAATTATCCCCGAGTATAGGTTAAACTTAATAAATCAAGAGAATTTTTTAGAAGGCAGAATAAAAAATGTTATTTGTTACAAGCGTGGGTGGAGACAAAAATGAGAGGGACACTGTACCTTTTCAGATATTTCTGTGTTTCATCCAGAATCCTCTGGGAGTCAAAGTGATTGGTGGCCATTTTCCTTGCATGAGATACAATGGCATTCATTTTCTCTGCCAGCTCATGTGTCTCATTTTCCAGCTGCCTGTGCTGCTTGAGTAGATCACGGCTGGAGCGCAAATCATGGCCTGTCTCAGATTCCTGAAGAACTTTCTCAATTTTTTCTATCTTCTTTTTAGCATCCTGGCAGGAAAAGATTACAGCACATTCATATTCTCCTTTCAACAATATTTTCTTTCACTCACCCCCTCCTATGACAGCTTCCTGGACACAATTTTTAAATCCAATTGTCTTTTCTTGGTAGTATGATGGCTGGATGTCTCTAGGAGACATCTTCTGGAAATATTTTGTTTCGTGAACTATTCTTTTTTATGTGGTGACCACACAACAGAGGAACCAGGCTCCTAGGCCATCCCTCCCCTCTGTTCCTCATGACTTCCTGACCTGCAGCAGCTCCATGAGCTGTTCCTGCTGTCCAGCTTGTCTCAGTTTGTCACCTCTCTCTATCATCTTGCCATACAATTCCCTCCACTTCTTCTGAAGCTCTGACATCTTCTCCTGGACAGAATCTGCAGCGTAGTGGTTGTCTTGAATCAATTGATTTCCTTTCTGGAGAAATACAGCACATACTTTTATAAGCAAATCAGCATCTATCAATTTTGGTACAAGATGGAAAACTTAGCTCCAAAGCTGCCTTCACCTTTATCAGTGTTGTAAAGTGCTCCTCATTAGCCAACATTTCCTTCTCAGCAGCCTCATGCCACTTCAGCTTGCGTAGAACATTTGTTGGATCACGATAGGATTCATCTGATGCAATCTTGTACTTCTCCTCCATCCATATCAACAGCTCAGCAGCATCACGGTTAAACTCCTTACAGAGAACAAACAAGATTAAATTAATTTAACTAATGAAGAATTATGATCTTGAGCTATAGATGAGGTTTTAAGCCATCATAATATCTCTTGGTCCCTTTTTTACCATATTTTCTAATCTGTTGCCTGCAACTGAAGGTTGCATCGTCGATAGAATATTTGAACCAGAAGAGGACCAATCCTCCAATATAACTTCGGATTTCAGCATAGAAAACTAAGTTTGGGGCCAAAACTTAGGTTAATTGTACTAAGTTATTAAGGACCAGAACAACAGTAAGTAATGAGCAGAATAAACTTAACCTGTAAGCATTATGCTGATATTTTTCATTCAGAACCTAAATTAAAAAAAAATAAAAAATTCTATGGTTATAGCTTTGTAAGTTTTATCATCAGTGCATCACCTGCTCCCTGGAGAATACAGCTCTGTCCCACACCCAAAGAGAAAGTGAGCTGCAGTAGGAATGCTCAGCAGTTTGAGGATTTTTTGTCTCATATTAAGACAAGGGGTAAAATTCAAAATTCACAGATGCCTGACCAAATCTGCAGTATCAGTTACCTGTAGTTTTAGGGAATCCAGCAACCTCTGCTTTCTCTTGGCATTGCTTTGTATCAGCTGCTCCCACCTTCTCCGGAGAGTGGCCATTCTCTCTTCAATTCTACCAAGAAAAACAGCAAGTCCAATGCTGTACTAATATTGGTTCCCCTTGCTAATGCTGCAGTCATGGCTGTGATATAAAAGGAATTTAGTTTCTACAGCTTTGCCGACAGGAAGAAGGGATATATGGCCCTGTCCCATCACCAGGTTGGGCTCACCTGGAGAGCAGGTGTTGCTTGCCAGCTGCTCTGGATTTTCCTCTTGTATGGCTGTGTCATATTAATGAATTGCAGTCATACACTGGAACACCGAGACCCCCCTCTGCCCAGAATATTCTATAGTAATTATCTAATAATTATATAGTAATTATATAGTAATTAACTAATAACTAACTAACTAACTTCCTCTTTAGTGTAAATGCAACGAGGCTTTGGAATGGCTTTCTAATGGTAGTAGTGCTGGAAAGAAATCAGATCTTAAGGGCAGTTTTATAAATTTGTGGAGGGAGTGTTCAAGACATCACTTATCATCACAAGAACATGGTCCATTCTAACCCTCTATTTCTAAGTCTTGTTTGCAAAGTGTCCCCTTTAGATCCTAGTGGCAAACTTTAGCACAGAAAAAGGAATTAGAGGTAACAGTTTAGCTTGGACAAAAACATGGAGGATCTGCTCCTGAAGAGTTTTGTTTGTGAAGCCTTCAGTAACTTTTTAAAAGCAAACTGGATTTCTAGATAAATTAAGGAATTCTTTTTCTGTAGGCACTTAATAAGTTTACTATATGGAAGTTTTATCACTACATGTAATTTATGGTGCAAAACAAATTATTCCTTTAACCACTTTTAATCTAAAGCTCGTTTGCCCTAATAGCACAGGAAAGTATTTTTTTTGAAAGAATTTCTTTTGACTCTCTTATCCATCAAATTCTGGATTGGAGGTCAACTAATTTCTCCTCAGAAAAAAATTTCATTTCACCTGATCACACTGGATCGTTTCCTGAAGCTAAATAAAAAAGGAATGGGTTTGGACTCACACATGAGATGCAAAGTGCCTGCTCTCCAGCAGGTTCACCCCGGTTTCATTGAGTGCTTCCACTCGTCTCTTCAGTGCCATCAGCAGTTGTTCAAATTCCTGATGCTGCTTCAGCAGGCTTCGAACAGCATCTACATGGTCCTGCATTTGAAAAAGAAAATTTGATCAAGACTTTTCTTGCTCACAGTGTTTCTATAGCAGTGGAAAAAAAATTGGACCTTATTTTCCTCCTTCTCTTTCGGGCAGGAGGTACAGTGTACATTTTGAGCCCAAGGATGTTCAGGGCTACAAACAAGCAGGAGGTTTGTATCATATCTGGTTTCTCTGTTCTATGTTTCCATTATGGTTCCCTTTTCTCCTTTTAAGAAAATCTACATTCTAAATTTATGCCAGCACTATGGCCCATCTAGGGATATGCAATACAAAAGAGTAACTTGTAAAATTTCATTCAATTCAGTTGATCCCAATGTATAGTGTTTTGGATTCAGCTGAGTACATCAGAGGCGGTGAGAGACCTCCTTCTTCACTGATTTTGTGAATATTGTCTGCATTTGGGTTTTTTTTGCTTCATATGCTTTAATATTCTTAAATTAATGAAAGAAAGAGCTTTTTTTTAAAAAAAAAGTGACATTCTTACTTGAAAAAGAAAATTACTATGTTCAAGCTGAAACCTTATTTTTTAATGGATGAGTCAATTTTATATAAACCATATGACATGTACAAACAGCAACAAATCACAACCCTAGCTGCTTAAAAAAATTTTTTTTGAGGTACAATGAGCTTTGTTCTCATTAAGATGAGTAAGAACATGAGAATGTTAATAAGATCCTGAAAGTCTAGTTTACAAGCATGGAAATGCTGTGATCAGAAGAATGAAGATGCCAATCTAATAAAGAAGGTTGTTGCTCCTCCCTGGATGAGGAAAAGAAGCAGGAGGAAACAAGACCAGCTGCTGTACGTACCCCAAGGTCATCTCCCCGGAGAAAGGCCTCGTGGCCAGAGAGGGCTGCGTTGATACGGTCTCCCTCCCTGTTGAACTTCTGCAATTCCAGGCCATCCTGAAGCTTTTTCCATCGCTTTTCCCACATTTCCTCCAGGTCTTTGTTCTCCTTGGCAAGTCTCTCCATGGTCTGCTGGACATCTCTGCTCCTGTTGTTACTGGGCTGTTGTTGGACTACTGTGCGCCCAAGCTCTTCCAGCTGCAGAAATCTTCCCAGAGTCAAAAAGAAAAGTGAGACCCCACTGCATGAGGGAATATGAATTATCTTTCATCACGGCTCTCTTGGCAGTGCCCATACACCAAGCTTCCCTCCCTCCCTGCTACCTTTTCCCTGCAGGTTATGCACTACAAAGTGCAGCTGTTTTATTGCTTAGGGATACATGCTGGAGGCAGTAGGTGAGATTTCACCATCGGGGCTGAAAGCCCACATAAGCAGGCTTTCACGTTAAAAGGGAAAGGAGGGCCAACAGTATCTGGAAATCCATAGCAGTGGAGAAGAAGAACTGAAAATGATGGCAAATGGAAGCATAAGACCTGACAAAGAGTGGGGGAACTGGAATAAATTACAGATGGCACTCTCTGAAAGTGTCAGGAGAGCTTGGGGAATTCTACTACTGCAAACACATAGCTCCTCCTTCCCCCTCCACCAGCCTTCAGGATGAGCATGCAAAAGCTGACCAGATTATGTTTTGTAGCCACAGTTTGTCACTAGTGTTCAAGTGCATGTGAATAAAATTTCAGCATCACCTCCATGCACAATTTATGTACATGATTTACATGCTTAATTTTCACAATACTGTAGTCATATCACCCCACTCTGTCAACCCTGCCAGAATCTCTCTACCTTTCGTTCTGAGAGCCAATTTCTATCATCAGGTCTTGATGCTCCTTCAGCAATTGCTCTGCAGATCCCACGTCCAGACCCATTTCTTCACTGCTCAGCTTCTCCCGGATGCCCTCTGCCCACAGCAGGAGCCTGCGGCTGTCTTGCAGGAAGGACTGCTGGTTTTGGGCCCACTGCAGAATGTCCCTCTTCTTCTGGATCTCCATCTTGAGCTTTGCCAGGAGCCTCTCCATGTTTTCTACCTGCTCAGTGATGGCCCTGCTCTCTGCAGGATTGGTGTCCTTGATCCTTCAATAAAATACATTCAACTGTGTGAACACTTAGAGCTTGGACCAGTACTCTTTAAAAGGAATGGAATTAGATATTTAGAGTTCCATTAAAAAGAAAGTCAGCTAAGGCAACATATTCACATTGTGAATGTACAGAAAACTTAAAGAAATTAAAAACTTTCTTATTTCAAATTGGAACTCCTGTGCACAATTACCTGCTATTTTCCTACCAACACCCCTGCTTCCCCTCTTTCAGGTCCTAAATGATAGCGCCACATTTTGAAGTTAGGTAACTAACATTTTAGAGCCACAAACAAGCCTGTGGTACTCATCGTTCTACAAGTGTGAAGTCTGGAAACAAACACCTCCCCAATCACCCAGCCATACTCAAAAAGAATCAGCTCAGTCCAGCAGGCAAGCAAATTCTTTGGATTTCTAGAAAGAGAAAGTTTAAAAGCTACTCTTCTTCTTTTGAGCCATAATTAGCACCATGATCTTAAAGAACTAGCAAAGAAAGTGAAAACAAAAAGAAAGTTCCTTACGATTTTGCAACACTCCTCAAGTATTCAATTTTCCTCTCTGTCACCAGGACCTCTCTCTCAATTGTGTACAGTTTGCGCTTGTCTGACTCCAGTCCAGCAGGTGAGTTCCCTGGTTCCAGATCCCTGAGTTGGACCATCTTGTTTTGCAGTAGCACTCCTATGCTCTGACAGTCCTGAAGAAATGTCCTCACATCAGCCACTCCAATCAGCTCAGAGCCCTTCTCCTCCTTCAGTGTTTCCATTGATTGCCATCTTGAAGCAAGATAACAATTCATAGTCATTGTTATACATTAACTGTATCTGTTTTCTGTTCAGAAAAGGTCTTGTATAAAGATTTCATCAGGACTTAAATGGACTGGGTGGGGGTGAACACTAGCACTCCCTCACAGCATCAAAGTTTATGTCAGTGTCATCTCAAACAAGGGGACCTGCTCGGGTGACCACAACATCTGAACACGGTGCAATTAAACAACCATGGTCAAAATCAGGACCTGACTATGCCCAGAGTGACATGATAGCAGGAATACATTCATAACAGGTACTCAATACTCTTGGTGAAGTCAAACATGGTTTGATGTTCCTTTCAAGATTTTTGAAGTATCCTTATCCTGATACTTAAGTAACCAAATCAGCTGCAGTGCTGCAGAACTACTCTGAACACAATACTGTCACCTATGGATGAATTCACATTATGCTTTAAGGTGCACACAGAGATTTCTACAGTTTGAGTGATTTGGTGTCAGGGTCCTAGGAGCCCCCCTCAGCTCTGGAGACATGGCACTGGGCTCAGGGCCAGTCTACGGCCAGCTGAGGTCTCCCCGTTTCCCACTGGTGGCACTGTTGTCTAGAGGGGAAATGAATGGTCAGCTCTCCAATTACCTCCATTAGACAATCCTCTGCTTATCAGTAGCACTTTTAACTGATGTTGATCTTTTCCATTATCAGTAGCACTTTTACCTGATGTTGATCTTTTCCATCCAAGTGTGGATCTCAAAATATTTGCTGGGACTGCTCTTTCCATATTTAGCAGCTAAGTTTTCAATGTCTTCCAGCTGGCCTTTGCCTGCAGCCAGTTCCGTTAAAAATCTCTAAAATGGAAAAATACAAGAAGGAAGAACATGAGGTTTTTCCATTTCTGTGGACACAGTTTTCAATAATCTTCTATATCCACTCATATCCCACTTTCATGGCTGGCTTCTCCCCTTGCCTGCCTGCTGACACCATGCACATCTGTGCATTCAACTCCCTGGTGTGCACACTACATCTGTGCATGTACGTCCCAGTCCCTATGTCCCACTCCACTGGGATGCAAGCGCACTGGTGGATTCTTTCATAATTTCGTATCCTTGTGTACAAGGATATTTGTACAGGATACAATGTTCACAGGAAGATATAGGGACAGAGTCACATCAGCTTCAGTAATTTGGCATAGTCTGTAGAAAAGAATTGTCTGGTCTATGGGTGACTCTCTAAGTTGAAATTAATGAAAAGGCTCTCAAAACATCATTTCCCAACTTTAACATTTGTCTTTTAAAATTGATTTAAAAGGTGCTGTGAAGGGGGAAAAAGGGGTACCTGATATTTCTGCTGCATGACTTCCACATTTTCTGCTTGAGGTTGAAGAGTGCGGAAAATGTTCTCTTTATCTCTCATCCACGACTGAAATTCTTCGCAAGAGCTACAGAAGCGATAATAGCCAATCATCTCCTCCAGAGCCTTTTTTCTGTTCTGTAATAGAGACGAAGACTTAACTATTGTTGTAGTAACTCCTTACCATTTGAAGCAACAGACAAAAGATCCTTCCAATTAAGCTGCAATACACAGGTTTTCCCAGATACTGCTGAAAGAGAACAGAACATGAAATTTTAAGATCACAATACTTCTTCACAGAGCAAGAGTGGTTTAAAAGCTTAAGAGAATCATTTGGAGAGTGCTCAGCCTCTGGACAGTAAGCAAGGCTGCTACTTGCTTCTGCTTGCTGAAAACATAAGGCAGTAGTCTCTAGAAAATGTAAAAGTCACATACAAAATGTTTGTGTTGGTCTTTAGGGCATGATTAGAGCAAGTGTGAGTGAAGAGCAGCATACTAACATAATGCAAGTTATAGTTTATTTTTTCTGGCGTCAGGCAAGGCAGCCTGGTGATTTAGGAGCTACAACAAGAAAAATTAAGGTGGGGGGAGAAAGGATTACACAAAAGAATCTGCTGTTCATGGACTAAAAATACTGGAATGTAAATGGAAAATTTGCCAACATAAAGTCTGTTTTGATACAAAACTTCAGTGATAATCTCAAGGCTTTAAGTCCTGCAGGATTGAGGAGTATTATTAAACTGAAAAGCAGAAGTCAGCAAAGCACTTAATTTAAATTTTCACTGGTTTTGACTTTTTAATGAACTGCACAGCAGAAGGGGATATTATACCTCAGCCATGCTCTGTAGATGTTCATAAAGCGCATCTACTTCTTCTTGGGTCTTCCAGATATTCTCTGGAAGAAAATGATCATCCAGGCTTGAGGTTCCAGTGGATGCAGTTTCAGATGTTGCCCAGGTTCGACTGAATGGTACCTTTGTTGTCTTTTGATTTAAGTCACTTGGGGCTTCCCTCTTTGTCATCTGTTAAGAAAAATTCAACAAAATCAATGGATGAGAATTTCTGATTTGGATAAAAATTTCACTTGGAGGAAAATTTGGACTTGTTAGTTCAAATCACAGCATTCTGATCCTTTAAACCAAAAACTTCCAGCATTTTTTGGGAATTGTTTCCACTGTTTGATTCTGAAAAGATGAATTTTAAAAAATGAAAAACATTTTGGTTTTGTTTAAAGAAGTTTAATTCAGCTCATTTTAAACTGTATAGATTCAGTGAAAATTCTCATTTTCTGCCTAAATCAAAATTGGTTGAAGGAGATTTTTTATTTTCACAAGTGCCAATGACACAAGGCTCATGGTTCTCTTTGTGATGTTTTAGTACCTGAACACTTTGTTTCAAAATCTGTGAGTGCCCTAGTGAATCAATACTTCTATTTGTGCATCTTGTCACATGTCTTTTCACATTTCATAGCAAAGTAATATAATATTTTTCTAATAAAAATTAATGTTAGATTGATGAGGTAAAGGAAAGACCACAAGCGATGCCCATTACTCACAAATTTATTGGGCAGAATATTGAGTGAATACAGACATCTAAAGAAGCAAGCTGTGAAATGTGCCCCTCATTCATTCATCTCCCCTGAATTCTGTTATTAAATGAGCTGATCTCAGGTCAAAAGTTCCCCTTCTAATCAGTGAAAAAGAGGGTCATCTGCAGAGGTTGTCTTTATCTCATTTGCCTTAAAAATAAAGGATGGTATGAGTTGCTCCTGGAATTGTGGGATAGTTCTATATTACTTCACTAGGATAGAATTTGTAGGGATGCTTTGATTAAATGTCTTCTTTTTAGAGATTATTGAAATTAATAATTTTATGAGAATAAAGAGGGAGAATGTATTTATGAGGACCAGTAGAGGGAACTGACATGGATGAGACTATTTCTAGCACTTCAAGTAATACTAACTAGGTGTGCTATGAACAGACAAGGAACATTTTTTTCACCTAAAATTTGCCCCTCAATTCTAATTACAGTAATTTCACGATTATAAGCCGCACCTGAATATAAGCTGCACTTCTGGGTAGCTGGGAAGACCACGGGATTTGTCCATATATAAGACGCACCCGAATATAAGCTGCGCTTTTTTTTTTTTAAACTCCACGCAGCAGAGGGGGCGGGGCGCTCCGGCCCAACCCCACACAGCCCGGCTTCCCAGCGGCAGGGGCCGGCCCACCCTTGCGCAGCCCCCGTTCCCAGCACTCCCCCTGCTCCCAACGGCTCCCAGTGGCACAGGGGCTGGCCCGCCCACTTGCCACTCTGCTTGGCCGGCTCTCACTTCTGGGTTGGTGTTTCGCTGGGATTTGTCCATAGATAAACCACACCTGAATATAAGCCGCACCACTGGGGTAGGCTGGATTCTTCAACGACAAAGGTGCGGCTTATATTTCTGAAATTACTGTAAAAACCTAATTTGGAATATTCAATTTTCGCAAAATGAATAAAAAATATGTTGAACACAGTGTGGCACAATCCCTCCTGTACTTACTGCAGCTGGAGCTTGCTGTGCTGCAGTGTCAGCCTGCTCCTTGAGGCGCCTCATCTCGCTGGAGTAGGCTGCAATCTCCTTCTCCAGGCGCAAGTGGCGGTGCAGCAGCGCCTCAGCACTGGACTCATCTTTGCCATAGTCCTTGCTGGCCAGAAGAGGCTGCCTCTCCCGCAACCACGAGTTTGCTTCGTCGATGTCAGCAAAGTACTGAAGGGACACAGGTAGGAAAACACTGGGATTCGCCCTGGAAGTATCATATCAGCTCCTTCCGCTTTGTCAAATTGAGAAATTCCATTAGGTCTGTAGCTACAAGGTTACTTCCAGGTGTTGTGAAAGCTATGGATGAGGCAACTCTAAACCTGTGATGTATCTCATGCTCACAACACAGCTAATTCACAGAATTATAGGGAGCAAAGAGATTCAAAGATTGCCCATATAGCTGTTAAAAAACTCCTAACTAGCTAAAACTTCATTGTGCATAACAGTAGCAATAAAAGGAACCCACAATGTATGATGTTGGTAGGCATCACTGTGTAATACCAACAGATATTTTCTAAATGTTTAAGGAATGAGCAATGAACTTGGTCTGCAGCAGAGGCTTACTTTTCTCCAGAACTTGAAGTCTGCCTAGCTATGGTTGTAGAATGGTAAAACAAGGTTTTGAGACAAAGAACAAAAGTACAACAAAAAAAAGAATATCCATAGTAATGATGGAAAAAGAAAAAAGTAAAACACTGTAATGGTGAAGAGAACAAGAGAGAGAAGAGAGAATTTAGACTTCATTAAGAAAAAGGATGTTCAGTTTTGTTCAAATATTTCATGGAAACAACAGACTGCGTAAAATGTTATTTAAGAAGGGGAGAATAAGAATACCTGAGATAAAGTGATATGATTTAAGAATGTTGCTTTTTATACAAATTCTGTATTTGCAGATATGTGAATGTTTATGGGAGTAAAACTGTAGGTCAGAATGGAAGTGTCAAAGGCTTTGCAGGATTTGTGAAGTTCATGGTCAATCTGTCTTATAACACATTTCTTTTGTTGGTGGTCTTTGGAATTTTTTTCGTTTTTGAAATATGTCACACAGCTATCTGATCCACTCTCTAAAACGACTCTGCATTAGTGCTATCTTGTGAGTTACTTCCATTAGGATTTTTACCTTTAGCATTCTCCCAGCTGCTCAAATCTCCTGCATGTGTGGCTTGCAGAAGGATTGAGACTTCATTGCCAGAGATCTTTTTGAAGACCAAGAGATGAAGTCTTTCCTGCCACTGTTGTCTTCCATGTGAGGGCATGGGGCAGAACTGTGCCACATCCAGGTCCCACATATGGCACACCCCAGCAGAATTCTTACCTGTTTGATGAGGGCTGCTGCCTGCAGGCGGCTTTTGCGATCAGCCACCTCATCCTGGAGCTGCTGCCACAGCTTCTGGAGGTTGTCTGTCTGCCTCAGAATGTCGTCCTGGCGCATGGGGTTCTTTTGGCTAAGCTCCCAGCCCCTTCTCATCACATCTGCACATATGGCCCTGTGTGAGTTGCACTCTGCTTCAAGAGCCTAGCACAAGGACAACAAACGTGTCAGCACAGCTCTTTCCCCATCAGCCAAGAGAAAAGAGTGGCTCCTACTCTCTGCTACTGTCATGCATACATTTCCAAGAGCCCCATGTCTTATCTTTTCACCCTCATCTCTCTTGGACAGGAAGAGAGGGTGAAAAAAAAACCTAGAAATTATTTTTTTGCCCATCAAGAGTTAGCTAATATGGAGCCCAGTGTCTTCACAAGAAGTCCCATTTCTAGTCCAGTGTGAAGCATATTCCTTCTCTACTCCTGCCTTCCCCTCTTTGGGGAAAAAAGCCTACCTCATACATTTTTTAAGAATTCCAAACTGTGATCATGAGACTTGAGATAGGGATTAGTTTGACAGCATTTTTGAAGTGCTGCACTGACTGATCTGAAAGACATGGATGTTCTAAAATCTTGCTTTAATACAAAGACAAGGCACGAGCAGCAGAGTAAGATACCTTGTTCTTCTGAATAGAGGCTGTGATCTGGCTGACATCTTTTCCTAATGTTGTCATTCTTGCCAGCTTCCACTTCTCAGAGATCCATGATTCTTCCTCTTTGCAGTCACGGAAGAATTCAAAAAGCTTCAAGACCTCTTCCAGCTGAGATTTACTGAACCAGGAATAAAAGCAGTGTGTGACAGTCAGAATTAGGATTCCATGAAGACAATGATAGATTGATCAAAGAAAATTTTTAAAATCCCATGAAGACAATGATAGATTGATCAAAGAAAATTTTTAAAATCCAGAATTTGAATGCCTTCAGTTCCTCTTTGTCATATATTAATTTATTCATGGAATAAGACAAAAGAAACAAAATCATGTTTCCTTCTTTCTCCAAGAGATGAAGAAATAATCATTTGCTATTCAGATTTCTCATAAAGCAAGTTACAATAAATTCTGAGGATGAACTAGTTCTTCATCTATGAAAGCAAGTGATCCTTTCACAATTGCAATCAAAACATTCAAGTTGCTCTTGTTATGTCTTTATAAATGAAGAAATGACAAAATATCAAATGCTGGGAAGCTGTGTCTTCTGATTAAAGATTTAGGATGGGACATCCTAATCAGGAAGAACAGAGCCACAAGCACAGCCCTACCGTGACTTGCTCTGAGCTATGAGGTTCTGGTACAGCTGACGAAGCATCTGAACTTTTGCATGAAGCAATTCTGATTTAACTGTGCTGTCCTTGCTGATTTCTGCTGTCCTCTGGGTGATGTGTGTCAATCTGCCATCATAGGAGGAGATCTGCGAGTCAACCAAGTTGTGATTCTGCAGCAAATCTACTACTTCCAGGAGCTGCTTCCCACAGTCCTGGGAATGCACTAGCACCTGCAAACAAAGTGAGAAGGAAAAAAAGACATTTTCAGAGAGTCCATCCAGGATCTCTGTGCAAATAAATCAGTTGAAAGGTTCCTGCTGTGTCTCATACCTTCTAAATGTCCAAGCATGTCAGAGAGGTTAAGCTAAAAACCTGTCTGTCTAGAGAAATTACACATTTTTTTCAATTCCACAAGCCAATGGCAACAATCCAGAGTTTCAATCTGCTGCAGTGCAAGTAACAGGCTCATCAAATTAGCATCTGTTTTTGCACCTAAGATATTTCTTCTGATTAAGCACTCAAGGTCTCAAAATTTGTGGGGGCAATGAATATCCCTTTGCTATAGACATCTGTAGGCAGACTGTGAATCAATCTGTATTTGAAGAATTCCACAAT
Source organism: Sialia sialis (assembly GCA_009812075.1). Taxonomy (NCBI): domain Eukaryota; kingdom Metazoa; phylum Chordata; class Aves; order Passeriformes; family Turdidae; genus Sialia; species Sialia sialis. Next base: position 22,023,334 of record VRYO01001269.1, on the reverse strand, counting down.
ATCCCATTCTATGGTATGTTGTAACTGCAATGTTCTTTTATTTGAGGAACTTACTTGTCTATGTAAATAATGAAAATAAGTACTTTATAATACTTAAATGGTGACTGATGGGAAGTGCTTATCAGTCTGTCTTCTTTTTAATTGTATCAATAGATACAATTATTAATCCTAGGGTACTCTCTTTCCTTACCAATCTTTTCCCATATTCTCAGATGATTATTTTCCAGTGACACTATTAGCATTAGATATTCTTTGCCTACTAACACTATGACAGAAATATTTATAACTTAGAGATAGCTCTTATCTTTAATTTGAAATTCACAACTTCATATAGCATGCTGACTCTTTCAGCTTGGTTACAAAGCAACCTGCAGTCATGAGGACTTGTCTGTCTTCAAGGCAAAGGATGTATACATACTTCCTTCCCTTACAAAATTAATTTGGACCCAGTTATTCCTCATGCTGAAGAGACAGTCTCATGCTCTGGCACTGGTAACAGCTGGAAATTCTTGTTAAAAGCAACCACTATGTATTTACAGTACAACTTTCTTTTCTCACAAGCTTATATACCAGAGCTAAAATTCCTATCTGCAAAATTACTGCAGATACTTTCAGAAGCTAACTCAGAAGAATCATGTGGAATGGAAACAGGAGGTGTGTTTATTCCACTTTTGCTTTAGCACATGTAAATTTAGAAAATATTATTTCCCATCTTTATTTTACCATATAACTTGAACCTGTAGTACATTCCATGTAACTGGATGTTTGGCCTTCTGATTATGGAAATCCCCTGATTATGGAAAGCCTGTTTTTTCTCATGTAGTTACCTGTGATGATGAACTGAAATGCTTGATTAGGCATCTAGGTAAAAGTACAGTGATTTCACGAATATAAGCTGCACCCTTTTCATTGAAGACTCCAGCCTACCCCAGTAGTGCGGCTTATATTCAGGTGCGGCTTATTTATGGACAAATCCCAGCAAAATGCCAACCCAGAAGTGAGAGGTGGCCAAGGAGGGTGCCTGGGGCTGCCTTTAAAGGCTTGGCTGGTCTATGAAAACTGTTGCAACTTGAGCACCTGACACCAAACCCAGCTGGAAGTGATTCTGTTACTAATTTTTTACTTTGTTACACATGGATCCTCGCGTGTAAAAAAAAAAAAAAAAAAAAAAAGGGTGCGGCTTATATTCAGGTGTGGCCTATAATTGTGAAATTACTGTAATATATTTTCTCTACAGCTGATAGACTTATCTCCTACTAGCACCAGCCAGTCCCTGGCTGCACTGCAGGTGCTGCTGGGGAGGGCTGCTGCGGAGGGCTCAGTACCTGCAGCTCTTTCAGCTCCTCTGTAATAGCATCTATGTCCCTCAGGAGGCCCAGCATTTCCTGCATGGTTCCCAGGGATTGTTCTCGTCTCCGCAGCTGATCCAGGAGATCCTGCCATTGCTTTGAAATGCTCTTTTGCCTACAAAGGAAGAGAAATAAATTATCAGTTTGGGCCAAAGGCTTTGGGCAGCATTGGAGGATTTTCAGTGCTTGCTGCTTTAGAGGAGCTAAATGGACACAAACAACTCTTGACAGTGTAAGAGGACAGGTCAGGAACACCAAACTGGCCAAAAGTATGTTATTACTGGAATTTTGACTAGCGCATAAACTGTCATTTACTTTTTAAAATTTTGACATTGTTTTTAAGGATGCTCATAAAACATCCTTTTGTTTGCTCCACTGCTTTTGCTTGATACAATAAAAAGGCTTGGAAATGAAGAAGTGTTCTCCAAATGGCTGCCTAAAGTAAAACATTAATCTAAACCATATCATAAGTCACAATCTGATCTCATAGTTTGATTTACTCTTTAATAACTGTTTTTCTGAGTTTTCACGAGGGTCTTGATTTTGTCTGAATTTAGAAATTCACACTAGAAGTGTGAGAGAAGTTATTCGTATGACATTCTTCGATACTCACAAACCAGGTTATATAATAACCTGAGATAAACAGAGAGTTTATAATCTCTCAGTATTTGATCCAAAATGGAGTACATCTTAGAACTCCCCAAACTGCAAACTGAAATAAAAATGTCTTCATTTGGGAAAAAAAATACAGTATCTTTCCAAGCATTTTTTGATGGCAGATAGAATATTTGGTAGAAATTTATAGGTATATTTTCACATATAACAAAAAAATCTTAAAAATATTTTTTACCCTAAATTGGTCTGAGGCTTTGATCATTCAAGGAAAAAAATAGTATTTTGAAGAAGATCAAGTGCTTGCCTTATCTACTGAAGCTGTTCACAAGTAGAAGAAATTCCTGACAGTTCTACTCATGAGGAGCAGATTCACAGTTACAAATAATTTCCTTCCACCACACCACAGAATTTCAGCTAATATTGACCTCCACCACTACAGTTTCTCACTCATCACTCACTTCTGCAGGATTTGATCTTTGCCATGATAGTTCTCCTGGCTGATAACAGTGGCCATTTCGTCCAAGGCTGAGAAGCGTTCCCTCCTGGGCAGTACATCTGCCACAATGGCTTCCAGCTTCTTACTGGCAGCCTCCATCCTATCCACACTCTCTGGCCAGAAGTCCTGCTTCCCAATCACTTTCCTCATGTCTTCCAAGTAGGACTCACGCAGGGCTGCCTTCTTCAGGAACCTCTGGGCTAGCTGTTCCAGCCTTTCCAGCCTCAGCATCTCCTTTTGCAGTGCTTTTCCTCGGTTGTGCTCTGACTTTTCCAGGATGACCCAGTGCTTTTCCACATCCTGCAGCGTCTTCCCCTCTGGGGGCAAGTATGGCCGTTGGTTGTTGGCTCTCTGCTTGGTCCTGATGTTGAAGAGGTGAGCCTCAATCATGCCCTTCTCTTGGTATTTGGGGGGTTTCTCCACAGTGCGGAAGGTTTTAAAGTTGGCCATGAGCAGCCACATTTCCTGAAGAGAGTTGGGGAAATGACGGTCATCCAGTTCCACCACCTTCTGTTTAATCCATCTCAGGAGGTCAGACACCATCTGCTCATACTGAAGCTTCAAGTCATCGGTCTCACGCAGGAGGAAGATGATCTGTGATGGGAATATGAAGTTACAAGCCACGTAAGAAACAGAATGAATCAAGGTGAGCGAACAGAAAGCAGAAGCTTCAGCAGTCATCATATTTTTATAATGATGTAGTGATAGCTGTCACATCTGAGGCTTGGTGAAATTCTAGAATAGTCTTCCATAAAACACAGATAAATCCATATTATTTAATGTTTCATTTAAGTTTTTTTTTTAAGAAAACATTTGAGAATAAACAGCATGGTTCACATTTTTTGTTTCACAATTGAAAAAACCGAATTATTTTTTTATTTCTCAGTCTCATTCCTCAACCTCAAACAATTCTATCCTAATATGTAATGTCACCCTCTTAGCTTCACCACTTAGGATCTTAGGACGTCATCTGACAAGATTCTGGCTCTCTCACATGCTCACAGCACACCGTGGTCAAACAGCCCCTTCTCAATCTCTTTGTCAGACCTGCTTCTCTTTATAAAAATTACTAGAAAATGGTTCGTGGCCAAATAGGGCTTTGGTAAGGATACTAACTTTCCAAGTCCAAGACATTTATCTGTTTCATTTGTGGTCTGGCTGCCTTTATTTAAAGTTCAGGTAAATACTGAAGCAAACATCTAGAATTAAATCCCTAATGAAATAAAAGGTTAGAATGCAGTGATCCTTTCTTTCCATTTTACATTTTTTCCATCTCTGTCTTTTTTACTTCATATTATTGTTTTCCGTACCCTGACTTAGTAAAGATGCAGATCTTTACTCCTGCAAATGTCAGGTTTAGTGCTGGACAATATGTCTGCCTCAATCATTCTGCTGAGTTTGCCTACCAGGACAGGCAGATTAGTGAGGGAGATGGCACTGAGAAAAGACCCAGCCCTTCCAAGTGGTAATCTGCTTTTGCCTACCAGAAAGTGCACTTGGCAATAACTGAGTGCTGCAGTCCTGTAAGAGGAGTAAAATAGCATGAACCTTTAGTGCAGGAAAAGCAGCCCTTGACATCAGGGCTCCCTTCTGTATTTTCTGCCATTGTACCCAGTTCTTGCTGAAAGATCCCAGCATGCTCACCTCAGATGGGAGAGGAAAAGGACATCTGCCTCCCCAAGCTGTTTCTCTCTGCCATCCCGATCACACACTTAGTCTAAACTCAAAGGCTTCCTTGACACATTCAGGCTTCCCTCCTGATCCTATTAGTAAATTCAGAGCTGTCTGCTTGAGGGGACTAAGGGCATGAAGAGATTAACATCTGTTTCCTTCTCCTTCTGAATGTTTGTGTGTGTCAGAAATGCAGGAAGACAGGAATGCAATACTAGAGACAGGCTAAAAATAGAGAAGGAGTTTAAGGAAGAAAAAGAAGCAGGTAAATGGAGAGAGAGAGAAGAAAGAATAAATATAACTATGAAAAAATAGAAAAAACAGTGGAGCACAATGAGAATTGAAAAAGGACAGAGTAAGCAAACTGTTTATTAATAAAATACAGAAGTTATGGCCTATTTGCTCCTATAGTTCCTCTAATATATGTTGTGGACTCAAGGACTATGTCATGTTTATCAAAAGACAAATAATGTCTCCTGGCCATAATCCAGTGACCCATGTGTAGAGCTGAGAAGTCCTATTGCCCATTCTCCTCACTGACGCCTAAACTCTGACTGAATTCCAAGTCTTGCCGTCATCTAATGCATCTCTTTGGAGAACATGCTGTTCTAAGACATAGAATCCTGGAGTATCTCAAGTTGGAATGGATCCATAAGGACCATCAAGTCAAACTCCCTGCTCCTTGCAGGACTACCTGACATCAAGTCTTCTGACAAAGAGCATCCTCCAGAAACTCCTCCCATACTAACAGGCTTGGTGCTGTGGGGAGCCATGTTACAGGATCATCTAATCCTTGCCCACATTTTTAGCTGAACAAACCCTGCTTTGCAAAACCAGGCAAGCCTCAGTCTGGATTTCTGTGCTTCCCATTAAGAAATGTATTCCCTCTCTCAACTGCACAGGTAGATCTCTGAGTCCAGATGTTCATGTAGGACCCATCCTGGATGTGTAGATTTCTCCCAATATTATTGAGATCTCTATACCTCAAGCTGCCTTGGAACCATATCAGTTCTCATACAGAAAATGTAAGGTCAAAAAGGGACTGATTTTCAGTGAGATAATTGCAACCTTCTTGGAGATTAGAGAGTGTACAGGCTCCAGGTACAAGTCTCAAGGCACAAGGTCTTTCAGAAGGCTGTGCCTTTTGATTCAGTTCAAATGATCCTGAAGTTGAGCTTGCACAAAACTCTCCACATTTCCAAATTAAATTTAGCTTTACATTTTTAACCTTTAACTTCCAATGATAGCAATGCTTACTTTGTTAAGTCTCTTCTGTATTGTCTGGCCTTGTTTCAGTCTGGAGAAATAGTGGTAGTAGAGTGACACATAAGTCATGATGGATCTCTCATCTGGATAGGGCACTGCCACATCCTCAGCATCAAGCAGTTTGCTGATTCCAAACTCCTTCTCAGCAACATCAAAGGCATTGTTCAGGTTTTTGATGGGCTGGTCCTGCCGCAGTGAGCTATAGTGGATAAGATCAGGCCTGGGCAAGGAGAAAAGGGGGCATGAAGATGAAGGAAGATTTATGCTTGTAGTGAGTTCTTTCAGACCATAAACCATAAACTGTTTATCACACTAAGTTAATAGTCACATAACTGTTAATGTTATGTGACATTAACACTGAAATTACTTTGACACTGAACTTCCTCCAAGAGCATTGCCCCTTGCCTACATAGCAGGAAGAAAATTGTCTTCTAAGAAACTGAATTACCACTCCCAGCAAATCTCTGCCCTTATTTCTCCTCTCCCCCAAGGGGTGAAAATCAAAGCCCACTAGAGACACTTGTGAAAGGGAGGTGACTCCCAGCCAGGGAAGTTTCACAATCCCACTACGGTATCCTGTATAAGATACAGCAGAACTGTTGAGGACAAAGACATGTTCAATGCCACCACAGGTGGTTTCTCTCTCCTGATTTTTGCTGTTTTCTTCACTCTTTTTCAAAGGAACAGAGAAGGGAGAAAGAAAGAGACTGAGAAGTTGCTTACTCTATCACAACTGAACAGGAAGATATACATGCGCCAAAGTTCATACAATAAAACTACTGCCTGAAAGAAAAATTTTAGGAAAAGAGGAATGGGAATATGACTGAGGGGGCTAAGAGAAAATGGGCAGTATTGTTCAGATATGTGATATTCCCCTGGAAATTCAGTATTATACCAAACTAAAGGAGCTTCCGAGCAGGAGCTTTTGGTCCTTCCTTCCAAAAAGGAGAGAGAGATTACTCATTTAAGAAAGAAGAATCTTCAGTGAGAAAGACCAGAGAGAATCTGACAGTTTCTTGACAAAAACTTGTAATTCAGACCCTGGAACAACTAGTCTCAGAGCTAAAAACAGCAATGAGTAACTCTGCCTGAACTGATTAATCAAATCTTACCTGTGAGCATGTATGAGTGCATTGAAGGCCAGCCCATCACTCCAACTTTTGGAGAAGTCCTTCACACTCACATTGGAATAGCTGGCAGTTTTATGCTGACACCAGAGTAATAAGGCTTCATTGGCGAATAGATCATCAGCTCTGCCTCCAAATTCTTCCTGTGACGAGAGCAGGGAAAAATAAATCCGTGTCAAAAATATATGAAAATAGTATGAGAGAGTTTAAGCTTATGATCCCAAAGATCGCTTTGTATTACTTTTGTTCAATTCAGAGATCCCCTCAAAGTCATGACTTACAGTCATAAAGATAGGAAAAATTTAACATGATAATAGAAGTTCTCTATTAAAAAAGAGAATTGAATGAATGCATAAACTCTGAGGAAAAACACAGGTGCTGAAATTTTTTTCTCTTCTGTAAGATCTGTAGAAATCAGGCAAAAAGGAAAGTTTAGTTTATTTGCTTCCTTAGCTGTGAACTCAGAAACAAAATATGATGTATTCAGGTCTACTGTTAGAAATTATTGACCTTTTTTCATAATACCTTTATAGAATCTTGTTTTTCATGTTTGTAGAGTACACATTAAATAATTTTAAAAAGCATGTACTTCTTCAGAGAAAGAGCAAAGCAGTATGGGACTCAAATGTAGAGAGAACTGGAATTTCTCTGTTGACAGAGAAATTCAACATGAAGTCAAAGGTCTGTTAAAAATTTGTAGAAGAAGGTGAAGAACACAAGTGTTCTTTCTATCTACAAGTCTCTATTTTGTCTCTTTGAGGAAAAAGAAATTGATACAATCCCACGAGCAAAAGGACAAAGGTACAGATTTACCTTATCAAGTTTGATGGATGAAATCTGAAATCGAAGTATGATGATCCAGATAAGGCCCAGGATTAAGGTTCTGTCACCATCTACGATATTCTCAGGACCAATCACTTTGACTTGTACCTGCTAATAAACCATATCTGCTCAGCATAAAAGCTCTCATGTCCAGGTCTCAGTGTAACAAGCTGTTACTGGAGAGACTGCTCAGGACATTTTCTTAAGCAAAGAGGTTTAATGTTTACATCTTTTCATCAGTCCACAGACCTGCAAGTTCCTGTATCAGCTCATGATGAATTTCAGCAAAGCCTGGCAAAGGGATAGCAGTCTCAAAGATTTAAAGTTTCAATATATATTTTTTGAAAACTGGTGGTTAGGGAGAGGAAAGAAATACATCCCTTTCCTCCAAAGGAGAGGAATATTAGCCATTTCTAAAATATATTACTCAAATAACAAAGAAATTAAAATTATATGAATGTTTTTCTTTTAATAAAATCCTTGGCGTGTCTTCAGAGGATATATTATTTTGTACCAGAGGGGGAAATGACAATGAACATGATGCTATAATAATTATTAACATATATAAACTGTTGTGATCAGTATTAACTTACCTTGGATTTCAGAAATGTGATAGCTTTGCTGTTGTTCTCTAGAAAATGCACTCTCATCTTTCCCTGGCTTGGTTTGGGCAAAGTTTCTCCAGAGAGCAGCTCCAGTAGTTTCATGAGAGAGATACCATCCTTCAAATCTGTGTAAATATCTTCTATTTCAATATTTACCTGTAAAGACCAGCCAGACAATACAGGCGCCAGCTTAACATTCGGCACAAAAACCCCTCTACTTCTGAAATGAAACAACCACCACCTTCTTGATGTTTCACTGTCTTCTCTATGACAGTGCATATATACAGAGTAGTGAGTCTTAACTCAGAAAAAAAAAGGATTTGCAGGAGGACTTACATTATTTATGAAAGTAGCCAGAAGTTAAAAAACCCCAACAACCAAACAAAAATACAACCCCACAACGGAGTTAAAAAAGAAAAAAGCTGGAGATTTTAAAAAATAAAAAAAAGAGCATTTTCAAAATCAAACCTTTTGGAAATGCTGACATTTTTTATTTCAAGTTAAGTGAATCTTTTATCAGAATAATTTTATTCTGAGCTGTGCATTTCATTTAAAAGTTGAGCTGATAATCCCATTCAATGACTCATATTTCACTCCATAGTCTCAACAAAGTTTGTCACGTCCTGCTTGGACCTGCACTACCACCCAAAGTCTCAGTATTTCTAGCCAGAGTCTCACACTAAGTGAAAAGTTAGGATCATTTACACAAATGTGTTTTATTGCTGCCAGTAATGAGGTCACCCAGTGCTTAGGTGATACAACATGACACGGTCTGTACTCTGACCTAACAAGAACTTGCTTTGGGTGTTTCCTTTTGGCCTCATGCCACCTGCCATCTAGAAGTGGCATTAAAAGCATACCACACACCTAGGAATAATTTACTGTGATTTAGAAATACAAAAGAAGAGACAAGGGAAGGAAGGAAGGAAGGAAGGAAGGAAGGAAGGAAGGAAGGAAGGCAGGAAGGCAGGAAGGAAGGAAGGAAGGAAGGAAGGAAGGAAGGAAGGAAATCTGAATTTTTTAAATTTAAACTTTTTAAATTCAGGCAATATTTACATATTAAGGGGGAGAAGGACAGACAACAGGCATGCACCTTCTAATTTCTGACCAGTTACTAATCAGCTTAAGAAGTCTTTTCTCCAGAGAAATAAAAACAGATTCGAATTGTAAAAACAACCTAGAGAGTTTTTAAGTCTGTACTGTGTGTGGAACAAGAATTTACAACTGGCCCTACTGATTATCTCAATTAAAAAATCCTCCCTCTTTGGTTGCCAACTTTATTTCTTTTTGCATATTAAATAAAACTTAAAATTCCATCTATGATATACTACGATAAAAAAATTAAAACTGCTATATTCTGTGACACTTCTATCATTGAAGAGTAGTTCAATTGAATTTGTAAAAAGACCAGCTTTGTATATCTGCTTTATGTCTCATCCAGCTGTTGTTTTAATATCTTTGTTGCCTCATTCTTCTCATAAAGACACCAGTCACAGATAGCTTAACCAATTCAATCCAACGGTATCCTTAGTGCTAGACTTGAAGGAGACAGCAGTACAACTGAGAACACTTCAGTGTCCTCTAGTATGATCCAAAGGCACACTCAAAGAGTGCCTTGGAACACCAGGACTAGGCTGCCAGGAAGACCCAGATAAGCTCTGCGCCGTCCCTACCGTATATGGCCTGGAAAGCTCTCAAAGGCTTTTACGATACATGGACAAGTATACTGCAAGAACTTCAGACTGGCATTTTAATCTCTGAACTTGAAGGCATTTTTAAAATGAGAAAGTCTGTGTTCTGCAGCTAAACAGAACTGGTTTCCTACACCATAAAAACCTAACTTTCTGCAGGTGGCAGAACAAGCATGTGTTTTGCATTTGTTCCCTCCCGTTAAGAAAAGTAAACTTGAAAGTTTGTTGTGTTTTGCAGCTGCCTTTCTATGAATCACAAACCTAAAATGCTACACATCTGGTACTGAAACACAGTGGTGAGCCAATAGTGGACTCAATGGCATGGTCCTGCTTGGACCCCCAACATCCATTTTCATTACTAACTAATGCAGACTCTAGAAAACTGAATTGTTTTGGATGATGTCATTGCCTTCTGTGCCACAGCTACGTCATTTGTGCCTGAAATTTTATCTGCAGTAAGTCTGAAGGCTGGAATATGCTGACATTTCCTTGCACACACAAATTGACTGCACACTAGCTCTGAAGATTATTTGAAGTCTGAGAGCTACAGAAAACAAACTGGTCTGTACTTGCATGGCAGTATGTCTAAAATTCCCAAAATTAAGGCTACTTCTTTGGAGCCTGTGAGCAGCAACTTGAACTGAACTGATCAGGCAAAGCACAAAGTCAGATTTTTTGGCCAAGCAATTAAGAATTGAGCATTGCTTGGGGAAACCCTGACATCTGCAGATATTTTACTTACACAAAAAAGAAGCAAATAAAGATTTTCCTCTAAGGATCTCTGATGTACAATGGACATCACAATATGATAGGGTTAAAAAGTCTACAAAATGAACCTTAATTTCAGAGAAGACTAGTAACATGGACAAAGGAGACAAATGTGAAGTAAAAGCTGGAGGATGCAGCACTCTGGTTAGTCAAATCCTTCCTTGCTTGCTTGTGACAACATTCAGAAAAAAAATGTTAAGAATAACATAAAAAAAGGATATGGTGGGTAAAATAAAATAGGACAAAACCCAGAAAAAACATCTTCAAATTGAAGGAGCTACCTACATTATTCCTGGAGAAGACATTATTCATCCAGTTGGTGAAGGTTTTCTTTTGCATGGACATACGCTGCTCCTGCAGCTTTTTGATATGATCTTTTTCATATTCAGTGCCCATGGTCACCTAGGAAGTCAGAAACCTCAGTAGGCTGCTGAGTGCCGAAGAGATCTGCCAGGCCACCTACAAAAAACAGTCACATGCCCAGTGCATATAGGAAACCCAGCACCAACAGGTACAAGATTCAATACCACACCCAGTGTAATACCTTTTGCTTGCACTTTGCACTTTATTTTCACCAATTTTATTTTTAACTTTCTTGATCTCACCCTTTTAAAATACATCTCTAGCTTCAGGATGAAAATGTGACATGTATCTATGCAGCTCTTTTTCCTTGCTCTCAGCCTCCACCCAATCTCCTTGACCCCATGAGGACCATCACAACCTGAAAGCCATCAATAACTTCCTTGTTTGTACTGAAAGCACGTCACAGAGAACTGATCTCAGATACTGCCAGAAGAAGGAATCTGCAAATCACTTCCAAAAAGAAAAAGTGATTTTTGTTTTCTGAGGACTGGTTGAGATGCCGTCCTTGGCTTTCAAACCACAGTATTTCCAACAGAAATCAAAGAGCTGCTTAGAAAGGAAATGGAGTCAACCTTATTCTTCCCTCTCATGGGTTCAGTTTTTGCACATCTGTCACAGGAAGGATGGTGATACAGGTCCACAATCACATGAGCAAGGTCCTAGCCTGGGTGTCAGGAAGTATTATTCCTCTTTCCTACTCTTGTCTTCCTCATCCATACCAGTGAAAAGTCAGGCTTGTAATTCCTCACAGCACCCAAGCTGAATATTCAGAAATATTAGAAGGGAGAAGTCTTCCCTTTAGAGTCTGTGACATAGTTAACTGTATTTCAGCTCAGCAGAATAGATCTTTTGAAGACACTTGGCTTACTTTGTAAATTGTAACAGCAGTGACTTTGCTGTTATGAAAGCAAGAGAATCACTTAAAAAAAGAAAAATTAGTGTTAGATCCATGGCTACATACACCTGTAGAGACCAAACATCATCTGCTTGAACTACTGCCATAATTATAAGTATTACCTGGAAATCAGCCTGGCTAGAAAACCAAGAAGGGAGGTGTCTACTGCAGTCAACCCACTGCAAAGAGAGAAGAAAATGAAAAATTAAAACATCTGAGAAACTGTGAGAATGTGGAGCAGTGTGACCCACTTCCCAAAATTCCGTGTTTCTTTTGCAAAGGCGAAGTTCTGAAGTTATGGGCTTTGTACTCATTTAATTCGTAAAACATAAAATACTAGGAAAGAAAACTTTATCTGTCCTAGCATAAGAAGATAGCAATAGGGAACTAACAACAGCAGCCACTTCAAATAGGAAATCCCTTGCATGATAGTTTTCTGTGCTCTGATTAGTATAAAAATAATTGCCATGTTACAATATTATAAGGTGTGGAAAGTGCATAAGCAATGATTTTTTTTTTTTTACTGCCTTTTTGGGTTTTTTTGTGGGGGGGCAGATGTTTCTTAACTGTCATTGCTTAACTTCTTCAGAACAGGGACAGCACTGAAGCCTGATGGTTCAGCAACAACACAAGAAAGACTCATGACTGTAGGTGAAAGCCTAATGAAAGTCAGAATTTAGCAAAATCTGAAACAGAATTTTGGAGAATATCGTCTCAACATTTTCTTATCTTGTGGGCTAGTTCAGCACTGCCTACTTTCTCCATTTGAAGAGCAGACATTAAAATAATTGCTTTCCCTTCTGGACAGGTGGTATTGACTCACTCCCAGGTAATAACCCATATGGGTAACCCGTATCATAATGCCATTTCTGAGTTTGTCAGATGCTTCTCAGAACATCTGCAGACTTCTTTTGTTTTTAGGGATTGCTATGCAAACACTGCCATCACCCTAAATAATGATGGAACTGGTTTAATTTAGGTACAAAGGAAGCTTATTTGTTGAGCTACTGCCTCACACAACAGCTCACCTGATTCATCAAGTTAGAAATGCTCCCTGTATGGGTAGATGGTTACCTAAAGACAGAGCTATAACAGATTATCTGCACTTGCAGGATGCATAAACAAGGCTAGGAGCCAAAACTAGTCATAATGGGACATTACAAGAAAAGAAGAGATCAAAGAACATGAAAAAAAGGACTTACCTGGTTTTGGAGAAAGTCCTTTCTGACATTCAGCAGCTGGTTCTTCTGAGGAATGACTTCCACTAGATCCACTCCTACATTCACCTCACTGCTTTAATGCAGAGCGACCTTTGGTTTCAGGAGCAGAAACCAAGTATTTATGATCTATGAACCCTCCATCTGATCTGAAAGAAACAGAACACAGTGAGTAAAGGTTGTCATGGGCCTTGTCCAATTCTTACGCTCAAAAACAATACAAGAGCATCACCAAAATTGCTTAAACCAGCTGAAAAGTCACACGTAGCTCTGATGCTTTGGTAAAGAGCATCTTGTACAACTGAACTGGAGGTTCTGCCCTTCTAAAGAAATCCTTACCTGGAAAATTGAACCTGACAATGGACTCAGGAAATGAAAGCACAGCACAGAGTACAAAGATCAGAGAGATAGCCAAGTGGTTAAACTGGGACACAGCAAATGAGAAGGTGAAACTGCAAAGTGTTAGGAATTTGCTCAGCACTGCTTTGAGGAAGCTTTTTTGCACAAATACCTGCTGCTGGCAGGGCAAACTGGAGTCAAACTGGCAGTGCCAGCTGATTCCAAAGTTTATTATTCATGGGGTTCTCATTAATAACAAAGGGGGAAATAATTCTGGTGAGTTACATAGATAGCAGTGAGTCTTCTCTGGCCTTCAAAAGGTCACACGTGCACAGGCCATATTTACCTGGCATCATTGCCAGGAATCAGAAAGTTGCTGCTGGGAATCAGTACTAAAAAATGGGCAGGCATCTGAAATCAGAGGCTGTAAGGAAAGATACTGAGCTCAGAGATGAAATAAGGGAATAGCAGTGTGTTCTCTTTTAGCAAGTGTAGTTTAGCTAGCTTCCAAAAGGCACAGGAGGAAATATAAGAAGAAATTAGGAACCCACCCAAACTCAGGACAGATCAGTAGATTCTGTGTCTTCCTATGCACACTAGAGAAATATCATAGATAATGTCACATAAAACTGCTAAAAATAAATAAGTTGAATATTTATATTGTATTTGAGATAAATACAGGTGTTTCTCAAAATATTCCCTCCAAATTCCTAGACTCATGTTCTGGACTAGCCAATACTGTAAGCTGCTGGTTTAAATCCGGCATAGCTTGGCTAAGTGCTGTGTGTTGAGAAAATGTCCTTGCTCCTTCCAAATAGAAGGCAGAGGACCACTGGCTGAATTAGTCCTGGATGCAGACATTTCTCCCTATCGGAAGTTAATCATTATCTATATGGTTAAATGTGCAAATCACTGTCTTTGCTTTTTATGATGATACAAAGCAATCAAAGATATGGTATAAAATTTTACTAACTCCTGAATATCTATCTAAAGTTCAAAGTTAAATGGTGGACACTTATATGACAGCGATAAATAAAGCCATTTCCTCTGTTATTTATATCCTAACAAAGTAAGAGGAAGGGCACAACAACAATTTGTGTGCAGTTTCCTGGAGGGATCAGAAAAAAATCACCCATCTAGGCTAATTATGGGTCCTCTCTTGCTGCCTTTGCAGAGAAGGAAAGCCTTTCCACCCTCCCCAGGAAGAAAGCCCTGAAGAGTACCCTTCCCTTGCCTTGTTTCCAGCCTGAAGTGGTTTTCCATGATGGCAGATGTGTTTCTTTGTTTCCTAACAGGAAGGACTCTGATGCCAGATTCCCCTCTACAAAACAGTTGTCAGTAAGATGTGTCAGGATTTCTTAGCACGCTTTCTTATCTGCCCTCAGTCTTGTTCTGCTTAAGGGGAAAACGGAGCCTATGGAGATCAAACAGACCTCATGCACAGGCAGCTTGTCTAGCAGCTCCAAAATTCCAGTTCCCAGCCCATCCCCCACTCCTGGCAACACCACCTAAATCAAATAACACGACACTTATTCTATCTATTTGAATTATTTTTCCTGAGTGTCATCATTGTCCTCCTCTCATAACACGCGCGTGAATTCCCAGCTCCTCTCTAAGATGGGAAGAAATGTTTGATTCCCCTGCCATATGAAGCACAAAATTGACAGTCACAGGGTTGCAGATGCCGAGTTTGCTGCTACCAGTTCCATCCTGATCTCAGCTGAGGGCTGATCACCAAGAGCTTTGCCAGGGCAGCACAGGCTGTCCTCCCCAGGCAGCAGCCCTGACCTCGCCTCACCATTGCCTTTGCCCATGGGGATGGAGGAGTCTGCCCAAGAGCAGCACACACACACAGGGTGCAGACACCTTCCTGGCCACAGCATCCCACTAAGGCCATTTGTAGCTGACAGCCCTGTCACTTACTGAGCCCTTCATTGCACCAAGCTGCTGCAGCCCTGCGCTGCCACTGGGCAAAGCCAGCTCTGATTTCAGAGCCCTGTGACCACACACATGCCTGCTCTTGTGGGGGCTGAGTCAATTCACATGGCTCAGGTGAAGGGTTTGGCACAGTCCATCACCCTCCTACGTAAGCTGTGCATACACACCTCTCTGAAGGTACAAGAAAATCCTGTCTGGTCCCTGCTAAGGAGAGGGCTCCCCAAATCCCAAAGAAAATAAGCATGTCAAATGTAAACAAGCGCATGACAGCTCACCCCTTTGTCCCCCACTGTGTCTCCAGCCATGTTACTTCCACATGTCAGAGTCTCAAAACACCTGGACACTGACTCCATTGGATACGGAGCCCCTGTCCCGGGGCTACAGTCGTATAGCTCTCAGTGTGCCGAGCAAGCACAGAAATTATCCTGCTGCCTGGGGCCAGCAATCTGGGTCCCACAGGTGGCCCTTTCCCTCTGCCACCTTCCCCAGGTACAGCAAATAGCCAACATTCAGTTCCATCAACATAGTGTGGGCAGAGGTGAGCCGAACCATGATCCCAGAATGTTTCCTAACCACATTCCTCACCACACATCACACATAATCTCAGACCTCATTGCAGCACAGGGGATCTATACCTTGGATATTGAGATCACTGGAGAGGAGCAGGAGCTAGTTATTGCAAGAAGCTGTTCACTCATTCGGGAATGGAATACTAGAGCTGCAGAAAAGTTGGGAGGAGTTAGTAAAAACAGATGAGGAGAGGCATGGAAACCTCCAGCTCAATTTGCACAGATTCCCTGTTTTCAGAGGCCTCTCAGCTGAACTTTTATCC
Source organism: Sialia sialis (assembly GCA_009812075.1). Lineage (NCBI taxonomy): Eukaryota > Metazoa > Chordata > Aves > Passeriformes > Turdidae > Sialia > Sialia sialis. Next base: position 22,007,340 of record VRYO01001269.1, on the reverse strand, counting down.
CCAAATAGCCACGTATTTTGGGATATTCAGCTTCTTTCCCTGCAGGACTTCAGCACACCACCCCCAGGCACCCCCCTTTCCCCCTTTCCCTGCCCCCTGCATACCTGCTGTGCCAGCACCGCTGTCACCAGCCGTCCCAGGGTGCCACCCACCTGCAGGCAGCGGGGGTTCACGGTGGCTGGAGCTTCTCTCACAGCTGAGCTCTGCCTGGGAGGATCTAACCCGGCATTCCGGGATGCTGGGTTGTTATAAACCTCAGCTCTTCATGCTCTAGTCTGAACTAGAAGTTGCTTTTCTCTATGAATAGTTGGCTAGCAGCAATATGACATCAACAGGGAGCAGAACTCAAGCAGAACAGTCGAATTACATCATCCAAAGGAACTGGAGCCCCTCACTGCATTTGAAAGAGAGGACAGCTTAAAGCAAAATCAGATGGATTTATTTTTCCTGGCATGAAGAAGTTCAGTCATCTTTTTGAAACAGAAAATATATGTTTGCTTGTTTAGTCATGAGTTAAAGATATTTTCTCCTTGGAGCTGTTTATATTATCTTGAAGTTTCCCTTCTGTTTCTGAACCTCAAATAGTTAACATAAGAGCTTCAAAGGCTTTTTGAGATGAACACATGGGGCAAGGGACTTTCAGTCTCTTTCCATTTCATACAAACATAGATAAAAGGTTTCAAGTGACAGAACAGCCTTAATATTTTGAGCATCAAACTGAAACTGCCTTAGAAATCACCATGTTGGCAATGCCAGATTTAACCAGCATATTCTTATCATTTAATTCAGATATTTCCATTTCTTTTCATTGCTACTAACGAAGGCTGTTGCATGAGAGTGGAACTTCTTATTCACAGCTGTATTTTAGGGGGTCGTTCGTATACTGGACTGATAAAGCATTTAACTCCATTTGTTGATGAAACAAAACTGTGAGATTCACATATGGTAGTGGCTCCCAGAACCCTTAGTGCCACAGCATTGCACCTACCCTCAGGGACAGTGTACACCATGGTGGGCTCTCAGGTTGTGGCTCCCACTGCCCTGACCAGCAGATTGCTGACTGCAAACCAGCCCAGCCATCCCAGTTTCCTTGTGAAGGTGCCCAGTCATGTGGAATGGTTGAAGATCATTGGCAAAAGCACTGCATAAACATTTAACAAAAATGTATAAACATTTTAAGTTAACATTAAAGGTGTGAATTTTAGCAGATGAGAGCTAAGACACAGTAATACAACATGAATAAAAATAGCAATTACAGTAATTTTGCAACTATAAGGTGCACCCTTTAACTAAAATTTTGATCAAAACATGGAAGTGTGCCTTATAATCTGCTGCGCCTTATATATGGACAAAGTTTGGAAATTTGCCAACCCGGATGTGCGAACTGCAAGCCGAGCTGCAAACCGTGAGAGCCGTGGGCGGGAGTGCCAGGGCCCGCGACACAGGGAGGGTGCCTGGGGCTGCTTTTAAAGGCTACGCTGATCTGTGAAAAATGTTTGCAAATTGAGCACCTGCCAGTAAATCCCGCGATCATGCAATTCTGTTACCAGTTCGTTACTTTGTTGTGTGCGGATCCTTGCTGCAAAAAAACCAGTGCACCTTATAGTCCTGTGCGCCTTATAGATGGACAAAGTTCGGAAATTTGCTGACCACTTGGAAGTACACCTTATAATCCAGTGCGCCTTATAGTAGTGAAATTACTGTACTCTCCATTGTAAGCAAAAATTGCCAAGTCCTCAGCTTACTGGTTATACGTGCATTGTTTGTTAATTTCTTACTTTCAGACTAGACACAAAATAATGCATTTTGAGAAAAAAACCCACAGAATTATCTGAAGAGAATCACTAAGCATGAGCAGCCTGTTTCAGTAGTTCCTAATTTAAAAAATTGAAAAATGGTGAACACAGAAATCTTACAGTATTATCTGCAATACAACACCTGGTGAGAGATACATACCATCCATCATCTACTTTCACTACAATGAAATCTTCAGAGCTCCAAACTGAAGTTGAATATGGGTTGCTGAACTAGCAAGACTTTGGAAAGGACATGGACAAGCTCCATCTCAGAGAAAAGAATAGGTGGGAAAACAAGTTAGACATGGAATTAGAGCTTCCAGTATTCACTTGACCAGAAACTGAGCCCACAGCCTATCTCCAGGTACAAACCTCTGCTAGCATGAAGTCCTCCAATGGGAAAAAGGGAGAAGAGTCTGCTTCAAACCCATGGTTTCCATCCATATTTTTCCCTCAGCTCAGAAGAGCTGCATAGATTCAGGACTTCTGAACATACTGGTGAAAAACCACCTAATCTTCCTGACTGTTTTGATCACAACAGGTGTTTATTTGGTATGGACATTTATTTCCAGCTCATTGCCATGATCCCTGAGCAAAGGAAGGCACCTTCAGCAGATGCATTTGTTCACCTGTCCAAGCAGGGCAGGGCAGCCAGCTTTTTCTCCTGTGCTCTCCTACCCAAGTCAGCCAGGCATGCCCAAGAGCCAAGCTTTCAAAAGGTCTCTGCACTCACAGTTAGTATTTGCAGCATGGCAAGATCAGAGAAACCCAGAGCAGTGTCTGCTCCAAAGGCCTTACAAATGCACCAGATTTGGAAGAAAATAAGATTTGGAGAAACTAAGTGGCACACCAGTACTCTTATTTTTCAAGGTTAGTACTTCCACCGGAGTTAAAACAGAAATGTTTCACAGTTTAAGAGTGCCAAATATTAGAAGCAACAATTACTGCAAAACTTACAAACTGGTTGCATGGACAATTGTCTACTTTTCTTACTATCCAAATACGAATTGTGGATTAGAGAGAACAACTGCTGAAGTGTGCTGTAAATTTTTCAAAATCTGGAATGTCTTACATGCGGAGCATGTAAAACAACATTCCATTAAAAATAAAACCCCAAAGAGCAACCCCTCCCACCTCCAAACCCCACTAAAACCTCACCTTCTTCAGATTATTTTGTATTTTTACAAGGAGCAGTTCCAGCAAGTTGCTGCAGTTCAAGAGCCAGGGATCCTCCAGGAACCCACATGCTTTTTGCATGTGAAACACTCACTTTCATGTGACACATGGCACCAGGAACAGCCTGGTTTGCCAACACAGGAACTCCACAGCAGCTAACATTTGACCGCAATGACTGAACTGTAGCATCCTGATGGCACAGATGCATCTTTGGAAATACCTCAAGTAAGATGTGTGCACAGAGAAGAAAGAGAGAGGCAGGAGGAATTAATTTCAGCACAATGTTACTTCCAATGAATGTTCTAATGATACCATTGGTTATTCTCACAGAGTAGGCAGCATGGTGTGAAAGATCTCTTTGGATTTTTTGGGGCAAACACATCAAAGTGCTTTTTGCTAAGCTGCTATGCTTACTTTTCAAGGTTAGTATCTCCACTGAAGTTGAAAGTACCACCTCTCAGATTAAGTTTCAAATTTTCAATCCACATAGGAAGTTTTAGATTTATGTTCCACACTTGGACTTTACAAAACATCCACATTTAGACATCAGGAAGCTTCAAAATTACATTCTGCTATAATATGCTAAGTACAGAGATGTGCTGGAGGTTCATGGGAGATTTTTTAATTCTTTACAGATAAATTTAATTCTGGAACCAAGCCTTGGCACAAGCAGTAATTTCGGGAACATGTTCAAGGGCACAGAAAAGAAATAGCCAGAACCTATTATGGATACATAAACTGAGGTGGGAAAATCAGCAGCTTGCCAAATAGCTACTCTGCCTATGACCCCTAAATTGCAGGATTATAAAATTCCAGTTACTGAAAGATTATCTTCAGGAAAGAAGCACAACCCAAAATCTCAGTAGTTCAATATTAGTTTATTAAATCAGAAATTTTATCACTGCTTTCTAAAAATGATTACAAAGCATATTAAAATATATTACAGTATCTGCAAAGAATTTACTTAGTAATGAAAGTGCAACAATAATGAACTTACAACTTTGTTTGCCTAGTTGGACAAACTGAAGCACACTGCACAGATCAAGCCTTTCCTTAAAAATCAGAGTGCCTTTTAAGTGAAAACAGTGTTTAACAAAAATACTAGAAGAGGTGAGCATGTGAAATAGAAAATGAAGTTCATGATCATTCTCAGTGCCAAGTTACACATATCCATCAAACCATAGACTTCAAACTCTGCTGGAGGTCCAACAATTTAAAGAGCCACCAAAATGAGTGCACATGGTGAAGGGAAGGAAGTGGAGGAAAAGAAGAAGAGGGTGCATTTCAAGTGCTGGCAATAAACAATGTTGAAAGCCAGGGACCACATACCTGCTGCTTTGAGACCAGGTTCCACACAAATCCACATCACACCCAATTAATAACTGGGACCTCACCCTGACTTAAAAATCTTTGTAAACTCTCCAATTTCAAGCTGTCACAGCTTTTAAGTCTCTCAGTGTCTTGCACTGTTGCTATGAACTGTAGCCTCACATTTTCTGTTCCAATCTACAACAAAAACTCCTAATTTCTGAAGGAATAGAACTATGGCTGCAAATTAAGACTGTGTTGTGGAACAACTGGAGAAAAGGTAAAAGCAGCAGTTTCTACTTCAGTTTAAGACAGTAGGCTACATCAGTGGGCACAGATTTCACAGGATGAATTACAGACAGCTTTGAATGATCTTGGAGAAAATATTATTAAAATCCTAGGCATAAAATGTCCAACCAATCCAACATCATCACCTTTCTTCAGCAGATATTAGTAACAAACTGAACACCAAAGACTACCTCATACTGTTGGTTAACAATAACTACTTAGAGCATACTATCCAGAGAGAAGGCAATCCTGCCCACTTCTCATGCTTTCATAACATACAGATTCACTAACTCCACAGGACATTATCCAAACAGTTGTGTGTGGCTTGCGGACAGCCAGCAGGCAAATGGGGGAGGCCCATGGACCTGTGAGGATGTAGTGAGAGAAGATCCCCTCCCCTGTGCAACAGCAACCTACTCCATCAGGGTAGTTGTGCAAGAAACTTCTGTTTTAAAGTTCACGTGAAATGTACTTTATTCCTATCATCTACATGTGATGCTAGTTCACTGTACCACATACCTAGAAATACATTTATGTAGCTGTGGATGCCAACCATGAAACACTTCTATTTCTCCAGACAGCCGGAGAAAATCCACCTCTACTCCTATACATGCTTTATGCATTAACCTTCCAAATTCTACAGGAACACAAAGCCAAATACTACAATCCCATCTAGGCAAAATATTTTAACTTCTCTAAATTACGTATTTCAATTTTTCTGCCCTAGAACCAAGCTAGCATGTTGTAACAGAGAATGAGGAAAAGGCTGTGCTCTCCATTTTACTACCAACAAAACTAGAAAAGTAAAGTAAAACCACTGAAACTATCCCGCTTTTCTCACTGAAGGAGGCTATTTCTAATGGCATGGGATCACATGGCTCCAATATATGTGGAGCATCACCCCTGGAAGCTACATGTGGTGGGAACTCAAGTATGAGTCCACCCCTGCAGCCCTGTGCTGCTGCAAAGTGAGGTAAGGCAGATGCTCTTTGCCTACACTGCAGTAGTCCCAATACACAAGCTTGCATTCTTTCTCCTGGTGGCTTTCCTGATTAAGCTAGTCACTAGTACTAAGCTGGTCAGTAGTGTATAAAGTGGTACTGACTGCAGACACTACCCACAAACAAATACACATTACTATTTCTGCAGCCTTTTTCTTTTTCTTAACACCTGCAATGTCTATAAACTACTTTTTGTTCAATCAAAAATAAATTACATGGAAAATTGTTACTCTGCAGATGTAGAGTCACACAGGTAGACTCAGTGTCGTTTCACAGCTCTACTGAAGTGCATAGAGATGCACTAAGGTTAATTTGGCTCCTAATTTAGGTCTAACAGAAATAAAGTTGGTGTGCTTCACTGATAGGAAAACACCTAAGAATTAAAAAAAATAAAAACCAAGTCCTCGAACAATTTAACTATGCCAGGACATCCTTGATACAGGCCCAGAAACCTGGCAAGGTAAAGGTGGTGTTCTGCCATTACTTAAAAATAGCATCATTGTTTTCCCATGGAAGAGCCCTGACAAAGTTCATGGAAACTGCGTCTCAGAATAGAACAGATGCAGAAAGATGAGAGGTCCAGAAAGATGAGAGGTCCAGAAAGACGTGAAGTATAAAACCTGACAACCTACAAATACATGATTTGAAAAACAAAGCTGAGGCTTTTCTCGGATCACACACAAAAATGAACAAGGAAGCATGACTAGAACCTTTACTGGGAGACAATATCCAAACTATTTCCCTCCCCACCCCTATTGCAAGGATGTTAAAGCACATTTTGGCTTGCTCTCTCCCAGAAGGCATTACTGCTGCCACTTACTGAGACTGAACAAAAAAGTGCCCAAAACTACAGTACCTTGGATGTGTAGGGTCTTTCTTATTACAAACAGAATACAAATCAATTCTTGCTCATGCACATAGACCAGAACAGACTGCCAAATTTGATTTTAGGAAAGAATTGGCCCTCCCTGAAAGACTCAAGTTCACAGGGCCAAAGACTTGCCTTCTTTAAAGGTACTGATAAAATCAGTTGTAAGCAGAGAGTATGTTCAACTTTGATTGTGTGTTGTTGGAAAAGAAATGTTTATTAAACATCCATTCCTTTCATGGATTGTTTTCGATAAAGGAGTAATATTTGGAGGAATGAGTCTACCATTTATTACAGTCAATGTAACAGCTCCTGGTAGCCTCCCCACCCATCAAATCTGCCACCATGGGAATTGAATCTCTCTTTTGTGGTTGTCAGCTACATGTTGGCAAAAGAGTTAAAAACTTCGCTTAAATATATTATATATTAAAAAATACACAGTCATAACTGTATAATTAGCTGTAAATAGAAATTAAATATCAAGGAAAATATCCAGAGACAATTTTATGTGCTTTGAAGAGGCTGACTTTGAGCAATACACCTTTTCTGAACAGAAAGTGAGGCTTAATTTCAATGCAAACATGTTTTTTTAGCTCAAGTTACCACTCTGCTGTCAATTTGAACCATTCAGAAATTCACTGTATGCAGAGAAGCTAAGCTTAAACCGCAAAGAAAATTATAAATCCAAGGAAAAAAGGAGATCTCAGGTCTTCTAATAATACTGAATATATAGCACTGTGTAAAACTGAAGAAGTTGTTCTTCAGGTAAGACACAATGACAGATTGATAAAATAATTTTAGTATTTTGCAGTCCTAGATAGAATCTAAAGTTTTAAAACAAGTTTGCTCATATTCTGAGCACTTAAAAAACTCTCCCCATCACTCTTCTATCAACTCCAATTAGAAAGAAAATAATTTTCTTCTATATCAGCCTTTTCTTAGACTATAGAGATGCTGACTTTCACTCAATGGCTTAAGTACATTTTTAGCATCTAAATATTCCTTGCATAGGCAGGTGAATTTAACATTTTGAGCTTCAGTGTGCTATTTAGAATAGTCTGGAGATACTTAGGATTGGTAAATATTTAGGTTTGGTGAAGGTCACCAACTTTTATGCATGGTCTTTTCTGCTTTATGGTTGCAAAGGCAGTGAGACATGGACACAGGACTACAAAAACATTTTCACCTTATGACATAGCTATTATAAGGCACTTGTGATAAGCATGTCTGAGTGAAGGTCAGCAAGGACACTGACACAAATGCTTCCCTGCTGCCATGCTTATGACTTCAGTAGCTTGCATGAAATGTGCTGTGAGGTTCAAGGGTCTAAGCTTAACTTCAAATTTTGGTAGTTTCAACACATTTCCTGTGGGATTTTCAGAATCCTCATTCTTCTCCTTGCACTGTTCATTCTGCTGTCTGGAAGGGTTTCCTGTGAGACGGTGGCACCAGGTGGGAAGGCAGTGTGCCAGGCAGTTCATAGCCATCCAGTTTAATCTTGATGAGATGTTTTGCTAATGCAAACTCTTCATCATCCAGCATCCCATCGCCATCACAGTCTGCAAGTTTCCAGATCTTCCCCAAGACGCTGTTGGGTAGTTTAGAAGTCACCATCTCCTTCTTGGCACTAATCCCAGATATTTTGCCATTGATTGGTGACAGAGTGTAGAAAATCTCATCGTAAGCAGGTTTATCTTTGGCAACAACCCACTCCTCTTCATCAGCTCCTTCCTTAGCACCTTCCCCATATCCATGGCCAAAAGGTCCTGCCATGGTGCCATCAAATGCTCCACCGTGCACCATCTCTGTGGGCATGTTGCTCTCTTCCTGTCTGATTAGGTTCATCAGGGAGGCAATTTTGTTGGCCAGCATGTTATCCACAGTTTCAATTAGCTTTGGTTTCAAAGAATGAAATTTCGTGAAGTCACAGTTCTCCAACTGCTCCTGTGAATGATACAGTGACAGTAGTTAAAAACTACTCCAGTACACTGAAAAGTTTAAAGAATGGGCTTCAAATTAAAATAATCAAGTAATAATTCAATTAAAATAAGCATCTTTTGAAGCTGTTTCTCTGGTTGAAACTCCTCTTGAAGAAGAAACAAGATACATATGTACAACCAATATATTTAATCAAACACACTAAGACAATTTTGCAGAGTTTGTCTATTAAATTACATTTACAATACAGTTTTCAAAGCGCAGTAGATAAAACCACAGCAGTTGATGAATGTTACCCAGCAACTTTCCATCTGATAAATTTTTTCCAAACATGAAAGAAGGCATGCAAATCCTGTGTCCTGCTAGCACTTATGCAAATGTTTAAAGTTAAAAATAAAATCAAATGTTCACAGGACTGATCTGATTTTATAAAACAGACTTCTTGGTTGTGGCTAGGTCAGAAAGAAGTACCCTTTACCAATAAAGAAAAGCTGAGTTAACAGCAGCAGTGTTTTATAGCAGCGCTGTCATAACTCATGAAGTCAGATGGTCCCTGGAGAATTTGTGGATTTTTCATCCTGACACCAGCAGAATGTTCACCTAGGTGATACATACTATTCTAACACAAGTCCAAGAATATTTTAAACCACAGCATTGTAAAATCAAAAATGCTTTAGGCAATTATTACATTTTATCTACATGCAAAATGCTTGCCAGGAAGAGAAAGTTAAAACCCCAAACAACATCACCATGACTTTTTACTTTCTGTAAAATTATGTTAAACTGCTTTAACTAATCCATCTGTCACCTCAAGGAAGTGCTCCTATACATATCAAAATGATCGTGACATGAGCCCAAGAAACCTGGAGCACGGGGAACAAACAGTCAACCAACAACTCTGTTCAGGTGACATTTACACACAACCACCTGATTTACAGCACCTGATCAGAACAAATTTATGCAGTGCAATAACTCTCAGGAAGCAAAGGTTGACTTGCTATCTGTTTTGGCACAATTCTGTTTTCACATAATTTTGCTCCTTAATACAGAAGAGTGACTGATCTCTCTCCTGTACATATTTGCTGCCATCAGCTGCTGAGGCTTAACTGCCATTTACTGTAAGTTTGAAAGACTTTATTCAAATTTTGTTTCAATATTCAAATCTCTCAATCTACATCACAAACAAAAGCAGCAAGGGAAGAAAGAGTCAACTTTGGTCACGAAATCCTCTTTCAAAGCCGAACTTATGGACCCCTTCCAACAATCCTGCCTGTGAAAACTTAGCTAAAATACATCTTGCGCTTCATCTATGATTTGCCATCTCATGCCAATAGTTGATTCCCAGGTTAAATATTATAGATCATGAAAGAAACTTGTGCCTTCCTATAGATAATCAGCCAATCATCACTCCTGATGTTCAGCTGTGCAAGTGTACCACACATACTGTCAGAATGGTACGTCTGGAAAACATCCTCCATCACATTTATGACTAGTCCATGGTCAGAGCAAACTGCAGGCTCCTGATCTCTTGTTCTTCAGCTTTCAAGTTGAATTATCCTCTAATTCAAAAGCCATTTAAGAAGCCTATGATCTGAGACACAAAAAATTCCAACTGATGCTTAAAATCACTGCTAACACAACATTTGTTGTTTTTACCTAGGATATTTTCAAAAAACTCAAATCAGAGAACAGAAATAAATAGGCAAGAAAGTGCCAGAAAGTTTCTCAAATCAGAGAACAGAAATAAATAGGCAAGGAAGTTGGTTGAAAGACTACAGAAAGTCCAAAAGAGGAAGAGAAAAAAGGTATTTAAAAATTAGTTGTGAGTATAAACCAAGAACTTTTCTCTCTCTCTCTCTCTCTCTCTCCCCTTCATAGAATACAATCCTAACAGGACAAGAAGAAAGCCAAATACTATTTTCAGAAGCAAGAGGCTTAAGCTGGACTTTTGTAAAGTTACACATTGCCTTTATTATACACTGGGAAACAGCACCAGTAAAAACAGGAACAGAGCAAAAATCAACTTAGGACTAAGGATATCTTCACCTACACAAATATTTGATACCATTACAAAAATTATAAATATAACCACTTTCAGGATCCAAAACAAGAAGCCCCTTAACCTGTGAGTGTTTACTGTAATTTCATTTGTTCAAAGCCTTTAATACTTTCTGCCAGGTGTGACCAAGTAGTGACTAAAAGGACAGAAGATTAGATTCCTTATTCCTCATTTTTATATTCTTTGTGTAGTCCTGTATCAGTGACTGCACACTAAGCAAGCTGCCACTCTTTTTCAGTCTGTACCACTTCCAAGTCACTCTAACCTCATATCAGACAAATGACTGTCATTTCAACTGCTCTACTGCCAAAGACCCTAAGCTGTAAGGCTGAGATACTCTGCTCTGCCTTTTCCAATTTGGCAATCCTGCTACAAAGTTAAGAGGTCTTTCAGAGGAATTGTAATTTACTGACTTACCTGCATTTTCTTGACTTCAGGAAAGTCCCCTGCTGAGATATGGTGTTCCCTTTGCAGCTGGATGTAGATCTCTGGCAACTTGTTGATCAGTTCTTTCTTTTTGTTCTCTTTCCCAAATACAGAGGGCATCTCTTTTTTCAGATAACTGATGATATAAGCATGAACCTAGAAAGAAGCAAAACTGAAATCAAAACTACTGTTCAGCAACACTTAACAGTAACACTCCTCACCTAGAGCATAAAAAGAAACTGAAATATGTTTCCCTAAGGAAAGACTATCAACTACTGCTTCTGGAACTTCATGTTTACATGAACAGTTAGTTATCAGTTAGTTATTATTAGCTTTTGCTGCTCTCAGCATTCCTTTGAGGGGCAGAGAAAAAGGAAACACATTTCAAAGAAATACAGATGCACACTTGCAGTTTCAAGGAGAAGCCTAGTACTGCATTCTGTGTGTTCCAACAGCAAGAGAAAATGCAAGACCCCAAACCCCTGACACTATACACAGAGCTCCAGCCACACTGGTCCATCTGTATGATTTGTAACTCATTTGCCTCACCAGCCGTTGTGGAAATCAATGGGACAGATAATTCCTCAGTAATCCAAGTATTCTAAGTGGCAGGGCTATCTATTTGAAGTGATATTGCATTTCTACCTATTTACTCACAGAAAAGTGAGTACCTATAGTCTGTATTTATGCAGCCACCTATGTAGATGACAGAGCAGCCAATTCCAACAGGAGCAGCATGCCATGGCTGCCCTACGGAGAGAAGTAGAGCCTTTCCTGCTCATAAGGAAAGACATTAATTTAGGATATGTTTAAACACATTCATTCTTGCTTCGCCATCAAAATATCTGTTCTGCCCACCTTCCTTCTACCTTTATCCTGAACCATTCATCTGTTCCCCCTTGCCACTCTCTCACCACCTTTCCCCACCAAAAGCGTCTGTTTGGTCACAGAGCAAGTGATCAGGTCCAGAACAGAAACAGTGGCTACACTTCCTTACTGAGGTGAGTTCAGTTCATTGTGTGGACACTGACACTCATTTTGCACACAAGAGGGAAGGCACCAGGGCAGAGCCTTCTTTGAGAAGTAATGCATGGCTATCACAACTTGATGTTATCAAACTACTCTCCTAAGCTCTGACCTGGCCAGAACCACAGCAGACAAATAACCTCCAAATAGGATGTCTTTACAGAACTCAGGTCCTTGCTCATTAAAAAAGAATGTAGCTCTCCACAAAACAGAAGTTACTTACAATTTTCACACACACAGATAAAGAAGAGTTAAAAATTAGGTATGCCTATCAAATTGTTGAGCAATAAACAGGTGAAATTTTGAAGACTGGGGGAAGACAAACTCCCACTAAAAAACATCAGTAAAACAAGTAATTGCTTTGGTGTTGTGTAGGTGCAATACTTAATACCAACCTAACCATGACAGAATGTGAATTATAGCATTCTACACATACCTTACAGAATCTGCATATGGCAATTGCTCTCCCATTCATCTCCTTACTTGTTAAGGGGGAAATGGAAAAAAAATCTTTGCTTTTAAAAGAAAAATGATGTAGCCAGTTTTTATGTGCACATCTGAAGTTCACAACTTTCACACAACACTTCCTTGTATCTAAAAAGAGTATATGCATTTTAATTGTAGCTAAATTTGTATTTCTACAGAGGAGAAAAAACACTCCAGCATAAAGAAGCATAAACCCATGAAATTTTCTAAGAGTATAGATACGAGCATTTCTCCAGAACTACAGAATGGATTCAAATAATGGTATTTTTAGAGCATTTATAAATAACTGCAAGTAATTTTATGGCTCTTATGTCTAAAATAATATTTCTATCAAATCCAGAAGAATATGTCTATAATTCACAAGCACTAACAATTTCACATGTGTATTCTGAGTGGCCTAAGGTCTGCCAGTACACACACATGTGTTTCTTGGAGATAAGAACAGTCCCCATCTTCAAAATGGGACAGTGAGTCACAGGACTTAGGGAAAAAAAAAAGAAAAAAAAGCCTAATGCCCAAATTTGACAGCATGTTAAGAGTTTGCTTTTGCTTCTAGTTATTGTAAATGCTTTAGAAAACATTAAGAAGAGGGTAGCACATAGATAGGGTAAAAGAAACACCACATTCAATGCTGTAAAAAGCGATTTTTGACTGTCAGTACTTTGGGAGCAGTTTGGAAGGCAGAAAAATGACACAGGATTACAGTGCTGCTTTCCGGCAGATAAACAGTTTATTCCCCTTCCGTGACTGTCTAACATATCCCTAAGAGCACTGTGTTCTCTATTTACCTTTATCCATTTGTTATTTTACATTTCATAGAAAAATCTAAAAATGACACTCCTTCAATGCCAAAATGATTGTAACAAATGAAAACAAAGTGCTGCCAACATTTACGAAACAGACTAGATCTGAGGTTTCTCTGGGATCAAAGAAACTTTTAAAATAACATAATTCTGATTTAAAATGGAATTTTCAAAGAAGCAACTTCTACAGTTGTGCCCTAAAGCTCAGGCCACAAAAATCCCCCAAACAAACAGCCCCCCTCCACTACCTAAAAACAGCCCCAACAAAAAAACCCAAATGTCTATCTTCTATTTCTATTCAGAAATTTAAATAAGCCAACACAGGAAGTGTACACACCCCCAAACAACGACTCATACACTGATGGACTTGGAAGTCTTCTTCATTTTTGATTAGAAGTTTACATTAAAAATGTGTTTCAAGGAAAATGCATTTGGTTTGATAACTGCACAGGAAATCAGAACTGCTGTCTGCTACCAATAGCTCTCTCCCCAAGTGATTATCTTTTCCTTGAAACAGTGGCATTATAGTCCAAGATTAAAAACTGTACTAAATAGTTTTATAGCAAGAGGAAAATTGGGAAAGTTGAGACAGGACATGCTGAGAGCAGCAAAGACTGCTCTTTCAATTTAATTTTCTTTCTTTTTGTACCTTTGCAAGTCTTGCCCTTTTAATGAGATCATTGAGCTTCCTCACAGCAGCCTTCTGGGGGAGGCTCTGGATGTCCTTGAAGAGATCCTGTGCCTCGGCTTCGAAGAGTCTCCGGTTGTCTGTGTTCCGCAGAGGATGCGCCCAGAAGGAGCCGATGTAGACGCGCAGCACCTCGGGCGTGTCGATCACCTTCCCCAGGGACCACATCAGAGCACCGTAGACCCTCATCAGCTGCTGAGTGTCCACCTGGTCAGCCTTGTTGAGCACCACTCGAATCTTGTCATCCTGGCCCCGGAATGACTTAATGGCCTCTGAAAACTCATCAGATATATCCAGCTTGTGGGCGTCAAAAAGGAGGATGATTCGGTCAACCCTCTCAGCAAACCACTGGAGGACTTGGCAGAAGTCGTAGCCTGAAGGAAGAACACACAAGTCTTACCATTCAGAAAAGTGAATCCTGGAGAACCTAGGGCTGGGAATAGAGAACAAGAGGATAAAAGCCTCTCCCTGAGGGCAAAAAGGAGATTTATTACTCAAGAGGACAGTATCTATGGACAGTGAGGTCAGGACAACTGTATCCTGCATTTCTTTGGGCCAGTCGCACTATTACCACCTTTTGTTTTTATCACTGCCCTTTTTTCTGTCTCACATCCACATTTGCCTCTTTCCAGGAGTCTGGTTCCAGCACAGCACCCAAGATAACAGGACTGTGGGACTCTGATCACAATCTCTCTTCCTCACTACCAACATCAGTCACTGCTTATCTGAATTAACAAGGAAAATGGTGCAAGTGTAGCATTCCAGTGCAAGCCAGCAAACAGAAGTATTTGCATTTTAAAACCATTATTAAACTCATCTCTCCTGATCTTGCAACACTTGCTGTTATTTTTGCCAAGCACACTAAAAAGTACGATTTACATGTAATGGGATTGCATGGCAGATTACAGAACAGAAGCAGTGACCTTTCTGCTCACCTGAAACAAGATTTATCACGTTCTAAAGGAAAGCCTATTCACAGCACCTGTCTAAATGCTTTTACATGTTCAGCTGGTACCTAATCCACACAACAAATACTATTCAGGAACTCCTTACTCAGAAGTGACACAGCTAATCCGCAGTGTCACTGCTGGTGATGCAGCTTTGGGTTTGGCATGCATGTGACTCATCTAGTATGAGTAAGGAACAGCAAAGAACGTACTGGGAGCTTTTTTATTTATAAAAAAAACCAGTATCCATTTCCCCCGAACTCCTTCCCCGCACTTTTCAAAGTGTCTTGCCTTTACACCATTTGATCATGAACGAAACACCCCCTCCCTTCCTAAACAGGGTTCCTCCCTGCATCCTGCCAGCCACTCATTTTTCCTTCCAAATCCTGCAGACCACACAGACATTTCTGTCTGCAAGGGCGTGAACACCACCGGTGATGTCGCAGAAGCAGCACAGAGACGGGCATTGTCTGACCAGGGGACAATGCTGGCAGACATCTGCACATTCTCCTCCAGCCACTTACACTGCCCTGCACTGACAGGCAGGAAGCTTCTGGCACATCCTCCTGCCGACAGCAGGAGCGGGAAAGGTCTGTCTTGAGACATCTTTGAATGTCACCTTCTGTGTATACTTCTGACCCTTCAAGAAATCAGCTCCTACATCTGTGGTTTGGATGCTTTCCAGAGTTAAATATAGAGCATGCTGGGAAATTGTGCATGTTTTCTAATTTTACTTAGTTTCTTTTCTGTTTTCCTGCATGTTAGAATGAAAGTTAATATTTGAGCCCTCTCTTAGTCTCAGAAGGCTTCATCTTACTCCTAGTGATACCTGTCAAATGTTAATATTATACAGATGTTACATTCATTCATAGGTAAATACGAACGTTTGTAGCTAGTGAGATGGAAAAAAAAAACAACAACAAAGAAAAAAGTTCTTACACTGAGGCCCTGTAATGTAATTCTTCCATCAAACATTTTAAATAAGAAATGCTGCAGCTTACAAATGTTAGACACAAGCTAAACTTCTAGAAAGCAGCACATTCTCTGTCAGAGACACATTCAGGGATAGCAGAAAACATCCTGCTTACATTTGCACACAATAATTTAGAAAGACAAAGCAACTCAAACTTCAAAATGTGCTAAATTAGACTTACAAGTATGTTTAAATCAGACTGACTCCTCCAGGAAGCAGGTCAAACAATTCTTGCTGTGTGCAGCATCACAGGATAGGTCAAGTTTGTGCTCCACAAAACCACCTATATATATGCAAGCTGCATAAACAGCCCAAAAGCCATTTACAGGAAATGCATCTGACAATGCAGCGTTTCAGCCAAGGTTGAGTGTAGTAATTTCTAGTCATGACAGTGTGGAATATGTGTATGCAATAAATGCATAGGCACTTGCAGATAACTTCTTTATGCTGATGCCTAAGTACATGAAACCTTTATTTAACCTGCCCTCAAAGCCTGGGACAGTGAGAGAACAGTGCTTTAAAGTCAACTCCCAAAACCTCATGCTTGATACAACCACACTTTAAACATGATTAAACCTAACAGCATACAGGAGAACCACACCTGATAAAAGAACTATGAAAAGGGATACACTCAAGACAATCTTTAACATATGGAAAAAAAATCATGAAATGCCATCTAATCAAGTTGTAGGCTATGAAACAGGTAAGAGTTTGAGGTAATCACTGACCTACATCTAATTAGGTGAAAGTCTACCATGCCAAAGGGCAGACCAGCTAGGCTGTAATAATTGATAAGGCACATACCACCAAGACAAGGAGTTTCTGAACAACAAGAGAACAAGAGCCATGTTTTGCTAAATCACAGGAGCAATTCTAGATGGTAGTCAAGAGTCATGGTCCTCCAGGCAACACAGGACTACCAGTGAAACATAACCTGGAGTGAAATGCAACTCTGTCCTGCACTTGGAAGTCTGAGACCTCTACACCAATACCTAATGGTGTTGAATTTGGTTACACAATTGCTCACTTTTTCAATGGCATATAAATATGATACTCTAGTATTCTGCTCATTTCATGTTCCCTTCCACACTATTAAAAAAGGGGCAACAGATACTTGAATGCTGCCAAACATACTTTTCTCTTGATTTAACAAGCGAAGAAGGGGTGGGATGCACCTAGTTTTAACTTGAGGACGAAAAAGAGAGCTGGAATCCACAATGGAGAAGCAGACCACCACTGATTTTACCAGATTGTGTAAACTGGGATCTAAATATTTTGTGGACATTTTATGAGAAGATTTTTTTTAGGACTAAAAATCATTAATTATACACCCAATTTCTTCTGTCTAAAATAAGACTGCCAACATGAGGTATTTGTTTTATTTCTGGTTTCACAACATTCAAGCCTTTGCTTGCAAAGTTGTAGAGCTCTCATGCTGTTCATCTCTACTATTTCACCAACACATCACATAACCAATTTATAGTTTATTTCCTCTGACAGAGATATGAAACACAAGTTTCCATTTCTTAAGTTAAGGTCTGAAAACAGCGGGCAGCATAAGCCACACCCTGCATCACTACCACTTACAACTCCACAGAAAAGCAGCATGCACTTAAATGCAGCTGAAGAACGCAAGGAAGAAAGTTGTTTACATTACACTGTTCTGTTTAAATAGTTTCTCAAGACAGGCTAATGTTTAAAACAGCTCGATAAACAGTGCTCAGTTCTCTGCAGAATTTTCATATTATTAAAAATATTCTCTTTCTCCTCAAACCATTTGACTTCCTCTTTTGACTGTATTGTATTATGGCATGACTGAGCAACCTTAAGAAGCAGCTCTAGCAGCTGTGCCCCACAATAAACAAACCCACCTTATTTATAGCCCCACCCCAGAATTTTCCAGACATGACCAACCTACATGTCTGAAACTAAGCTATTACAAAACACTTCTTCATTCATGAGCTTCAATAGTATATATAAGAGACATTATTACTTCATGGAATGCAATTAAAATGATGAAAATAAGCCTTTTTCTAGGGAGTGACAAAGCACTTATTAGTCAACAGAACATGCAACTGTAGCCATTAGCAGCCATAGCCGCAGGATGACAGAAATACCAACCCCCAGCTTTCAAGAGAAGGAATTCCAAAGCCAACATTCAGACTTAAAATATGGTTTGTACAGGGCTTGCAGTACAAAAATATGAAAGACCACCACACACTACCATTAAAACAGGCTCCTCAAAGATTAAAATGCTGTTTTGTCCAGTACAGCAGAAAAAATTTAGAGCGCTTGGTTACTATAAAGCTCTGCAACTCACCTCTGCTGATGCGCTGCTTCTCTCCAGAGAGAATTCCAGGGCTGTCAATAATACTGATGCTCTTCAGCACCTCGTTTGGAAGCTGAGAACACATGAACCTGCAGGAAAGGAGAAAAAAAAAATAATTAATAATAGCTCATATGCAGATTGTTGCCTGAGAGCTCCCCATTATATATCTGGTTTTTGAAAGAATCAAGTGAGATTCAAAAATTTTCTGAATTGTGGACAACCTCTGTTTTGCAACCCTACATGTTTAAGAAAAATTATGAAAAGAGCTTCTCAAAAAAGAAAATACAAGGAAATCTTGTAAAACTGTACGTCTAAGCACTGATAAGACTTAAAATTTTGCAAGAGCTGACAACTTGGGCTTTAAATGCAACATTGAAAAGACTCCATCAAACCATCATTTTACTAGGACCAAAATTAGTACACACGAGAGAAAATTCTTCATGTACTCCAGCTTATGCCCAGACTCAAAGACTGAAAAGGGGAGCAAGCAGAAAGCCACACTGACAATATATTAGTGTTCCAGTCCCTGCCACATCTCCCTGTCACCTGATTTAGCAGTGTTGGAATGATCCCTACTCCTTAACCCACCACTCTCACACAAACGCAGCCAGAACTATCACACTGCCAGAAGCAAGAGTTCCAGTTACACCCAGCATGCTCTGAACAATAATCTCCTGCCCCTGCAACAGGAGGAAAATTCAATGGCAGCATTACAGAAAAATAAATAATTCACAAGGACTCTAAAAGCTGTGCAGAGCACGTGTTGCATGCAAGTGATGCTTCTGGGATAGTTACTGACTGAAGAACTTCACTGCTCTTCATCATAACCTGCCTTTAAGAGATTTGCATAAGAGTTTAATCTTCTTATCAGGGAGCACACAGAATAACCCACCCTCCTCCTGTGAGGCTGCCCCACACAGGGTTAAGCTGCAGCCTCAGGCCCCAAGACTGGGCTGCCCTACATCAATCTATGGCTTCACAAAGCACACTGCCCCAGAAAACAGCGTATCACAGACAGGAAATCATAGCTACGCCAAGGTCAAACAAGACTTTTAAAGCCTTGGATGATCTGAGTCAGGAAGTGCTCAGCCAGTCAAGTATCAGACACAAAATATAAACTATATCAAAGTCTAGATGGTATTTTATACAATACAAATCATTCAAAATAATTTGGGAAGAGTCCTAACACCTCACTTCACCTTGTTCTGCAAGAGACCTTGTAGCAATGAGCCTTTAACAAAAGCACACAGTGTGGCTTCTTGGATAAAACAGAAAAGGCAGTATCACCTGCGCCTCTCCTTGAAACCCAAAAGGGCATAGGAAACAGCACCATCTAAGCCTGATGGAACCAGAGGGTATGTAAACATAGTGTAAAATGTATTGTTTGTTTTAGTGGGACACCAGGTATAAAAAATACCTTGTATCTGAAGCAAACTCTTTCACTAGAAAGTTTTCTACTAGCTTAAGAAATATTTTCGAAAGAGCAGTGAGGTACTAGTTGAGAAAATTACAGTAATTTCATGACTATAAGGCGCACCATTTGACTAAAATTTTGGTTGAAACCCCGAAGTCCGCCTTATAATGTGGTGCGTCTTATCTATGGACAAACATTGGAAATTTGCCAACCCGGAAGCGAGAGTCACACCAGCGGTGGGCGGGAGTGCCAGGGCTCATGGCACAGGGAGGGCGCCTGGGACTGCGTTTAAAGGCTATGCTGATCTGTGAAAAATGTTTGCCAATTGAGCACCTGCCAGTAAACTCCGTGATTGCGCGATTCCGATTCTGTTACTAATTCATTACTTTGTTGCGCATGGATCCTCGCTGCAGAAAAAAGGTGCGCCTTATAGTCCGGTGCGCCTTATAGCTGTGAAATTACTGCACATTATTTGAACTTGCCAAAATCTAAAAGCACTGCTGTATCAAAGCAAACAATTACATGGAAGCATAATGGATGTGTGTGTGTTTAAGTGACAAGGAAAATACATTTCATCATGTGAACATTACAAAAATACATACATCACTAGTAGGTACAGTATGAAGTAGCTTTCATAAATTTGAAAGTGTGAAGACTGAATTTTTATGTATATTTTTTCTTATTGCTCTCATTCAACCTTAGAAAGCTCAGTGCTTGTTCAGTATCACCAAGATGTTTCTAGCCCTGTGATATAGGAAAAAAGGCATTGTTATGCCAGCTGAACAATACAGCACTGTCTTGACTCAGGCACCACCCAAACTGGGGCAGCTGGAAAAGACCATGAGAGAAAATAGAGTATTACAGGCACAGAAATGCAGACATTGCCATCTTTGCAGCAGTCATTAGTGGCAATGGAAGGAAAAAAGCACATGCTAAACACATAGGAAACAGAAGCAAGAACTCATAATTAACTGCTTGTTAGCTTTTAGAATACATCCATAAGATAAAGATGAAAAATGGGTTAAAAATCTTGCCTCAAACTAGTATTTTAGACAACTTAAAACTGTAATGACAGTGGTATTTGAGTATCCCTTTTCAACACTGAGACCTACTTCTTAACATACCACTTCATGCAGGACACATTAGTGCTGCATCATGAAAAACACCTGAATGACAGACTGAAAAAAGTGTTACAAAAAGAGCTGTATAAATGAGATGACTGTAATTTCTTAGGACACATCAAAATAGACCAGGACCATGCATTTCTTCTCAGCAGCACTAATTTTTTCCCATGATTTTCTAGTATAATGCAGTATTTTTCCCTCACCACCATCCAAGGGCACACTAGGTCCTGTCCCCCTACCATTTCCTCTCCAACTTTTCTTAAAAGCACACAGGATAAGTAAGAGATTAATAGAACACCTCCCACACGCAATGGGATCCAGGGGGCAATTAGAAGAGGTCATGGAAAAAGACAAAAGCAAGGTAACATCAATAAATAAATGCAGGTAATTACTAAGTACAAGCCTTGATTGTGATACCGTGCTCTTGTTTGTTTCATTTTTTCCATTACCTCAGTCCCTGTTTCCTGTCATTTGGATTGTTATACTTGGATGAAAAGGGCACTCAGCTTCATAGTCTAAGTGTTCATAGCCTTAAGTTCCTCCATAAAAAAAACCACTGGGTTTGGGAAACCATTTAAAAAATAAAATGGGTGGGATGGGCTGTGGGGAAGTAGAGAAAAGTCTATTAAGGCAGGAGTGAAAAATGTAGTATTGGATAAAAAGAATGGTCATCATGGTAAATGTGAGAAGGCAAAGAAAAATATGTGCTATGATTACAGGTATCCTGGTAGGAACTCAGAGATACTGAAGCCTAATACAATTTCATCTAAGCAAAGTCAGAAAGAGAAAGGAGTTGGTAAGTTTTGAAAAATTCTAGGGAAAGATAAGCATCTAGATCTCTGCTGAGTAACTAACGACTAAGTGTGACTGTTGGGGAAGATAAGGGTGCTCACAGCACTTCAATGTAACAATATCCCACTCACCAAAAGAACTGGAATAATTTAGTCCCTTACTTTGAAAGTACATCTTTTTAGCCAGCCAATAATCTTGCTTACATAACGGCTGGAACCTGACACAACTAGTTAGATGACTTAGGCAAAAAATTACATTGCCACTCATCCAAACAAGCACATAACATTATTAAATGTGCTGTGCAAATATTTGACTATTATGCAAAATACAATTCATATAATTCGTGTTATATTAATTTTTTAGATAGAGCACAATGATCAGGAAAGGGAGAAACAGAATAGGAAGACAGAATTTAGCCAATCATCTCAAACTTGTTATTTAAAATGGGACTTGACTACAGCTTCCCACAGCACATATTCTTATCTCTGCAAAGTGACAGCCAAGCCAACTGTATGCAGCTATAAACTTTCTTCTTTGAATAAGCACAGCAAGAGATAAAACTGTACATGATGAACTTTTAACACGCATGCCAGGATTTATCAGCCAAACAGGAAAGTTTATTGTTAAAAAGAACCAATTTAGATAATTGGCTCTCAAAGTGAGGCCTCCACGTCAAGCTACCATCAAATACAGGAAGAAAACAAGGTGATTGCTCAGACAATAAGAACAGAGTTATTAGTAATTAACTTCCAACTCAAAAAGTTTAGCACTTACTGTCAAAATATTCACAGCCCCTGAACAGCTTTTCCCTTTTTACAAACACAGCAGAAATTAACACCATGTCCCTGGTCTGTGGAACTACCTGAACACCCATGTAGTCGATATTAAAGACTTAACAGCTTGAATTTTTATTTTATCCACAGACCACATTTTCCATTATTTTAGGTCTCTCAGGTCTACGTATCCCAGCAATTCATGATTTTAAATAGCTATATCAAGATATCCAATTAAATCAGTGGAAAGGAACAAGACAACAGCAAAGGAAAAATATTTATTCCTTTTTTTTTTTTTTTTTTAATGGTAGCTTTTAAAAATATTACTAACCTATCAGTTTTCCTGAGTACAATTTTTGCATAAACTTATGCTGAGTTCTGCCTGGCATCATGCCTCACAGACAAGTCACCTAGGGGATCATTTCTACAGTTTTCTGTGAACTGGCTTTATTTTCTATTCAGATAATTGAATATCTCTATCGTAATGCCAGCCTACCTGGTACTGCCTTTCTTTGTTTAATTCATTTGAACTGCCAACATTCCTGCTTGTATTTGAATGTTTACTCCATACTGTTCAAAACAGAACATCCCAAAATTCAAATGTAGTCATCAGAAGACAGAAAGCAAGATGATTGTACCTGTTCAGGAAAGCATTTCCAAAGCGGCCCAGTTTCCGGAACGGCTTCTTAGGATCAACAACTAGGGCATTTCCAGGAACATTTCCTTCTGTTTCTCCATACATTACAGCAATAAAGGAATCTGTGGTAGGCTCGGGACCAATCCGCATGCCTGGAAAGTCTTGCTCAAGCAGGTATCTGGAGGTGGAGAACATAAAGATGGATTTATACACAATAGCTATATTTATACCTAAATATTCCAAAAGAATGAATTATTGGGATCCTTGGCAAAAGCAAATACCTATAATTCACTTGAAAATTCCCAAGGATATGCATATTCAATAAGAATAAGATTACATTTACCTGAATTTCATTATTCCTGTTAACTGGGGAAGAAGGAATAGAATGAAATTCATTTTTCACAACATCTAAGTAAAAGGAAAAAGTAAAGGATAAAGGTTACACTACAAAACATCTGCTTTTCTGAGTGTTTTCAAGCCTATACCAGTGCTGCTGGGAATGGTTTGAGGCTGCATGTGAGCAGATTCAGTTGGGTGAAAGATCTAATCCTTTAATAAACTCGGTGATCTCACCAACTTCAACTCATGCTACAAGAGGCAGAGAGAACCATTATGAGACAGGAAATTTTTATCTGTTTGGGAGTGAGGAATTTTTTTTTCTTTTTACCTGCATATCAAAAAGTAATTGTTAGTAAGTCAGATCTGCAGAACCTTAAGCCTAACAGCAAAGTACTTCCAAAGGGCATCAAGTCAGATAGTGCTCTACCCCCAGAAACCATCTTGCACCTCCCTTTGAGCAGTCCACTGACAGAAGACACAGGCAGCACATTCTCACAGAGCCAACCCTTGGCTTTCCAGACAGCAGGGTCTGAAATTAAGTGGATATTTAAATATTAAAGCTTAAAGGAACCAGGGCATTTATTTACATAAAAAGCCTGTCTGCATCCCTTCAAGCAGCCCCAAGTCCTTCCAAACAGAGCAAACCTCCCTCCAGCACACACTCTATGACAACTGCCATCCTTAATGAGACACAGACACTATGCTAAACACTGCTAAATTTTGAACATGGATGTCAACATGTCACAACGGCACCATCTTGGTGCTCAAGACTAAAACAAAATGCTTTCAATGTCACCCTGCAGTTCTAAGAAAATCAAGTACAATTTAACTATTTACATAATCAAAAATGGATTTGCATGAGAATTCTTCAGGCACAGGTGGTGGTCCTGCATACAACTACAGCACTAGCTACATTTTAGTGCATGTATATTAACACTGCTCTTTTAATAAAGGTTTATTCTGGACTTAATCCAACAGTGCTATGTCTATTCTGCTGTATTTTCCTACATCAATACTGATTAGAGAGGATTTGCTGGCTGCTTTTGCTACAAAAAGCATTTTACATAGTATCTGTATTTGCTGAACAATCTCTGTCTTCAAATACAGTATCCAAGCACTCACAAACTTTATAGATCAATGCACAGAAATTGAATTTAAGGAACTAAATATATGTTACATATTTCAAACACTGTTTTCCACTAGCCTTAGCAAACTGGTTCCAATTAGCTCAACCTACAATCAGGGAGCACGGAACAGTTATTTGCATGAGATTTCCTGTAGCCTTCTGCTTCCAAAAAAAGAAATTTTAAAAATGCCAATACTAAAAATTGTGAGGAAGGAGGAACACAAGAACAATCATGCCAGAACATGCCAAAGTCAATCTCTTTTATCTCCAGAATAAGCTGTACCTAACGGACAGTAACAGTGAAATAAAACTGACCACTCTCCAAAAGCAAACAAAACAATACTCAAACCTTTCTGCCCACGCAGGTTTGTAAAATGCAGCACATCCCTCACTGTACAAATTAGATCATGAAATAATCTAAATGAAATGAAGACAAAACTTTTTCAATTGCTCACCAGTGGAACCCCTCAAGAAAACCCAGGATTAGCAAGTGTTGTGGCAACAGCAGAACACCTCAAACACCAAAGCATGTTCCCACCTCTTCATAAAATATCACTGCAGACCAGAGCTCTCTAAAACAGGATGCCAAGGTTAACTCACAAGAGCCACTAAAATTTTCCAGATTGGAGCTATTCACAGCTTTGATTTTTGAAAGAACAATTATACTTCTCTCTTCTAAAATAAGGTTTTTAACTTGCCATGCTAAAGTGTTCTATTTCAAGCACTGCTTTTCCTCACTGTCGTTCTTTTAAAAGAGAAAGGGTCTCTAAGAGACTTGTAAATAAGCTCTTCTCTTGATACAAATTGCTATTCCCAGGCTTCTGCTGACAGAGGCAGCAAATCATAAGGTGACAGACAACATATACAAGAAGATGCTCCAAGAGCAGCACTAAAGAACATCTATTGAATCAAATGCACAGGAGTGAAGTCCCACATCCCAGGTTAAGGAAAGCTACAAGGTGGGATCTAAATGCAGGAGCAGGCACCTCCAGGGTAACAGGATAATTGCCACCTATCATAGGCTCATAAATTACGGCATGATTATGGACATTCAGTGGTGATGGTCTTTTAGATGCCTAAAAAGGTGATTCCATGGCCTGCTCATTAATTTGCTGCAAGTTTAAAGTTACAAATATGGAGTACCTTTCAGAATTTCCAACATCTTTGTTTGCTGCTCTAAACTTGATAGTGCAAATTGAGATTAGGTGTTCATTGAAATTACTAAACCACAATAAAGTGCCACTGAACAACTATGATACTCCCAAGTTAATGTCACAAAGGCAGCTTTAAAAAACCAGTCTTTTAGAGTGATAACAATCCAGGAATGCAAGACCTCCTTCCAAATACCAAGCCCCACCCAACAGTCACAATGCTCTGCCTAGTACAACTATTTAACAGACACAGAAAACACTTTGCAGCACAGGTATTTTCCATTAAAACTGGCTCACAATTGCACGTCAAGAACCAGTACAGACTAAAATAAACCTCTTCTTGAGCACTGGCTGTGCTCAAGTGTGATGGGTTTGGCTGGGACAAGAACTAGTATGGAGCACTGTTTTAGATCTGTGCTGAAAAGTGTTGGCAATACAGGGATTTCTTCATTACTGCTGAGCAGCACTTGCACAAAACCACAGCCTTTTGAACAAAGAATAAAGAGGGGATACAGCTGGGACAGCTGATCCCAGCTGACCCAAGGGATGTCCTGCACCATATGGCATCGTGCTTAGCATACAAAGCTAGGGGAAAAAGGAAGGAGGAAACACTTGGAATGACAGCATTTTCTCTTCCCAGGTCACTGTTATGTACGCTAGAGCCCTGCTTTCTGGGAATACCTGAACAGCTGCCTGCCCTTGGAAAGTAGTGAATAACTCCTTGCTTTGCCTTGCCTGTGATGCTTTCATTGTACCTACTAAACTGTTGCTGTCTCACACCATGAGTTTTCTCCCTTTTACCACTCTGATTCTCTCCTCCATCTCACTGTGCAGGGTGAGTGGCTGTGTGGTGCTTGGTTGCAAGCTGGAGTTGTGGGGTAGACTGAGCCAGAACAAGCTTATCACACCTCTCAGCAGGAAAGACCAATTTTATACACAAAAGGTGAGAGCAGTCTGTAAACTGAAAAACTGCCAATGTTTCTGTACCAAATACTATGTTAGCATGGGAAAATACCTGGATTTTCAGCATCTGCCTTGCTCTTCTGAGGAATTTTCAGCAGAGAAGGAGTTCAAAAAGGTTCACAGGAAGAATGCTTAAAAATAGCCAATGCCCCAAAGACAGTCTAGATCAAACAACAGACATCCTGTTGATTCTTCTCTCTTTGTTTTACCTGGGCTATAACCTTTCAGCTTTGCCAATAAACATTCATCTATGTTCCTCTGCAAGATGTATAGCCGGACTATAGGAAACTAGTTTACAAAGTTCCAGAGATAGAAAAGATTACTCACAGTAATTACCACCTAAAGTCTAAATGCATTAGCTAGGTCACACTAATGCACAAAAGCAAGGGAGCTGGACAGAGCAGCACTGAACAGGGATTCCCTGTGACGCACTGGAAGATAAACTCCTGGCTGCTTTATAGGGCTGCTCACCTCCATACTACATCCTGCACCAAGTACTCAGTTTTTTTTTAACACAGCAAAACTAGCAGATGTTTGTTTTAGTGAAAGAATTCTGCTCTAAATAACTCAAAGCTTTCATGTACAGCTAATGAAGAAGTCACAGCTTTCACCCAAAGAAACTAAGAGGGACCTTCCTCTCACTTCACCTCTAAAGAAACAGATGCAGCTGCACAAGTGATCACAAGCTACCTGCAGAGTCCACACATCATGCACAGAAAAGGGTGCTTTCACAAAAGTCAGCTCTGGCTGAGTTAAATAGCAGGAAGTTTACAATTTTTAACCTCTGAGTAATACCTGTAAAAGCACAACCTGGCAATTTGAGGAATTTACTTCTGGTTTGTCTCAAGTTGTTAAGCTCGTTTAAAAAAAACCACCGAACAGTCTCCCACTCTTTTAAAACAGAATGAAACAAAGTACCTCCTATCTCTTTTCCATACAGTACAATTCTCCTCTCCTGTCCCTCTCTTTCCCACTTTTTTTTCCAAAACAGGCATGAGAAATTGAGACAATTATAGAAGCTGCAAGGCCAGGCAGCTCTCATGTAAGATAACAATTGGCTCTCACCATACTCCCACTTCATTAAACACAATCGGACAAGCATTAACATTTGGAAGTATTTGTTTGAATTGTCAGCATTGTCAAACATGTGAATAAAACTATCACCACACTACACCTCAGACAGCAAAACTGACTGGTTTCACTGCATTGTTCCAAGTGGCAAAGCGGATAAACAGCACTGAGTGAAAAAACATAAGAGCTGTTAGAAACCTGGAAGTGTTTGTTTGCATATCTTAATCTCCAGGGACATTTAGTCACTGGTACATCAGTGTTTTCCATGAAGACTTAGTGGAAGGAACTGGGTGGGTATGGATGTGTCAGAGGTATGAAAATGTGAAGTTCTCACGTTAACGTCTCAATCAAAGTAAATCCCAAGTGAATTTTTGGCAGCTAAATAGAATTGTTATGTTCACACATAAACTCAATAGTAAACACTTAGGTAGACCTAATATGCCCTCCTGACTATGAAGTCAAGAAATGTGAACAAAAAGCAGTTTTAATAATTTTAAGCAGTTTTTAACTGTTTGCTTAAGATTTTAAATATTTGCTTATTAAAAGGTTTGGAGGAATAAATTCCATATACCCCTACTTCATTCTAAGAAAAATCATCTACAACAAATATAGGATTATAGCAATCTTGAGAGGGTATGAGATTTTTCCATGAGAGTTCAGCCTTTCAGAGGGGAAATTTATTTCTGGCTGACCTGGACACAATAATATTTTCCCATGTCTTCTTGTGAGTCTTGCAATAGCATGCAAGAACTTCTCTTTTTTCGCCCTTCTTTTTCTCCTCTAAACTGGATTTTGAGTAACAGTCACTGTGACACTACTGTCTAAGCTGTTCATCTTCAGTGGAGCATTTTTCCATGCTGATTCAGACAATTATCTATGCTATAGAAAATGCTGAGGTAATGAATGTTGATCATACTGAGATCCTTTAGCAGCAATAAAAGATATCCTGCTACAGATTCGGGCTCTACAGTCAATGCCTGTTTTCTCCAATACACCTTGTACAAAATTTTTAACTGCTCTGCAAGTCGTACCTAAAATGGGATAAAGAGGGTAAAAAGAAGGGCACATCACTGAAATCACCTCTTGCATCAAGTCATGTATTTAAATAAAGCATGTGAGAAAGCATCTTTGAAAACTTCAGCTCGGCCAAAATTGTGTGGGCATCTTCACCCAGCACTGAGAAATGCTAAATAAAATCTGGCAAGAGCTGTAATAAAGGATAGGTCTTTTCTCATTCAGACTGTACATTACTATCAGACAACCCTTTTCCCTCAGTATTTTATTACTACAGTGACAACAAGTTATTCACAAAGCAACAGTACCAAAATACACCTAACTCACTGCAAGGAATATTAATGCTTCTAAGCACAATACTGACCTGTCACTTCAGTCAAATATGGGCAGCTATAAAAGACAGAAAAGCTGAATGTCCACAAATCAAGAATCTGTGCCCAGAACCAAGGCAAACTCTTACAGGAGGCGGAACACAGAGTTTTCTATGAATTGCAAAACACAGAACAACGCTGCTGACAGGCAGAACAAGTTCTGGTATGCACATACTTGTCACCATACTGCCTTCCTCTGCATTACCTGTGCTTTCCTCATCTTGTCCACAAGCCAACTAATAACATTTATCTGGAAATATATAATAACAGGACAACTGCAATTTTAAAGAAGAAAATGAATGAGTATGCCTAGAGAAATGTTGGAAAAATCCAGATCAACAACCCCTCCCCCCCTCACCCAGTGACTGTTTATGGAGATCCTGAATCTAACTTTGTTTTATTTTAATTACAGCCCTATTTCTATTTTTGAAGTATTCCTCTGAGCAACACCACTTTGTGTGTTGGTGGGAATTCAGCAATAATGACCAAAGAAACCATGTTCAACTTCAAGCTTTCAATTGGCTAGTTGTAAAACCTGAAAAGACACATGATTAGTTCTGTAAACATCTGAAAAGCTCCCAGGTGATTAAAGGTAAACATTGATCTTCAGTGGAGAGGAGAGGCAGGTATTTTGTAATGCAAGAAGAATGGTGTTATGGCAAGGCTGCCCATAATCTTTGAACCTGAAAGATAAATACTTGTAAATTTTACAGAAGGTCTGTAATGAACTTCAGATATAAGTAGGTCAAAATGTGAACCAAGTGACCCCTCAGTGTCTTTTGCAGAGTTGGGCAAAACCTTAGACTGATTTGTAAGGGGCATGTGAGAGGGAAACTCAGACGTATTCAAAATATTTACAGATTCATGGTACTGTGCTTACCCGAGATATGCTTCAGCTTCCTCAAAATGTATTACTAAGAAATTTAGAAATAAGGAATACAGGAAAGGCAGAAAATACTACAACAGGACCACTGTTAAGCTGCCTCAGTAGTGATACTGCTTCTTCAATGTAAGTGATCAAAATAAAAGCACGTGGAAGACTTTCTGAAAACTCCACGTGTTTTCTGCCCAAAACTCTTGTCACCTCACTCTTGTATGATCACATCCGATCTGTGCATTAAGCTACTTTTGGGAAAGAAAGGGTTGGAGATAAGGCCAAGTGATCCCTCCCGGCCGGCGCAGTCATACCATTTTAGCACGGTATGGTTTTCCTTTGAAAGAGCCTAGAGATTAAAACAACTAAGGGGAAGTAGACAACCCGGTTACACGTTCTCATCAGAACATGAAACAGAATATTCAACAGGAAACAAGCGGCGAGCTACGGAGCGCGTACCAGGCTCGGGAGCGGCACCAGCCCGGACGGGGCACGGAGCTCTCGCTGGGAGGGCGGCTGGCACGGCTCCGCCCGCCTCGGCTCGCACCCCGCGGGGCAGCTCTGCCCAGAGCGTGGGAGGGATTTAGCGCAGACAGCAGCACCGCGGCACGAGGTCAGGAGGTGAGCATGAGGGTGAGCATGAGGGTGAGCGAGGGGCCGCGGGCCGAGGCTCCGGGTCCGGCCGGCGCTCCCGGGGCTCACCTACCGGATGAACGTGGTCTTGCCGGTGCTGTACTGCCCCACCAGCAGCACCATGGGCTTGTTCTCGAAGTCGGCCTCCTCCAGGGCGGGCGAGTGGAACTCATGGAAGCGGTAGTGCTCCTCCAGCGGCAGCAGCTTGCGGAGGTAGAGGTCCCGCAGCCCGCCGGTCACGGTCTGCACCACGTCGGTGCCGCCGCCGCGCTCCCGCCCTCCGCCCTGCTTCCCCAGCCAGCTGAACATCCCGCCGCACTGCCACAGCCACAGCCACTGCCGCCACCACAGCCTCTGTCAGCGCCGCTCTGGCCGCCGCCGCGGGCCCGCCCCGGGCCCGGCCCGGGCAGAGGCGGTGCCAGCAGCGCTGCTCCACTCAGCTACGGGGCCGGGCGGGGCCCTCTCCCTGCGGCACACACCCTTGCAGCCGGGTGGGTTTGGGGTTTTCCTGAAGGGGAAGGCGCTGTGGCTTTTTTTCCCGGATCCGAGGAATACGTTATATATTTCTTTTTTTATTTTCTTTTCTTTTTTGGCCACAAGCCCGGCTCTGGAGGTTAAGTGCGCTCCCTCAGCCCCTTGCGATGAAATCCGGAAACCCTTTGACAGCTCCGATCTGAACGTAGAATCGCCCAGATGCTTTTCGTGTTTTTCTGGTGATGGTTGCTGTCCTTGGATGCAAAAGAAATGTGTGACTAAGCCCCGTGGTGTTTAGCTGCCACATCAGGCAACTGTTTTAAACACGGTGAAAAATCCTAGTATAACATGGAAATCTCTCTGTGAGAAGAGTGTAGAAGATGTGGCCATTAGTTCTAACCTTAGGTCCTGCGTTGTGTAAAGCCACGTAGGAAGATTACCGTGCCCCTTGATTTTACAGGAGATTTTAGCGGAGAGTGTCACCAGATTCACGACAACCTTGGGAAAATCAATAGAGCAAGTATTTTTTTGTCCTCTGACATTAAAGTTTGCTCACTAACTAAAAACCAATTTGGGATCTCAGTTAAAAAGGAGTGGAAATTATTGCTGAAGCCATGTTGTATTGCAAGTGAACCTTTTGTGTGACACACTTATGGCTGCTTTGCAGCACCCCTTTAAATCCCCTTTTGCTGGTCCAGCACATCTACCGTTCCACATTTTTATCCGTGTACCTTTCTTCATCCTCATTTCCATATGGAATACTGCATTTTCTTGATATGCGCCAGGTCTTTTCTAAATACATCAGGTTTAGATGTGCTCTTTTCATCTCCTGCTTCTCTCCATGCTGTTCCTCAAAGAGCAGATCTGAGACTTTAGCAATGCTCAGTTCTGGGCATTTAACCACTTTGCCTTTTCTTGGTTCCTTGCTTTGCATTTTATTTAGGGCTCTGCATATATTTTGCAACTCTTTTGTTGCAATTTCCATGCTGAGTCCAAAGATTTTATACCATTTCACATAGGGTCTTGCTGACTGGTTTCCTCATTTTTAAAAATCTCCTTTTCATAGTTTGGTTTTATATTCCTTTGTCATTAGTTTTCTCTCTATGGCTTAATTAATATGTAATTATGTTATCCTTGTAGCTACTTACACCTTCTCTATTTTACTTCAGTAATTTCTTTTAAATTAGTCTTGTATCACCCCCTCTTTAGAGGTCGGACTGCTCCTAATTATTAATTATCTGCAAAAATATCTGAGCTGTGGAAAACCTAAGCGCTGCAGTGTGGAGTGAGGTTCTTTTCCCCCTTGTCTGTGGTGTTAAATCCAGTGTTTAATGACTGGAGAACCTTACGTAGCTCACATACCTCGCAGGGCAGGTACGATACTGCCCAGGCTATCCTCTGAGTCTCTGGGAATTCATAATTCAGAGGATTCATGTGGCAGATGCAGAGCCATTGTATTTTTTCAGTCTCTACAAATTTTCTAGTGAATGCCTCTATCAGTTTTTTAAATGTATAACATTTTATCAACAAGAAAATTTAATTATATGTGTGCAGAGCTATCTCACTTTGCTTAAACCTGCTGTTTACTAGTTTTGTTTGATCCTTGCTAGATCTTGTGATAGAAGAGAGGTGCAACTTCACACATCTCTCTCTTCTCTGCCTTTCACTACTCCTATTCTTTTCCTAGGCTGCAGATTCCTTAGCTGTTCCTACCTTATGTGGAAGGAGTCCCACCTCCTTGATCAGGCCTGACATTTTCCTCTGTATTCTCATTAAACGTGGAAAACTGAGATATTGAATAATTATTCCATGCAAGATTTTTGAAATGCAGTAAAGTGCTCATTGTTCTCCATGACCCTTTTGTGTCTGCTGGAAAGCAGCAGGAAGGGCAGGGAAGTGTTTGCACTCACACACCTCATTCTGCTTGTCTTCAGACTTCCTGCCTACATGCTTCCTGCTGCTAGTGAAATAATTTTTGCCCTTCAGACAATAAAACTCTAACTGTATATGGGAACCTGGGAGTGCTTCCAAATTCCCAGGTCTGGCTGTGCCCTCTGGCAACATCCCATCCTGCCCTGTGATGAGATCCAGCATTCATCAGCACGACTGCTGTCTTTGCTCTCTGGTATGCATGGGAGATGAACTCTGGGCATACAGTCCAGGAGCTCTGTGGGGTCCTGTAGCTTGCAGGTGAGTGGCAAACAGGAAGGTTACATCTCTGGTCAGCACCTAGGAGGAGACCCTCAACCTTGAGAGCAAAGGAATTTGTAAGACTTCCATTTTTGGCCCACAATAACAGGATTCCATGACAAAGAATACTACAGCAGAATTGAGGAGTGGAAGAGCCTGTAGGAAACATGGGCTTGTGGATAGAAGATGTCTAATTAGTAAAATAATAGCGTTGAATTTAAAAAAATAGAAGGAGAATGAATGCAGACTTTCACAGATTTCATCTGTCAAAAACCCAGATTGCTCACTGGAAAGGAGACATGTCACTGTCACAACCAAAATGTCAGAAAGTTGAAAGTTGATGTTCTATTAATTTCAGTTGCCATACTCTACAGCAAGTTTAAAAAACCATATTTGCATGAATTTTATTAGGTATATAATTTTAGTTTTGCTTTGTATGTGTTTCTTTTGATGTAATAGTCTCAAACACTTTATCAATATTAAAGAATGTTTGATATTATCAATAGCATTTAAATCCAGCTTGCTAAAATATATTAACATGCGTTGCTTCTTGCAGAGATGGGTCTTAGCTGTAATACTAAACTCAAGGGGTCCCAGGATCCTGAACTAGCTTACATCTAGGTCTGGAGCAGGTGTACTTTTTTCTTCAGTAATTTTTCAGCAGCTATGAAATTGTCTGCATTTTATCTTTGTCCTGCTAGTACAAGAAGAAGAACCTAAAATAAGTCGCTGAAACATGCATTTGGTATGATTTGCTTCTACTCAAAAGAAGTGGTTTGTTATAAAAATTTAATATTTATTTACATTCACATAAAGTTCACAAATGGCTTCCTTGATTTTGTTTTAGAGACAATGGATTTTGTTCTCTGCTGATTTCTGGACTGGCAATCGTCTGTTTCTATAGCACAGGTAGAATACAAACAGTATAAACTTCCTCACACTTCCTTGTCCGTGCAGTTTGGCCCTGGCCTGGAAGGTCACTTCTGCAAGTGCAGTGGAGCACAGCCTCACCCAGCCACGCTCCTGAGGCTGTCAGTGAGGGAAGCACATTAGTTCATTAAGGAAGAGCTGTTTTTCTGAGTTTATTCCCTCCAGTGACAGACAGGCTTGACATTTTGGATGACAAGTAAAGGGCTATTCTTAGCGTCCTTTGGCTTTTCTTCACTTCCTAATAAAATTGCTTTTCTTCTTCATCGACAGGACTCCTGGATGCTTTATTTCATATTCCCGGGTGCTGGGCAGTCAGCCAAGTGCTGGGTTCCCTCTCTGTCAGGCACACACATGCCATTGCCACTGGGTGGTTTTTGCAGTGCTTGCTCTTTCTTACGCTGCTTTTTCCGCTCCACAGCTGTGCGCAAGGCCCGGAGAATCAAATCCTTGTTGTTCTGGACGTTATAGTAACTTAGATTCACCAGTTTGTCAAAATTTTCCTCTGAATAGCTGAGATTGTTTATGTAATATGGGCCACAGGCATTGTCAACATCAACCTCGCCCTCTGGCATCTCTGAGGGACTACGCTTCACACCTAAGAGACAAGCAATGACTTGGTTAATTTGCAAAAAGCAATTAGCATCTGGTGTTTCTCAGACATGCACAAATAGTGGATCACAACCCTAAAATACATCAGTTTTTGCTCAACTCTGCACCAGTGGGACACAGCATATGACAGGCTGAGCTTCTATCTATCTGCTAGTACATAGGCTAAATAGGTTCTTGGAAGGGAAGAGGTCAATTAATTTTGTTGGATTCTGGAGATTACTGGATTCCAGTATGTGCCTTTGCTAAAGGACAACTGAAGATCCCACCCGTGGGGCAGAGACCTGAGCATGTGGAGATCCACTGCCGTGTGCTATCCTGTAATCCCATGTCACAGTTTCACCCCAGCCAGCAGCTAAGCAACACAGCTGTTTGCTTAGTCCACCCTGACCACTGGGATGGGAACAGAGTCAGACCAGAGATGGAAAACGTGGGTGGAGACAAAGACTCTTTAATGGGACAGAAGAGGAAGAACAATGTAATTCTCATCCCAGATGCCAAACAAGCACTTTACCAGCTGCTAGGAAGAAAATTAACTCTTTCCCAGATTAAACCAGGTTCACATGCACTTTAATGCTTCCTCATCATTTCCACAGACCCTTTGGTTTTCTGACATCTGGCATGAGGGAAAGAGAGCATTGGCAATCCAGAAATGGTAGGTAGTATTGTCAGAGAGAGTATCAGAAACATGGAATTTTTTCTGTCAGCCTCCAATGAGACCATCACTTTGCCAAAAGGGTGTTGCTGTAGCACACCAGCACCCTCCACAGTCACAGGTACCTGCACCACCCGAGCCGTCACAGGGAGGTGGGCACTGGGAAAAGTCAGCATCTCACTGACAGCACCTCATTCTTTTGGGGAATCTTCTCTACCAAAATGGATCCAACAACATTGATCAAAGGGTTCTGATTTTCCTTGAAGGGTCTCTCAGAGTCCAACAGATGTACTCCTCTCAGCTTTGCAGAGTTGCAGGGCACTGGTACCACTCAAATGAAGCAGTCTAAAACTGGTACCACTCAACTGAAGCAGTCTAAGTCTCACACGGAGAATTCCCTTTCTACTTGGAACAGCCTAATAGTGCAGAAGTTAATCAGTTTGAATATGTCAGTGTTGCTTGTTTAGTGACCAGACTTCAAATTCCCCTTCTGAACAAGTTGATGGATGAGCTCCTATGGAAAAAACTGCCTGTTCATGTGATTGTACTAAAACTCACTTGCTGTGCAATTTAGATCTAGACTAGGGCATGGTACTGAAGCACTATAAATTAAGCTGATCTCCGCCTGTCACTAACAAAGGGCAGACATCCTTTTCCACCCTCACAGTACCTTCTGCAGCATCCATCCTGCTGCTGTGGAGGTCAGGTCTCAGCTGCAAGGTGTCAGTCCTCCCAAAAAACTGCCAGCACAGAGCCCTTTCATGCCAGCTCAGCTGATGCTTTTCTCGAGGGGGCATG
The DNA here is from genome assembly GCA_009812075.1 of Sialia sialis. Lineage (NCBI taxonomy): Eukaryota > Metazoa > Chordata > Aves > Passeriformes > Turdidae > Sialia > Sialia sialis. Next base: position 21,971,293 of record VRYO01001269.1, on the reverse strand, counting down.
ACCAGGACCCCTTCTTTCTCTTCCTGTTTAGTCTCATCTTGCAACCAGCTGAACCGGTTGGGCAGCACTAGCTTGCCTCAAATGTATGAAATATGCAGATATCATGCAGGTCTTCAAATTAATTTTCTTCATACCTAGCAACACCCCTTTTAGACTCCCTGATGTTATATACTGACATTGAACATCTGCATGTCATCAGATGTACAGCTGATAGTAGATACACCTGAGAGTACATAACTGACTTTGGACAGGCATCCCTTGTTTCTGAAAATTACTGAGGGGAAGAAGGCAAGCAAACTCCCTCACAGAGCAATAAAAAAGAGCAGTGCAGTATAGAAGAGCAGTACAAGAGCTAAATCTCATCTATTCTACCTCTTTCTTCTTTTCTCCTTTATTTAATTCTCTCTACAAAGGAAAACGCAGAAGTCAACCTTTCACTTATCTGCTCAGTGGTGAGAGCTGGAGTAGAATGATGTGTGTACATGCATAAATGCCCTTTGTCTGTTTGAATACTGTTGAAAACTCCAGTTGTACACCTCAAATGTGCAATGAACTCAACTGACAAAGTAAAAGTACCATATTATTTTTATAACTTACTTGATATAAAAGGATAATAATTGGTACAATTGGGACTATAGTTTCTGCATTTGTTTTGGTTAAATTGAATGTACCGTGTACTTACCTAGAACTTCTGGCTTTCAAGTATACTGTGGGCATTTGAAGAAAACTCACAATCTGAGTTAGGAATTTTAGCATCTGGAGGAGGAGTAACTGAGCAAGAGAATATTGTGGCATGTGGGGTATGGTACCAGGACTCAGAATTCATCTGTTTAGAAGTGACTGGCAATGCTGCTATTGAAACTTTTTAAATTTCAAAGTGAACTGACACTGTTGGAACGGCTCAGTGTTGTATTTTCATCACTTCACTACGCTTCACTGTTAAATTTTCATCACTTTGCTACTTCATGCTTTTGTTTTCAAGGTTATCTGCCTAATTGTAAGCCTGGAAATTATTTTAAACAATGAAATCCTTAGTCTCCTTGGAGCATTCTCAAACAGGAGAGGATGACAAGTATGAGAGGAAATTACCCCTGCTAATTTCTGCTACTGCACATAAACAGATATTCCTTTCCTCAATTAACTACAATCTGCTTATGAAAAGCCAAAAAATCTGAAGAGGAAAATATGTGCCAAAGACTAATTCGACATGTTTCTCTACTGTTCAGGAAAAAATCACATATTTTAAGTTTCCTGATATGGTTCAGATCTAAGCAAAGGGAGTTCAAGTCTGTTATTACAGCATGATCTGAAAAACATATATTATCCAGTAAAAAAGGGGAAGAACGTGGCCACTGGCTCTGTTAATGTGATGGGTAACTTAACTTACCAGGTGCTTTGTATTCCCTGAAGGTATCATTTACTAGAGGGAAAAATATCACAATAGGTGTTTCGGGGCTCTCTTTATCACCAACAATGTAGCATTCCTTCAGATGTGGAGTTTCTTGATCATCTGGCACCTTTGTAGGGAAAGGAATTCCCTGTTTTGCAAAGTATTCAGAGGCATCCTTCAGGGGCTTGTTGCCACAACAGGAAAGCAAAACAAAAGAAAACGTCAGAACATATGGGGAAAACTTTGACTTTAGCCAAAATCTAATTTCACGGGGAATATCTGAGGCAAGGGACAGTTTCTGACAGATTATGGTACATACTCAATTGAAGTGTAGGTTGTTAATGGAGCCAAGCCTTGGAAGGGCAGTTAAGTGAGATGGATCTGAGTCTACATGGCCTGTCTTTGAAAATCTACATTGGCTGTGTTTCACATTTGGCTATGAAAAAGTTGTGGTTTTATTCCTAAACTTTTTATTACTAAGGAATTTAACATTCCTAAATGCAAACTGTTGTTGCATTTATTTGCATATCTGGTCTTCTGCATCAAACCCTTCTGTTGTTGCAGTTATATTGCCCTGAAGGCACATTCTCCCTTGCACAGGAATATGTATGATTGCATTGAGAAATATTAGACAATGTGTAAAGACAATTAGCTTAATTCATTCTACTTCTGACTGTCTTCAAATCAGCCAAAAAACACTTACATGTAAAAATGGGCAGGTACAATTATTACTTCCTGATAACATTTGTACTGTTCCATAAAGAAATGTGACCTCCAGTTAGCAGTAAACTGTTAACTTATTGACACTTCCCATATATTGGGGAAAAACAAAAGTTTCTATGGGTTCCACTGAGTTCCTGGGAGCTCAGTGATGAAACAGAAATCAGTGAAGAGCAATGTGCAAGACTCACCCCTGTCTGTGAGCCTGAGCTGTAGTTGAAATGCAAAATCACATCCACTTTCCTTTCTGGTCTCATAAGGGGTGGGTAACTGGTAGCAAAGGCAAATGCAGTATCAATCAGGATGAGGTAGTCTGTGGCTGTTGTCAGGTGGTTGGGCTGGGAGTCCAGCTCACAGTCTAGGAAAGAAGCACATTTTTTCAGAGAAGGTCCCAATGCCAGGGAAGTGCTGAGGAAAGTCTATTGTTAACAAAAAGGGACTTCAGTTTTTCTTGAGTTCTAAACCTGCCTATATAGCTGATGGCTGCAGTTCAGTCATTTCTCAGTTCCTCATCTGGCTTCCTCTTTTCACTATTTACTCTGCAACTTCTTTCATTTCCTCTGACTAAAGGGATTAACTTGGAGCACAGGAGAATAGACTTAATTCATCTTAATTCATCTCAATTAATCTTGTGTGTGACTCTGATCAGGCTGTGTTTTTTTGTTGTTTTCTTCCCCCACCCCCCCTTTCTGTTAATATGAAACAAATTTAAATGGTCCCTTGCTCTCTCAAGGCAGTGTTCTCACTATGAGAACACAGCTACAATTTTACATGGAATATCTGGTGCCAGACTGAACAAAAAAAATTCCCTTCCAGGGAATACTGTTACAAATGTTATATCTTGCTTAGAAGTAAAAATGTAGTAGGAAACAAAGCTCCTTGCGACGTCCCTTGTGCCCTGGCCAGCAAAAGACAGTGTGTGGCAGCACTGGTGCCATGGCCAGGCACAGCAGCAGCTGGCTGGCACACATATATGCTGGGTGACTAATTGGGATTCTCACCTATCAGTCACTTATTGATTCTCACCTATCAGTAGTGAGACTTCATGAATTTTTTTAAAGAACTTATTTTGAAGCCTCTCCTGCTACCTAGTTCTAGCTTTCAGTAACAGCTTCAAATATGATCAGAATGAAACAAAAAGGAGTTAGCTTGATAACTTTTAAAGGATTGTTTCTTTTTCACAAGGATGGTTTAAACTATAACTCAAAGCAGGGTGTTGTTACCATACCTTTCCACTTGGAAAACTCGCTCTCTAGGTAGTTGTTGCTTATCTGGAAGCCTTTCAGGAAGTTATGGATTTCTGAGGCTGCTGGACGTAACATTGCAACATCCCGGAAAATCTCTGAAAAGCTGTCAGGAGGACAAACCACTCGGGTATCCAGCTCATTTGGTCTTGTAGGGAATAGGGCTTCATCATCTGCAGAAGAAAGAGTAGCAGTTTATATATTTGGTTTCACTGTTGAAGTCATTCTGTGCAGTGATCCTTTGGTTTAATAAGTTTGGTAAACTTGGACTTCTTTCTCTTTTTACTTCTAGGATTTTCACAAATCTTATGGAATTTTTTAGCTTTGAAAAATCCCTTTCTTCATCACAGTGATAAAGGCTTTGTTTGCACTGCAAAAGAGTCCACCTCACCTAATAGAACTTTCTTTGCTTTGCTATGATTTCATCCATTAAATATCTTGCCCTTAACTTTGTCTTCCTTTGCTACTCCATGACACATTTTCTCTCTCAGACACATAAAAAGCCACACAATAACAATTTTTCAGCCCCACAAACATAATTAATATTCCTCACTAGCAAATACAAAACCCTTGCTTTAAAACTAGAAATTACTCCCTTACAAATGCTAGAAGATAAAATAAGCAAGCTCTTTTGAAATACTTCTCTTCCTTCTTTTCTTTGTAATGTGTTTGTCTTGTGTATTTGTCCTTGAAATCTGACCCTGCAGATCTTTCTTAATTTTGTATCATGTTTTCAAATCTCATCCTTATGACTACTTTGGAATGAATTACAATAGTACTGAAGTTTGTGTCGATGTTTTGTAGACTTCAGAGATGCAAGGACATTGTTTGCTCTCATTTCTCTGATGCTTCAGCTTCTGAGAGAGGAGCTGGAAGACTGTGGAATGCTATGTGAGCATCTTCCATCTACAGGGATGTTTTTCTCTAGTTTTACCCTTGTGCTCAGAAAACATCTCATAAGAGGGCCATTGTCTCTTATTTTTCTGTGATGGATCCTGTGGGTTGTTTTCACATACAACTGAAATAATTGCCATATGTAATACAAGGCATGAATTTCCTTCTGTTTTACATGTGGATAATGGAAATTCCTGAAAAGAATGCTCTGAAAGGGCTTTGAAGAATTCAGTATGAGGGTAGCAGCACAGAGGAAAAACAAGATAAAATAAAACAAAATAATCGCATAAGAATAACCCACCTATGTCAGTAATTTTGTCTCGTGTCCATTTGTGCCAGAAGTCTTCTGAATTAACAGATATATACCAAGCATCCATGAGATTCAAGGAAAATACACTGCTCCAGATCCCTGTGGCATAGGATATGTTTGACAGAAAATAATGGTGTGCAAAGGAATTTGATGTAAACATTTTGAATAACTGTGTCACTGGACGCTTCAGGGAACAGGGGCAGAAATGTCCCTGCATCATTCTAGAGAAGAAAGTGCCAAGGTGTAGAAAGGGAGTGATGACCTGACAGCTTTTCTGAACACAGAAGGGAAGACCTGGGTCCTTATCTAAAATTACAGCCAGGGACAGAGAGATCCTAAGTTGCTTCATTATGCCTCAAAATTAGCTGTAGTGAAATCTCCACACAAGCAAAAAGTTTCAACTTCTCAAAAAGAACCATGAAACTTCCTTTTTCCTTTATGCAGTCAGTGGAAACAGAAAGAACAATGAGGCAAGAGATTGCTTTTGCAAAGGGAAGGAAGATTTCCTTACTGCTTTCACTTTTTTTATGCAGGAGGCAGGGGAAAGATAAATTTGCACTCTGGAATGGAAATTTTATCTTAAGAATTAATCAGGGCTAGATGTGGCAGGAACTTTGTAGACAAAAAGGTGCTTTTTAGAGACCCAGGCTGTAGAGGAAACTGGTGATTTAACTTAGCAGCAATGATACACAACTTTTGTTGCTGACAAATACATGTATTGTGAAGGTCTCATGTCAGTAAGCATAGGTGAAATCAGTAAATCTGTTAAAATGAATAAGATCACTGAAAATGAAAAATCTTGCAGATTGTGACCTGTTATCTGTTCTGGTATTTTACATACACTGATCCTGGCAGATAAAAATACACTAACTGTTTAATTTCAGAAGAGGGGTTTGTATAGGAGCAGATCATAACATATTACTTTTTTGCAGAACAACAAATCACCTTCCAAAAAGCAGATTCTGGATTCTGGGACTTTCTTCATCAGGCGACCCATGAAGAACTCGCTGCCAAAATCTTCTGCACGAATAAAGGCGCCATATTTTGGGAATCCTACCTCATAAGGGGTGAATTCCACCCATTCTAAAAGAAAAGGCATGTGACAGACTGATTACAGCAGCAGAGGCATAATTATTTGAATAAAAAATTATATTGGCCAGGATAAGGCAGACTGGTTTCTTATTATCACACTTTGCAAGCAAGCATTTATTCACTGTACATTTCACAGTGGTGAACATGCAGAACAAATTATTCTCTTACATCTGTGTCTCTATAAGCTTTTTGACAGTTTCTACAGAAGTGCATAATGTCTTCTATTGTCCTGCTTTTGGTCCTGAATACTGAATTATACTAAGGTCTCCAAGATATTAACTATTAAATTTCTCCTCTGCGTTGGATTAGCATTTCAGAATACTTGTGCCCTGAGTTGATATCCTTGTCTCATCCTAAATTGACCCTCATTGGGATTAAACATTAAATGCAATTCTGAAGCATTGTTACCTCTAAAATCCTGGTCGCTGATTTTATCCTTCACATTGAGAGAGAGGTAGATGGGCAGGGGATTTTGACCCTGATTTAGTGCCTGCTGCTGATCTGTGAGCTTATGGCAGTCCTCCTGTTTTGAAGAATGACAGTAGCTGAGGACAATTCGATGACACAAAGAGCCTCCCATTTCATCTAAACCTGGGTTCTGACAATGCAGGGCGTACATGACTCCAACTAGGATTCTCCCCAGCTGCTTAGTTCAGAAAGGTGCTGTCATCTCTATCCCTGCCCCTCCCCTGCCCCAACGCTTCAGCACCCAAACAGTTCTAAATTCATATGTTGAAAGAATATGGTAAGGAGAAAATGCTGCTGCCCACATTTTTTTATTTCAGAAAAAATGTCTGGGATTGTTTGAAAAACACTCTTCTTATTTCATTAGGAAAGAGTAAGTCCCTCTCTGACTGCCCAGAAAAATATCTTTTCCTCAGATCTGTGACAGAGACAAAGCTTACGCAGAATTAATGCTCAGCAAACCTTGGCCCTTCTGCTGCAGAGCTCAGGCAGGGTGGAAAGACCAGAATGGTTTGGGAGCAGAACCAAGGGTTGTGAGTGTGGTCCTGCAAGCAGAGCTGCAGGTGCTCCCCCCACCCAGAGCAGCTGTGGAAGTTTAGCTGTGCCAGCAGTGCCACCAGGCTTCCCCTGGGCTATTGCTGGTTAGGGGACAGGGCTGTGGGGACACCCACAGCTCCCTGCTGAACACAGTCCCAGGGAGTCTCTACCACTGTGCTGTGACCAGGCAGCAGAAATGTGGATGTGTGTGGGATTAATAATATTACAAGGGAATATTTTCTCATTCTAAAGTATAGATGACATAGCGGGAAAGAAACATTCATGAAGATTAAAATAGAGCCTGGACACAGATGGAAATCTTTGCAGGGTAATGTCTTATTAACAGCTCGGAGATATTGTCTTTGGGGTTGTGATTTTCCTTTGCCTCACCTTATTGTGCAGCTCTTTTGAAAGAACTGCAGGATTTTAATTCAAATTTTTACATGTGAATTCACTGAATCCCAGAATGGTTGTAAGAGCCTTAAAAATAATTTAGTTCCAACCCCACTGCCATAGGCAGGGACACTTTCCACAAGACCAGCTTGCTCCCTATCCAACCTGGTCTTAAACACCTCCAGGGAGAGGGAGTCCACAACCTCTCTGTGAACCTGTTCCAGTGCCTCACTGCCCTCATAGTGAAGAATTCTTCCTAATACCTGATCTAAACCTGCCCTTAAGACCTTTTCCCCCATGTCCTGCCACTACATGTCCTGGTGAGTAGTCCCTCTCCAACCTTCTTGTAAGCCCCTTTTAGATTCTGTGAGGAATAAATTAAAAGTTACCCATACTGCAAATTTCCTGCTATTTCTTTTCATTCCCTTCCTTTTTGTGCCAGGTGTGATGTTAAGATCTGTATAATACAACCAAAAAACATACTGAATGGTACTGCCATGCTTTAGGCATCTATATGAAAAATAAACAAACAAACAAGCAAAAAACCTCTTTTGCATAAGGGTGGTCAAACGCAGGCATGTGTTGCCCAGAGAATTTGTGGAGTCTTCAGCTATGGAAATGTTCAAAGCCCATAGCTCAGGGTAGCTGGCCCTTCCTGATCCTGCTTGGACAAAATGAACTCCAGAGGTCCCTTCCAATCTCAACTAGTTGTTGATTTACTGTCTTTCCTCACTGCTGTACTCACTAGCCATTCAAATCTGAAGAGAAAAGGTGCTGTTATTGTACCTTATCATGTAACATGGTTTCAATGATGAGTCCCCATAGATCTGTGAAACACAGCTGATGTCCTTCCTGTTTCCTCTGGCACAACTCTTCCAAATAGTATTTCAGACGATCAGGGGCAAAACAAGTCACAAACTTATTTTTAAGTACATGCTTCCGGGCATCATTGAGGGTTTCCTTGAGATCCTTTTGGGACCAGTCAGGATCTTCATACAAGTTTGACATGGTCCTAAAACAAATCCAAGCAAAATAAAACTCCACAAGGAGAAGTGTGAGTACCAAAGCAGAGTTTTGGGAATTTATGGAGGTTTGTGTATTATGTCTTCATTTATATGAAAAAACATGTGTTTGGTACTATCCACATATTTAATTACAGTAATTTCACAATTATAAGCCACACCTGATTATAAGCTGCACTTTTCTTTTTTTTTTAGCGAGGATCCATGTGTAACAAACTAACAAATTAGTAACAGAATCGCTGCCAGCTGGGTTTGGTGTCAGGTGCTCAAGTTGCAACACTTTTCATAGACCAGGGAAGCCTTTAAAGACAGCTTCAGGTGCCCTCCCTGGCCGGCTCTCACTTCCGGGCTGGCGTTTCGCTGGGATTTGTCCGTAGATAAGCCGCACCTGAATATAAGCTGCACTACTGGGGAAGGCTGGATTCTTCAATAAAAAAGGTGCGGCTTATAATCGTGAAATTACTGTAATAGCAAATGTGGGAAAATACCCACTGAAAGAAACAATAAGCAAACAAAAAAAAGCCACAGCAGAAAAAAAAAGCCTTTTCTTGATAGTTAAGAGCATATAACTCAAGATCACTCCTTGATGTCAGTTATGGAAAATTCCTGTGTTCTTATCTTGGTCTTACCACGTTGTTCCAGATAAACCAGTGATGTATGAGACACAGTCCAAGACATTCATTTCCTGCACACTGAGGAGGTGAGCATACATGGCTGTCAGAGCTCTGGTTCCACCTCCTGTTGTCATGATTGCCACCACAGGTACCTATTCAATCCCAAAATACATGCATTTAGTGAGATGGTCTGAGAAGGGACAGACATATCTCTGATTAGAAGGAGAAATTTACAGCATTCATACAGTAATAAAAATATGCCACCAACTCAATGTGAAGAAAAACCTGAATTAATAATGGGGCATGCAATGAGTAAGAAATACTGCATATTTTCCTCTGTTAAACAGCTCTGCATTAGAACATGAAATCCATTATCACATTTTCAATGCTCTTAGAGCAGCAAAAAATTAGAGGAAATGATATAATCTTTCATCTGAATCAAATTATAATCAGATACAATAGACCAGAAAATATCAGTGCTGTCTCACAGTTTCCATGTGAGTAGCAATAACGTCTCTTTTCCTGAAGTTTGCTGAAGCTATTGTACAGTTATTCCACATGCCATCCTAGAAATGTCTTGACTGATGGATTTAAGAGCACAGACCAGTTCAGAACCCTTGAAACCAGAGGCTGGTGACACCATTCCCTTTTTAAAGTTGCTAGAGTGAAAGAGAAACCATGTTCACTCCACTGACCCCATATGTATATACAGTACTAGGTATGCAAGTGAGCTACAATTACTTGCCTTTGTGATCATACAGAAATCCAGGCAGTCTTAGAAAAAGAATTAATTCGTAAACATGAAGTGGCTTCTTTAACAGTACAGACAGCTACTGTGCGTTGGAGTGAATTAATGTCATGTACAAATCAGAAGAATATAGAGAGAGTGTATGTTCTGCAGGGCTCTACATCAGATAGGAAGGGAATCACCCATGGCTCAATGCTGGCATTTAAAGGCAGAGCCTTGTGTCTGAAAGGTCCACCTGTGCAGGAAAAGCTGAACTCAGTTTAGGTCAAAGCAAGAAAAATTTATCATGTCTGTATTTGAGTTTAGGCTTCACTTCAGTCATGGGTGTATAATTTAAAAAAAAGAAACCTGATTTTCTCCTGTTTTAAAACTTCTGTTATCAATTCTGTTATCAATTTGCTGAGCAAGAACATGTTGAGCAGATGAAGTGAGACCAGCGTGCTGAGCTCACACAACAGGAACCTAAATTGTGGCACGAAGGATAAACAAAATCCAGTTTTAACTGTGAGGGAATGAAGTGTTGAATCCACTGTTCAGATCTGGCCAAAAAGAAACTTTAGCCTTGGTTCTGAGAGCAGCTAGCCCTTCTCTTCCTTATGGGGCAGACTGTTACTGAACACAAGGCTAGATTCTCTACAGCTACAGGCTAAAGGCTAATAAAAAAGCTACAGGCTTTTTATTCATGTTTATTATGAGTACTACTCATTTATTCCCTAGTATAGAGGGAATAAGTCAGCCACTAAGAAAATAATGAAACTACAAGGTTTAAAAAAAAATGTGACCATCAATGCTATGTTTTGACACTCATCTGTGCAGAAATCAGAGAATAATTGTGTCTCAGATACCTCATCATCCTGCAAGTCCTCTTCCAGATAGAGGATGTTCTTCAAAGCAGCTGCAGCCACCTTCTTCCTCTTGCGAATGAAATCCTGCTCCTGGACACACAGATCAAACCCCAGGCGTACATCTAGGTCTTTCTGGCTGCAACAAGGATCAGGAATCATACATCACATTGGTAGCCTAAGCCAGCATTTTAATTGCGCTATTTCATAAATAGGCATGCCTTCACTACCAGGTCTAGACAAAGAAAAGAAGGAAGATATTAAATGCTCTTGTTTGTTCTTGAAGAAAAACAGTCCATCTGCCTTTGAACAGAAAGGAGTTTTTTTTTTTCTCCCTGCCAAAGATGCCTGGAATTAAATTTAGCTGCAAATAACAGCCGTTCCTTTTCAGACATAAATCCAGAAGCCTGCAGAGGGCAGTGTTTCAAAGGTGGCTTTTAAAAGTTGTGCAAACTTCCACTGACATCTGTGAAACGTTCTACTGAAGTTGAGGATTTACATGATCAGATGTTCTTTTGATATTTATAAACACTACATTTGTGGTTTGAAAGCTGCTGAAAGTCTTGCATAAGCATTCTAAGGAAGAAGGTTTTAAATGAGAGCTGTAAACTGCATACATATTTCATAGAGTATTTACTGAAAATAAATAGCATGATGGAAAATGCACCTGTTTTTCTGGAAGTTCTCTTCTGTTACAATATGATACATAATGTAACATATCCATCTTACAAATTTTACTAAGGCCTGAACAGTATTCCAAAACACACAGTGTGTTTCCTTGGTTTAGAAATAAGCAATCACTTCATTGAGTTTATTTGCATTTATCTCTTTGAGTAGACATTAAAATAATAATTATAGGCACATTTATTATTTCAAATTTTTTTACATATTAGAGTACCCAGGTACACTGATTTTGGTCTTTTAGTGGAAAAAAACCGTTACAGAGACCTTTGGGTAAACAGAAAGGTTTTCTTCCAATTAGTTTTCAAATGTTGCTTTTATTGAGAATTTGCATTTGGCAATAAATAGTAGATGTATCAGTGTGCCTACAGGAGCCTTTACCATGTAATATTGATTGCAGCACAGTATGAATAGAAAATTGTTGTGATCTTTACAAAACCTCTTCTTAGCTCCCTGTCCCATTACAAAAGATCCATTGCTGAAAATCTTTGCATTAAGCGCTGAGTGCATTTCATTTTAGAGTCTGAAATGAGGATGGACCAGCTCTCAGAATAAAGGCAGTAACAAAGGGATTAGAACTTGATTTACAACTATCTAAATACAAAGAACCAAGGAGAAAACCACAGGTGTCTTACCATTTTTTCACCTTAAGGAGCAGATCAAATTTTCTGTGCTGAAAATTGAAAAGGTGAAATGATGAATATTGACATTTTGTTTAGAATAGTCCCTTTCCCCCACTCAGACTGAGACAGAGATCTTTTGGGTCGTCATTACACCTACAAAACTCTGAATCTCCAGCCTGGGCAGTACAAGGACCATAAGCAACAGCTTCAGTATTTTTCTTCTTCCCCCTTTACCCTTGGATTTCCCATTTTAATTTGCTCTGAATAATTCATTTCACTGTGCATTGCCCTAGATTGGACGGAGGTTAGAAAACAACTGTCTCTGTGTAAAGAGAAGTGGCCCTTGGTTTCTGCTTTATGCAAATCAGAAAGGATTTCAAAAAGCTTGCAAAGGATTCCCCATGGGCAGCAGACACTCACCTCACCAACTACTTCCCTCTCGGAGGGGAGTGATTTCAGAGGGATTGTCAAGGGGACACTTCTCCTCCTTGGTCCACATGACATGCAAGCACACTGAAAAGGAGCATGGAGTGCTTTTTGGTTAAAACAGAAATGTTCTCCTCTTGCTCCCTACTCACACGTAAATGTCAGGTCATAGAACTGCCTGTGTTGTCTACCATGTTCTGGGGTAACGTACAAAGGTGGGAAGCTTCCTCTTCTTTCTGAGTGCAACATCCAGGGAGGGTTGCTTGTATCTGGCATAGTGGAAGAAAGTGGGATCTGGGAGAGGGGAGTGGGAGTCACAGCCCACTGAAACTGTCTGGGTTTCTTCAAAGGATCCTCTCACTGTAAATGTTAGCTCATCCTCTAAAACAGAGAGATAAAATGCATACACAAAGTTACTTATAATTGTAAAAAAAAGAGAGAGGGGGAAAGAAAGGAAGCAAAAGGTAGCTTTGAACAAATTCCTTCTCCTCTACTCTCCTTCGTATTTTGAAAGCTATCTTCTAAAAGTGATCCAAACCCCAAACATTTCAGGTGACTTTATCATTATAATGTGCTGAGCAAGAAGTCAGATGGCAATGCGACACAGATAGCAACAAATTTTAGATTGCTGCTTTTCTGTTGCAGTTTCATCATGACACAGTGAATACAACCAGGTACTTTGCATGGTAAATCATCCTCATCCCAGGCCAAATAATGAACTGAAGAAATTCTCAGTCCGCTAAAATGAGATCTGACTCTTATGAGCAGCAGATGACCCTATTTAAATGAAGACCTTAGCTAATCCTGCCAGTGTGCGTTATGCATGCTCTGAGATTGCCTACCAGATCCAGCCCCTCAGGGGATGTGGGCAGAGGAACTCCTAGATTCTGGATCTTGACCAGGGTCAGGCAGGAGCCAGCTGCTGAGTGGCTAACCCCTGCAAAAAATGAGGTATTTCTGTGCATGTGTGTAAGTCAAAGTGACAGAGATCCTGAGCAAAGTTAACGCCGTGGACTACAACACCTGAGGAATTAACACCTAAGCTTCTTCAGGGTTTTGCAGTACTGCAGCAGAGGTTTGCAGAATCTCAGCTTGGATTTTAGATACCTTCTGTATAAGCATCTGATTCTAGATGTTTCTAGTCTGGCACAAGACTCTCCATGAAGTCAGAGCCCCAAACCTGCTGCAGGACTGGTGGCATTCCCTAGAGCAAATTTTGTACAATTCACCTTAACTGTGATCAATTGAAGCCTTAGTATTTTGCTGATGCAATGTCAAGGCCTTGTTAGAGACAGTAAAATCACCAACATTAATTGTAAGAAGCAATAATCTTACCTGAAAAAAGCTTCTTTTGCCTCTTGCTGTCCAAGTGAACTTCCAAACAGGCTTCTTCACGACACTACAGTGGGTGTGATGAGGACAGAGCATTAGATAACTCATCCAGCCATCTCACCACCAGTGCTGGCAGGTGTTCAGTGGCTCATTGTAGGAAAGGTCATTGTTTGAACGTGGGGACCAGCTGTGTTGGACACTTTTTCCAGACACAGTGAATGTGAGAATTAATTTATTGTCACATGGGAAGATGGTGCTGTGCTAAACACATAGTCATTTTCAATGGATGCAGAAAAAACAAGGGAAAATTATCATAGTCAGAAGGCTCCTCTAAGATTATGATGGTCTCCTTAAAGATCTTAAAGCTCTTAAGAGAAAGCATCACTAAAGAATAAAGATTTGCAATGTTTCCTTCAGTGAGGTTATAGTTAGCTATGGTAAGGAATGACGTGGGGAAGAACATAGAAGAAAAAAATATTATTTTACCACTATTGCCCCATTTGTGATGATGGTTTCAGAAGGACCCTGGCTGGAAAACAAGAACAAATAGTACATATTTTATAAACAATATGTTCTGGATACTGTCCTAAACAGGACACATTATTCTCTCTAAATTTTTTGTTACTTTTATTTTCTTTACTCCTTCTTATTATTTCTGTAAGTATTCTCCCTTGACACTAGATGTCACATAACGACCCAGTAGAAATTATTAAATTGCTGTAAGGCACCTGGAAAGTCCTTGCAACAGCCTTAGTAGCACAGGCACAAGTTGGGTAGCAACTTTCTCCTCAGCCATGACTTTCCCAGAGAACCCTGTCCAGTAAATCTGCAGACTTACTGCACTGGGATTTGCCAGCCAACTCTGAATTATGTAAGACAAAAATCTTAAGAGAAAGTCACAGAATTGTAAATTCTCAACTCCTCTCCACATCATGGCATTTTTCCTTTAATTTTTTAATGCACATAATAAAGTTGGAAAATCTTATGTCTGGCTATTAAGGTGACACAAAAGGTTTCTCTGCACTAATGCATAACTCCAACCTGCCAATAATAATGGGCTTTTACTCACATGTTCTCCAATACAAACTCAACTTCCAGCTCCTCCTTCCTCTGAAAATAAAAAAACAAATGAAGCTATCTCAAGTAGTGTGTGCCAAGATTTTCAAAGTGACCTTAATTTTTGCAAGCACTGTGTCCTATTTAAAAATACTGTTTTGTACTTGTATTATCAGCATTAAATGACAGAGGTAGCTTTTTGTTCCCCAAGGAAAAGTTCTCAATTGAACATGCAGAACAAAGGGTGTTTGGTGCTTATAAATCTCCCAACAAACCTATTTCACATTTTCTTCTCTGCTAGTTCCATGTGCTGAACATGATATGCTAAGGCTTAGTCTTAGGAAAATATTGTGGAAACCAGCCATTTCCCTGTGCTTGCATTGTTTTGTTTTTTATAGTCTTTGTGAGGAATAAATAAAGTATTATTTTCTATCAGATTATTGAAAGTGCAAACTTCCCTAAAATTGCATCTACTCTGAGGGCTTGGGAATTTGGCCATGATCTGTGTGCCAAAGGAAACCAACAGGAATTTAAAAAGGCCATCTATTTTGTCACTGACATGCAGTTTCCAGGATGTTAATAAATTTTGCTATATTTTTACCACCGTGCTGGTCCTGGAGGTAAAACCAGAATGTCTGACTAAATGTCTGACCAAGCTCTTACCTCTGAGTTTAGTGGGAATGCTGTAAAAACTCTTTCCCCAAGGGGGATTTTAGCTACATCAAAAAGCACAATTGCCCGGTCATCATCATGAATAATGTCATCATCAGAAACAGTAATTTCCAGAACGTTCTGAGAAAATAAATGAAAAATATTCAATTCACTAGCATGTATGACATACAAGAAGTATGACATTCTGCAGCTCTTCCAGGCCTAGTGTTTGCTTTACATAGAGGAAATAGAAAAGTATTGATGAAAAAGTGTTAGAAGAAAGAGTAAGAAAGCAAGTGCAAAGAACCAGGTCTCAGTCTTATCAATTAAAGCTGAACTGAGATCTCTTTTGGGTCAGCAGTTATGCTTTTAGATCTCATAAAAAAATGCAGTCTTTTAGGGAGGAATATGGATTGCCAAAAGTCCTAGATTGCTTCATATCAATAATCACCTTTCTAGGTCCTTGGACAATCTGCTTTCAGTCACCTGTTCACAGTATTTGAGTGTAGTTCAATTATCAGCAGCAAACTGAGTAAAGATCTTAATCATACTAGAATTTGTCATTATCTCCTGCCATTACTTCATGTCCTTTCAGAAAAACATGTGGTTTTCTGTTCCAGTGTATTTTCACTTCAGTTTTGTCACTGTCCTGGGTCCCATCAGCCTTCCCCAAGGTCAGACTCTCATTACCCATACATAAATAATAATCTCTTAGTAGTAAATTGGATTCCAACAAAGCCAGAATTGTTTTGCTTCACCTTGTGTGTGGAATTTTGAGTAAACTCAGAAATGCACTAGAAGACATTAGGGGTTGTGGGTTAAAGGGAAAGACTGCATAAAAAAATAGATGAAAAAGAGAGGTTTGGGGCTGTTTACCTTGACTTTTCTCTGTATCCGAAAGTAAAAAGTTTCATTCCACACAGGATTTCTGCAGTTTTTGATGGTTTTGGTGTGGAATATTTCATCTGAAGCTGTTGGCAACCAGAGCCTCACATAGCAGTCAGACTGGCTTACTGTAGAAACATAGGCACAAAATATCTGGCAGACATGATACAAGCACTGGAGACATTGAAGTGCTCTGTAGCTTCAACATGGGTGAGAGATGGCCAGTTCTTTCTGACAAACATTGGCCAAACCAGGAAGATAGAAATCACACAGCTGCATAAAATTAATTTGTTCATTACAACGCTATTTTTAATAAGCAGTGTATTAAAAAAAATTATGTGTAATCTTATATATTCAAAGAAAAAATACAATTCTAGCTAGCAAATAGAACAGTGTGTATATTCAGGAGTCTTGTATTGCTCCATATCAACAAAATTTGGCAGGTGAAACTATGACAGAGGCAGCACAGAATTAACTTCAGACCCTGAGAGGGATTGCACATAAATTGTCTCTGTACCAATTTAACTTCATTAGAAGCATTAAAGGAATCAGATTTAAGTCTGATCAGATAGCAAATGTCTGACATACCTGGTTATTAACTCTTTATGACAGAAAATTAATTATGCCAGTGACCTTGATCATCGTCTCCCTAGGCGGGGTAGGGAGAGACTTTCCAGCAGTGCAACTGCTGTTTCAGGAGCTCCGTAGGAACTGGAGCCTTTTCTTGGTGTTTGCTGGTGCCTGAAGAAGCTGGGATCTAATTCCTACTTCACATCTCTTCCCAGGAAAAGTGAAGTGGCAGAAATTATTTGCATCTTGTGGAGGAAGAGAGGGGAGTGAGGCTGCACTTTAAGTTACCATCTCCTATAGATCCTGAATCAAAGATATTCTCAGCTCTTGGATAGGAACTTTTCCAGAGGCAGCTAGAAGGGTTGATCCATCCTGTTCTGTAAACACAGACTTTGGCAAGAAAAGAGGAGGAGTCTGGCAGTCAGCAGAGAGAGCCACCTCATGAGCAGGGAGAAGAGCACTTACTATCTGTAAACATGGTACAGGTCTGGAGTCAGCTCCTCCAGGTTAAAAGCGAGTTCATCCCCATGTCTTTGTTCAGGATATGTTGTTTTGGGGTATTTTGCCTAAAAATAAGGTGTTGCCTGAAATCCAGAGACCCTGTGACTGGGACATCCTCAGGGGAGGATGCCTGTAAATTAAGGAGATTCTCATGTAACATTCCATGCTGAATCTTGAAGGAATTTCTTGACATTGCCCAGAGTTTTCTCTCTAGAAAGGTAGTAGATTGCCTGTCTTTGAAATTATTTCCACTGACAACGTTTCACAGTCTCAGATTTTAGCATAATAGAGGTGAGAGGATAATATGTTATGTATATGTAGTATGTAAGAGACTTTGGTAATTACCAGTATAATACTTAATTCACTAGGAGCAGGAGGGCTGTGCTGCTGATCTATCTGATAACTGAAAGTTCTTCCCCCACTGTGCTGCCTGGCAGCCTGCTAGGCTGTGATGTACTCATCCTGATAAATGGTATCACTGCCTCGGATCTACAGAGCCTGTACAATAGTTAAGAACTAAACGTGGCTTCAGGGCATCTGGACCATCCCTCCTCTCATTAACACACATGCAACTGCCAGTAAAGTGTTCCAAAAACATGAATCCACCATCTCCAAAACTACCAAAGTGGATGAGGTGGGATGTAATTCAGAAATGAACATTTCTGAAGTGATTTAAGACATAATTTTTCTACCTTTTAGTTTCTAGCTATCATAGGGTGCAGGAAAGACACAATTCACAAAGGCACATTATTTTCTTTTCCTTTTCTTTCTTAAAGAAAACCAAAATGGTGTTGAAAATCAAAAGTTTTGCCCTTATTTTAAATTTCCTTTTTTCATCACACACTTGTGATAAAACAGAGAATTTGGCAAATCAAAAATCTCTGAGACAACCCTGAATGGACAGCTGCAGCACTTATGAATGTATTTTGTTACTATTTTATCTGGAATTTACTGATTTTCTGGAATATTTTCTTTGGCAAAATATCTTCATGAGGCTACTTTCTAAAATTACTGTTCAGTATGTGCGTTGATTTCATAAATATTTATGTAAAATCAGCTAGTGACAATTTTTTGTCAAGCAGATGAAGCACAGGATAGATAAATGGAAAGTGAGGTGGATTAAAACTGGTTTAACTACCAGGATCAAGTGATTGTGATTGGAAACCAGTCTCTACTGGTGTTCCCCAGAGCTGATAGTGGGGCCAGTGCTGGTTAACATCTGTATTAACAATGTCAGCGATGAGAGAGCTCAGCTTCAGCAAATTGCAGGTGGAGCAAAACCTGGGGGAGTGGCTGACACACCAGAAGGTTGTGGGGGAGTGGGGACACATTCCTAAGGACCTGAATGGCAGGTGGCAGGACTGGGCCAACACGAGCCTCATGGAGTTCACTGGGGGAAATGCACAGTCCTGGACGTGAGAAGGCAAAACCCCAGCTCCGGGATGGGCTGAGCGCTGACCAGCTGGACAGCAGAGAGGCATTTGTGCATGTTAGTGGACACCAGGTTGAGCAGAAGCCAGTGAGGTGTGGCCAGTGAGGCCAGCAGCCTCCTGAGCTGCATCAGGAGTGTTGGCAGGAGCTGGAAAAGTCCTTCCTCTCTGCTCAGCAATGACAAGGCAACATCTCTGGGTTCCCCAGTACAAGAGATGTGCTAAAGTGAGCTGGACAGAAATGTCCAGAAAGAAAATGGGGGAATGGATCATCTGCTTTATGGGGAGCAGCTGAGACTCTTCAGCCTGAAGCAGAGAAGGCTTACAGGGTCTTATCAATTTGTATAAATACCTGATCAGGGGAGAGGAAAATGAAGGAGTCTGAGTTAGACCCTTCTCTGTGGAGCCCAGTGAAAGGTAAAAGGTAATGGACAGAAACCAAAATGCAGGGATTCCCACTGAAACACAAGTAAAAGTTTCATTTTTACCATGACACTGTAAACACCGCCACACACTGTCACAGAGTGCCCAGAAAAGTTTAGAAGTCTCTACCCTTGGAGATGTTCAAAGCCAAAATGGATATGGCTCTGAACAACCTGCTGAAGCCAATCCTGCTTACAGCAGGGATCTGGACTACACAATCTCCAGAAGTGACTTCACACTTCAGCCACTTCGTGTGATTCTGCTGTAACAAGGCTAATTGCTCACAGACGAATTACATGACAGGATTAGTAACTCCTGTATGCAAATTTGACCTTGAAGATGGGGTGAGGTGATACCACTAGGACAAAGCACATTCTCTTCCTGTGAAGAAAGGGGACTACATCACAATTCATCTACAGTCCCTACCAATGTGGAGAATCACAATTCATCTACAGTCCCTACCAATGTGGAGAGGTTATTGTTTTCCATAGGATTCCTGTGATTTTTCCATGTTTTCCTTTAATTTTACAGACTATATTCCCATGCTATGTCTCTAACTGAGCTTATATATTTCTGTAGAAGTGGCAGTTCACTTAAACTGAGGCTAAACTGTGAGGCAAACAGTGAGGTAAATAAAAAGTAACAGGATAGTTGAATGTCTGCTGAATACTATGATACCATTATTGTATGGGAGCCCTTGAAATGACTAATCAGCTTACATTGCTCACTCTTATCCCTGAAAAATGTGTTCACAAGAGCTACTGAAAATGTTCTAGTTTATGCTAGCAGTTTCATGCCATGCTAGGCCCTTACTTCAGTGCATGTGTTGCAATTTCCCTGATGCCATAATGTCACCTCATGTGAATGCTGAGACATCTGAACTTACAGCCTCTTTGAAAGCCAGCACTAAGTGACCCTGATGTCCTTTTCCAATTTGTAGCTTCTGATTTGTATGATGGTGAGACTGCTTCTCAACTCTGTCTTAGAGCTAAAGATCAGTTAAAATACAAGACCAAAATTTCAGAACTGCCGCCATGTGTGCTACTCTGTGAGAGTACAGTCCTGCGAGGTGTACCTGAGATGAACCAGCACATGCTAAAATCACTCATCTCATTAAAGCACTGAAAACCAAAGCATGCAAGAAAAACTAGTCTCATAAGAACAATGAATGTAAAGGAGAAAATCCCATCTGTCCTGTTACTGCATTTCGTAACACCAAAAAGAAGAAATAATTTTCTCCTAGTGAAATATTCTTCACCTGCACAGACAGGTTCTCCTTGAATCCTAGTTTACTACAGTTCACCTAAGAAGAGCAGGAGAACCGCTCCCATTTCTCAATTTCTGGTCACAATCTTTGGGAACATTTTCCCTCACCAGCTTAGTACAACACAAACAGTATTGACTTACCTACTACTGCTATTTGAGAGAGGATTTGAACTCGGCTAAGAGCTCTACCAGCATCCCAGTGCAACACCCATTTCTAAGCACAATATTCCTCTCTGTGGCTTGCTTGTGGAAATAACAAAAGCTCATAGATCTACTATGCTTAATCAGTGATGTCTTTGACCAGAGATGAACGAGTCCCATGTGGATGAGCCCTTCACCCAATCCAGTCATTGAAGTCAAATGGCCAAGTAGGATTTTCTCCCTGGAGCAGATTCAGTGGGTGCAGTACCTGTTGCAGTCAAAGTTTCATACCCTGGGTCACCACTCCCTCCTACTCCCATTGGCATCACTTGCTTTCCTGGGACAGGGCCATTAGTTTCACCTGCACTAGCTGTAATCTCCCTAATTTTTTTTGCTCTTATTTTCTGTAGCAAAAATAACCCTTAATATCTCTGGAGAATGACTCTGATCTGCAAAGGCCCCAGTTGTACTGCTGCACAACTGACTCATTTCTTCTGAAGGGATAATACAAAAGCTTCCACAAAATCATTTCACAATGGCTTAAAGCAGAGTCTCTGAGATCCTCTTTTATAAATATGCAAGTTCTCTCTTCATTCAAAGGTGAAAAACCAAAGGAAGATCTCAAAACAAAAGGAAGAGTCAAAGAAGAAGAGTGATTGCTTTGACATCCCAGCTAAAACTAACAGGTTTGTTAGCTGCTGTTAGAGAAAGTTTGCACATGTGCCTATTTTCTACAGTAGAAAATATACCTGAGTGCAGTCACATTTCAGCCCCAGACTTTTTTCCTACCTCAGGTCTGAAAGGCTCTTGATCTGGCAAGCCTTCCCTTAGAGAAGTTACTGTGTCCCAGAAAAAGAAGTACCTGTCAAACTGAAGCTCACTCGAAGTAATTTCTCACTGGGACACAGATCTCAAATTCACCTCTGCAGCCCAGGAAGAGCATTGCAAACACTCAGTACCAGTGAGGCTAAATGCACCAAGCCAGACCTGACACCAGCACTCTTCACGTCATCTGTGTTAGTGAGCCTGAACGTGCTCGCACTCTTCACGTCATCTGTGTTAGTGAGCCTGAACGTGCTCTCCAGCAGCACAGGTCTCTTGGAATTGGAGCAGCTGGCACCATGTAGGCTGCCAGTTTCAGAGAGCGGTGTCACAGAGACCTCTTTACTCAGATCTCCAGGATTAGGTGAGATCCAGTGGAGTCCAGCAGAGTTCTGCTCTTTCACATGCCACTAAGTAGTGCTGGAGAGAGGATGTAACTGCAAGTCTGTTCACCTGAGCAGTCTAAGGATCTGGAAGAGGTTTGCTTCCACTTCTGTTGCCTCAGGGCAAATCCCCTGTCTTGGTGCCAGGTGAGGCAGATCCCCTCACTGATCCTCTCTTTGTCCACGGAGCAGGGACAAGGTGTCAGCTTCAGCTGTGGGGCTGCCATAAAAGAAGTGCCAGTGGGCTAGGCTGGGAACTTGGTGCAGCTCTGTGAGCCCACCCAATCACTCATTTGTTTAAGGAGAGCAGCTGGAAGGTGTTGGAGAGTCTGTCCCCCCATGGTCCTCCTCTCCCATCACCCAGCTCCTATTCCATTCTTTCAGGAAGCAGTTACTGGAAGAGGTGTCAGCAGCAAGAAAAGAAGCTGACACACCATTTTCCCTGCTGTCTCATCCTGACCAGACATTCCTCCCACATATGGGGAGTTCTGTAGAAGAAGAGACACCATGAATAGAGTTGGAAAACATGAGCTTTTGTAAAAGCACTAGCACTGACTTCCAGCTGAGAAGGAGCAAGTGGATACACCAATGACCTAAAAAGTCATTCTTTTACTGAAGGCTACATGCAGTCGTGGACTGAGGAGGGGAATACTGCTGCAAAACATGTGTTGGACTGCAAGAGACTCTAATGGAATTTATTCCTTTCTAGTACCCCCACCACCTTCACAGCCAAGCTGCATGGAGCACTGGAGCCCGATGATGACACTCAGAGCCTGCAGGGCAGCAGGGTAAGTGTAAGTGATCTTATCTGGGTGTCCTGCTCTCCACTGCCCACAGTGAGATCAGGGAGTGCCTGAAACATTGGAGTCTGGCCCATGATTACTAATTGGCATAAAGGTTAGTTAGAAATACAGTGGAAAATAATTAGCCCAGGTCTGCCAAGAGCATTTGCATGGTAAGATGAAACAAGACAGAAACCAATTATATGTAGCATGAAGCAGATGCTGGAGAGGGACATCACTGGAGTATAGAGGAGACGCAAAAGGGGTGGGGTGAGAGCAGGGATATGAAAGGGGCCAATTGACCCATGCAGGAGAAGTGAATGTTTTCTTTTCGGTTTAATTTTTTTCTTTTCATGCCAAACTCTATAGGCATGTGTTTTCTACAGGCAAAGGTGTACTATTAGATTTCAGGATAAGCTTGGATTTCATCCCAGGCTTGTGAAACACACATCCCATGGATCTTGAGGTGCATATTTAAAAAAAAAACAAAACAGCCAAGATTAAGTTGGGTGTGTGTGATAGTGGAGCATGTCAATGGAAATATACAGAAGTGATGTTTCCTGAAGCCAGGATTTGGCAAGTAAATCAAAGAAAAATGTACTAACTCTATGACCACATTATGTGGTGCAACTGCACTTGCAACAAATAGAGGAATGGAGCACTGCATGTGCTGAAAAAGATGGGAAGCCAGCATACAGGCAGAAGAAAACAAATCAGAAGCTGCTGCACTTGATTGAAAAAATGTCTTTTCTTGGATTTAACACAGGGAAACTGAAAATCTAGGGTAGTCTGAAATATGTTATTGAAAAAATTGCCAGTCTTCTTACAGATATCTCAGTCAGATAGCATCTGAATCAGATGGTTACGATCAGTTTTCCAGGATGAAGATCATATTGCTGAGAAAAAGCTAGCTAAACATAATTTTATGATTCTCATTAGCACACAGTAGCATGTCTAGTTACTTTAGTTTTCTGATACTTCAAATGCATTCAAATGTTGAAATAAAAATGCTAAGCCAAAATAACATCAATAGCAGTGCAAAATCAAGCACTTGAAAGCTACAATATCTCTTCTTTGAATCCTAATTAAGTTTTTAAATTGCAGAGTATCACATTATTTTTCCTCTATTTCAACCTCTGAAAGCAGAGATAGGTTGCTACTCAGTCAACAAAAAGCCGTCTGATGATTGTTTATCTTCCTTGTTCAAGGAAGCACTGCTCTACAGTGCTTCTTCTCTGACACCCTTAAGGAACAGGTTCAAACAGGCTCACAGTAGCTGGGGAATTACTGACAGAAAGAAGACTTATTTTTCTTCACCAGCTGGTCCCCAAGCCTTATTTACTAGTAATTAATAAAATAAGCTGAAAATACTTTCTACTGTTCATAGGTCTTACCTAATATCTTAAATTAAAATCTCTCTACAATAGTAGGAGATTCAAAATAAGCACATCACCTAAATAGATCTGAGAGAGACAAAATGTGTTGGAGAAGATACTCTGTTTTGTAGACAGGGCAACAGAGGCACAGAATGTTTTGATGTATAAATTCGCCTAAACTTCCTATGCAACAACTCCACAAACAGAGCTAAATACTGAGCTTAAATGTCTTGAGCTCTACTTCAGGGGTGTTCATTTTGTTGCTAACAGGAATTTTCAAAATGTCAACATCTCACTAAGGGAGACTTCTCAGAAATCTCCCTGTCCTCAGGATGGAGGCCAAGGTCACAACTGTAACGCTGTTTTCTGAGAATGCAGCTTCATTTTACTCTGTGCAATCCCCTTGCATAAGCAGCTGAATCATGGTTCCTATCTTGTTCAATTTTCATTCTAGATCAAAGGTAATAGATAGTAAGAGAAATTAAATCAACAGTTCAAAGGACTGAAGGTGAGGTCTTACACATACGTGCAGTGTTTCACAGCTCTCATAAGGAAGAGAAATTAATTAGACCTTTTCTGCTCCACTATAATATTTTTTCTATTCTCTGCAACCCAATATTACAGACAATGTGAACAGAACACTTCTCTCCAATTGACTGGAAAACCGACAAGGATGACGTCCATGCTCTTGAAACACCAAAGTGAGTGAAATACAAAGAAATGGTGAGAAATTTTATCTGTAGGATATTACAGCTTCAGCAAAAGCAAAGAAAATGCAAAACAAGAGAAGGAAGAGCAGTATGGTAAAGGGATATGCAAAACTGTGTTATTAGTGATGTACCAAGTTCATGGCACATGTAGGAATGGCAGGAGAAACTTCTCAGAGAAAAATCTCAGAGAATGAATGTGAACCACCATGCAAGGGCTGTCTAAATATCACACATTTTCAGAACACTTTTCATGTCAGCTGTAATGTACCATGAGCCACAGTCCCCAGAAGATTTCTGTTAGACCTCTTTCACTGGGGGGTAAGAGTCAGCTGAAGTAATGATGCTCAGGACAACCAAAGAATTAAGAGGGACTGCTGTGTAAGCTCTGTTTTCTATGCATTTGTCATGGACACGTTACATAAACATCTGTTAAAACTGGTGTTATGATATTTTCAAGCCCCTGAAACAAGCCAACTTGTCAGATAAATAATGTGGAAAAAAAGCCCAATAACCAAACAAACCTCTGCAATTGCAAATAGATGCTCTGTGGCATAAATGGCCTTCAGCTGTGATTTCTTAGCTCATATGACTTTAGTGTTTTTAATTTGTGCAGTATCTAGCACAAGAAGGGGCTGATACAGTAATATGAGAATGATATAATATCAATTTAAAAATCTGGTACTTACAAAAATCTGCTTGATGAGCATTTTTCAGCTTTATGATTTTTACAGTAAGTAAGGAGTAAGGTGTCGTTTCTTCCTGCTGAAAAAAAAACAAAAACAAAGGAGATGTATTTAAAGGTTTTGAATATGTGTATTGACTGTAATGCAACCAAACACTGAAAAGAACCAAGTTGTCTCTCCCAGTTGGCATCATAGCAAAAATGTAATAGGCAGCAAAATGCACTTTCTCCACAAACTTCGTTGACCCACAAAGCCTGTAGATACCTAGGCACAAAGAGAAGGTGTGGAAAGAGAGGATGAATAGGAAAGTTAAGATGGCATAAATAAGCTGAAAAAGTTCACTTAGCCAGTAACATTAAATAGCACATGACCATCAGCAGCCAATGTGAAGACAAAATTCAGTGAATCCAGAAATCAGAGATGCTTCAAATTTGGTTTGCTATTGACCAGCAGCCTGTGTTGTGCTGAAGGTAGAATCAAGGCCTACATAAAAGATTCTTCTTTGAATGCAGTGCTTGGATAGTTGGAGAGAAGGGAGGAAAAAGATGGGTCTTTTTAATGGTTTTTTGCTTGTTCTTAAAAGAATCCTTTTCATGAGAAAGAAATGACTAAGGATGAGTGTTAGCACCTTAGGGAATGTCTCAGGACTACACAACACCCAGCTTTGGACAAACACTC
This sequence comes from Sialia sialis, assembly GCA_009812075.1. NCBI lineage: Eukaryota > Metazoa > Chordata > Aves > Passeriformes > Turdidae > Sialia > Sialia sialis. The sequence goes on along the minus strand of VRYO01001269.1, from coordinate 21,945,603 downwards.
CTATTTTGCTTTGCGGGAACAGAGGTTTTCCTTACCAAGGATGGTTATCTGATTGATAGACATGGAATACTTTTGACTACAATCCTTCATTTCAAAGGAGGCTACATCCAATTCCTTGTTGAAGGTGACAGGTCTGACCACCTGGGTCTATAAAAGTTGTGACAATTGCTTGTGCTTGATGGATTTCACTCCTTCAGAGAGCATACTCATCCTAGCAGCAGCTACAGCAAGCAGGATATCAGCACAAAGAAGGAGAAAACAGACAATGATTACTATGGCTGCTGCACAGGTGGTTATATTGATTCTCTAACTGTGGGAACAGTTGGGGAAAATTTATCAAAACAGCACAAGTTTATAGAAAGGAAAGAGAATTGAATCATGGTTGTACTAAAGGGACTGAAAGCAGAGGTTTAAATCAGCACTGGGGATGGCTCCCTCTCTCCCAGTGTAGGAGCAGAAGCAGACAAAAAGAAGGAGTTTCAGAAATTTCAGATAGTTTTGAGTAATAAGTTCTGCAGTTGATGTATAATTACAGTAGTAGCAGGTCTTGTTAGATAGGAGTAACGTAAAATGACTGCAGTGAATGAGAATGAGGCTCTGCAGGGTAAAGAAAATGCAAACTCTGTCAGTTCCTGAGGTCTGAATGCTACTGCTAGGTGAAGAGCTTTAATCTGCATACAAATATGTTATCAGCAGATCCTGAATTGAGTATCTCCAATAAAAGGGGAGGGTATAAATAGTGTATCTATAAATAATATGTATTTTTAAAAAGTCACCTTGAGTTAGTCTGGCTATGAAATAATTAGGAATTTTTAAAGGACTTCTGAGCAATGCATCAATGAAAACAAAATATTATAGCATTAAAATGAAGTAGATTTAGGAACAGGGTTTGTTTGCAGGTTGGTTGCAGTTCTAGTAGCAAGGGTCTGTGGATGTTATAAAATGGCCAAACTTATTATGATGCCACTTGTGTATTTCCAAAAAGATATTCAGACAAATAACACTGAAGGCACAGTATATACTGGGTAAAGAAATAGGTGGCCACTTCAGTGACCAGCAGGTAGGTGGTCACTGATATTCATAAATAGCTCAAGGAGAAATACAGGTAATGGCAGAAGACAAGTAGATCAGTAAGTCTTAGTAAAATCACAACATAAAACATTACCAACAAGAAGGGGTGGCCAAAGAAAGAAGCTTTTATGAAAGTTAATGACCAAAATTTGGAAAAGAATCTGAAGTGAAATAGAGGAGAGCTGGTTGAAGATGATGAAGTAATTAGATGTTATCTATTTTCTGAGAAACTTCAATTAAAATAAATGGGAGAAACTCTAAAATGAAATAAGAGAAAGCACATACAAAGGTGCTGCTACTGTGACAAAAGTCAAAGACTGATAAAAAGGTCAAAGCAGAAGAAATCAGTGAGACAAGACACTACATCAGCTGAAGCGTGTAGAGCATTGGACCATCATGACAAAATTTAGTTTAACCTCTCAAATAATTTCCATCTCTATGAGAATGAAAGACATGAAGGTCATAAAAGGAAATTGCACAAAAAATGCAGTAATTTCCAGGCTATGAAGTTGTCCAATAAAATGGCAAGATTGATGTTTTTATAAAACACTGGGTAATTGAAAGGCACATTAAATAGAAGCCAGTGCTTTCTATACAACCACAAGACTTGCCCATGAGCTCAAGCTTATGACCAGAAACCATACCAGAAGGTCTTCAGTTAAAATGCTAGCACTTTTTGCTGTGAGGTACAGAAGCACCACATCCAAAACAACAAGTGGGCTAAGTGCCAAAAAAATGCATTCTCTTCATCAGCCTACAAAGAGTAGAGTATCTCGGCTTCTGGGTGGGTGTATTCCAAAACTAAATAATAAATTAATCATTGTTGTTGAAAGTCATATGTAAAGCATGGGATATTTTACATGGCTGTGTTCTAAACAGCAGTGGTAAGATCTCAGCATTATCAGAACACAGGCTGAGCCTGTATTCACAATTCACAATTCTGATTGCTGTTACAGTTTCCTGAAAATTTAGCAGTGGAGCATATTTGGCTTTGCACTATAGATAGGCAACAGCTAAATTCCATGCACAGCCCTAGGCATATTTTTTTAATACAAATCCAGTAATTATTCAGTTATCACACAGCTATGCAAAGTCCTCTCAAATTGAAACAAGTACTTAGGCAAATGTTTCAGCATTTGCATTAAGGAAAGCTTTATACCTGTTTACTTTTTCTGGAACTCAAGGTCTGCTACAAGCATGTTATCCTTTCTAATAGCTCTCAACTAATGATTACCCTCCTGTTGAAGATGTCAAGTCATAACTTGCAAAAATTGAGGCAATTACCAAAAGCTACCCAGGAAACCCAATACCTGTAAAAGACAGAAATTGGCCAGTTTAGACAAGTCTGTGCCTTTAATGCCAGTTTTCTGTCAAGATTTATTACAGAGGAGAGAACTTATATTCCAAGCCAGGAAGAGTGTCTGAGAATGTTTTGTTGTTAAATGCCTGTGGACAGCAAACAGACCTTTCAGAATTTCATTTGGCACGGAGAAATTATGGCATGAATAATGGATTGAAGCTGTAGAAAGGGTCTCATAGCCCCCTATATGCAGGAGTTTATGGCCACTGGATTTTTTTAAATTATTATTTCATGTGTGTTCTAAAACATATGCTGGATCCTAACAATCTTTACGTAAATGTAACTGGTAAAGAGGAGTTGGTTGCTTTTAGCCATGATATTCTAAATCAAAACAGAACTTCAGTATGAATACATTAAATCATTACAAAACTGCTCAAGAGATTGGGTCATTGTTTTCCCCAACTGCTGCTTTTCCTTCTTTAGTACATTCTCTTGCTGAGCTTTAGCACACACACACAGAGACACACAGAGCAAATTGGAAACCTAAATGCCATGTCAGTTTTGGTTATGCCACTTTGCCCTTTACAGCAAGTTTCACTTGCCACTGGTAGTTGGTACCTTTTGTACACTAATATCCATCTGTAGGAGCTGCCAGCATGCTGTTAACAAAAGATCAGTGTGATCGATCAGTTTGATAAGGTTGTGACATACATAGGCAAGACAATGTTTGTAGTTCTCTGTTCATTTGGTAGTCTGGTTACGTTAAAAAAAATTAAAACAAACAACCAAGCATATATGAGTTATAGACACTTGAATCACACAGCATGTAAGATGCCATCAAAAGTAAATTTTCTTTTTGTTTGGAGCCCCCTTGTTTTACTTTGAGGCTGTTTGACACAATGCCAGCAGCAAAAACCATCACTGATAGAGCTGCTACATGTTTGATTCAACTGTTATCTGTGCCAGAGGCCCTGTAAAGGTTACTAGAGTTGCTCTTTCATTGTGAAGAGCATAAAAACAAGGAACAAAGCAAGCACTTGTTCTCAAAACCAGCATTAATGACCAAACCCCAAAGGTTCACCAACAACTGTACTCTGACTTTTCAACTCTGCCAACATTCTCCATTTGTTCTGGAGCTCCATTAAGTCAACAGATAGCATTAGAAGAATGCCAAAGTCAGTCTCATTTTAACAGCAAATTAAGAATACTTTCACTAAGGGATTTCTCTAAGGAACAAAACCATGAAAACACTACATTCTGTTATTAATACTATGCAGATGTTGAGTCTAAAGAAAATTTTCTTTCATTAAATATTCCTATTTCTACATAACCATGTAACCAAATCTAGAGCAAAAAAAAAGATCCTACTCTACTCAAAAAAGTATTGGTTTAGTCCCCCTTATTTTTAGCTCATTGAAATATGGTACCTTAGCATCATCACTTGGGGCTACATAGTTCATTATCCATTTTCTTTCTTCATTTTCCAAGGGACTTGATTTTCTGCTTGAAGGCTGCTGAGAGAAGAAGAACAGGGGAAGAAAAAGAGAGTAAAGATCAAATTTTTTTATTTATTTCAATTTCCCACTGTAGCATTAGCATCCCAATTTGTAATAGGCAATTTGCACCTCCTCATTGTGGTGGATAAAATGAAAGTACCAGTTCTGTGCTATTCTGAAAGATTCTGACTCCAAGTCCTGGTAACTACAAACATCCAAGAAAGGACAATCTTGTTTTCTTGGAAATTTATGTCTTATAGGTAACAGGGGCAAATCTGAATCAAAACTCCGAGACTGCTGCCAGGGTTGTTCTGTTTTCCACTTACCTGAGGTAAGGCAGAGGCTGATGCCATCAAGATCGCTGCTACATTAAAAGCAGCTGCTGTGAATGGCACCTTAGCACTGGGTCCACAGATACCAGTGCCTCCTAAAACAAATTTACAATCTTGAAGAAGTTTCAGAAGCTGCTGAACAGGTGTTTTATTGCACTGAGTCAGAGCTCCACCCCTCCACGATTTCTGAAACAGGGAAATTTCCCACCCACATGATTTGTCCAAAGAGCAGCTGCTGTGAGGT
>VRYO01001269.1:21828642-21940160 GCA_009812075.1 Sialia sialis | reverse complement strand
GAATTCCATACATGAGTACATGCATATAATAAATTTAAAAACAGCTATGGAGATGATCATTAGAATGGAGACGTTTACTTATGAAGACAAGAATTCTTTTAAAGGAATATTTTTCCCTGAAAAGTGCTGTTGCATCATGACTTCTGCGTACACACTCATTTTTTTGTAGTGTTCTATCTTAAAATAAATTTAAGAAGGTATGATAAGAAACATTTCTCTAGTCCCTAAACCACATTGTGCCATTTTTTCCATTTGAAATGTCCTTATTTATGGGCTTCACATTTAGTACACCATGCAGTTTAACAAATTTAAATGAGATTCAAACATTTCACCTTGAAAAATCACTAAATGTTTCCACAAACTACCATACCAATTTCTGATGCAAAAAAGGTCCAGATTTCTTAGCAAGTGTATTGAAATCATCATCTGGCTAGACACTATTAGTAGATTATTGGAATTTAATGGACTGATCCAACATTTTTTGTTGGAATTTTTTTTAATCTAATGTTTTAATCTAATGTTCAGCACACCTCTAGGAAGCTCAGTGATTAAATTTTCTAAGACATTATGCAAGCATTATTAGGCACGCACACGTTTGCATTGAAAGTCCTCCTGAATGATTAAAATTAGTACTTATGAAAGAACTTGAGATTAACAGGATGACAAAGCATCCTGCTTCCTCTTAGACATGGGCATACGTGTGAAATCACTGCCGCTCTGGCTGTGGCTGTGAGTTTTGGACCAGCACCTTGAGTAACAGAAACTAGACACAAACCCAATGACTTCTAGACTCATTACATACTTTTCTTATGTGAACAGAGGAATAAATATGAAAAGTTGTTCTTATGAGAAGAACAAGTTAAGACAATCTGATTATTTTACATGGAAAATTCCATCTTCCAAAAGTTTGATTTCTTAGGTTTAATTTTGTATCTACATTATCTTTTTTGTTGTTACTTTTTGAAAAAAAACACATTTATTTTATCACAAAATGCAAGTGAAAACTTTGTTTTTAGCTTTCTTTCTCACCTTCATTGTATTGAAACTTTCTGTAACTGCTTAACTAAAGCCAGAATAAGATAATCTACAGCAATAGGTTAAGGAGAGTAACAAGTCTCTCCCATTCCTTGACTAATATTTTACTCAATGTGAGCACCTGCATTTCGGTAAAAAAATTAGATTTTTTTTTTTTTTTCTGTGAGAATGGTGACAAGAAACACTTTAGACAAAAATAACTGTATACATAAGCGCACACACAGTTTCTCTTTTTTCTGCTACAACCTTCCTGTGTCCCTGGTTGAAGTGCCTAGAAGAGTTTCAATGCCACAGCTGAGGAATGAGAATGTCTGTTACAACTTCTTTGTAACTGTGCCACACAAAGGTTGTCAGATCAAGCTCTTGTTTCTGAAATGTATGAAGGCTAATGTGTGTGAGGTTTTTGCATTAGATCCTGCTTTCATTTACATTGTCATATTGCACCTTTTCTGTTAAGACAAAAGGAAATGAGGTGGGGGAAGAAGCCTTCAGCATCTCTTAGGAAGCTGACTAAGAGTTGCTGGTTGCCCAACAACTGACTTTTCTTTACTGACTCAAGCCTTCCCTATATGAAATACCTGTTCTTTAAGCTCAAGTCAGAAGTAGCCAAAGGCACCTTTGACTCAAAGCTGGTATTGAATTTCCTAAATTAGTTCAAAGTTCAAAACTGCTTTTTGCTATGAAACACTACTTCTTTTGAAGCAAACACATCCTTTTCACAAGATGTGCACTTAGGATGCTCTTGGCTATTAAATCTTCTGAAAGTTAAACTCACAGTAGAAGTTGGTTCTGTTTTCTCTGTATTGAGTGGACCAAAATAAAAACAAACAAAACAAAAAGCCAGACCAAAAAACAAACCCAAAAACCCCACAAAAACCAAAAAACAAAACAAAACAAGAAGTGTGGCAACTGCAATAGTGACTAAACACCTCCACACCGGATTCTTCTGAGAAGCCTGAATGTCCAGACTACACTTGACACCTAATTTCTGAGTGTCTGAAGGTAGCTGAGATGAATCCCACCTTGGATAATCAGCATGCCCTCTTTAGTCACTTGTTTCCAAAATCACTGATGCTGACAGGAACCTGACATTGAGGAACTTGGTTTTGTTGTTAGCACGTGATTCCTTCACCTGTTGCAATGTGAAGCAGAAAAATACCCTTGGGCAAAAGCTCTGTTAGCATGTAAATGAAAAATCGTCTCTGGTATCCAGTCAAATAACAAAGAAGAGGTTTTGTGATTACCAAGGTGGTAGAGAATGCAAAATTCAGTGTGACTAGTGGCAGTACAAACTTCCAGATGTACTCAGGTTCAGGATCACCAAAGAGCCCTGTAAGGTAAAGCAGACAGCCTGACTTGGGACTGCTGTCCATAAAGCACAGGCTGTGCAGTGGTAGCTCATGTCTGGTGCATTGAGGGAGTAATAGCAAGCTGGGTTTTCAGTGAAACACCAGGCTTCGATCTGTAGAAGTTCAGGAGCAGCTTTATAAACATCTGAGACAAGTTTGGGACAAATAGGAAATCAGAGAATTACAGAATCAGTATGTTGGAAAAGACCTCCAAGATCATCAAGTCCAACCCATGCCCTGACACCCCAACTAAACCACAGCACTGAGTGCCACATCCAGTCTTTTGTTAAACACATACAAGGATGGTGACTCCACCACTTCCCTGGGCAGACAGTTCCAGTACTTGATCACTCTTTCCATAAAAAGCTTTTTCCTATATTTCTCCAACCTATATTTCCCTTGGTGCAGCCTGATGTCAGAGCTAAACACTGACAGGAGATGGCTGCAACAACTCCTGAGGAAATGCACTCCTGACTTGTGGGAAGAGCCCCAGTGGCCAAATGATACATTTAATGCAGCTCAAGGAACAGAGAAACTTTGCTGGACCATCCCAAGATACCACACCTATGGCAATTCTGGGATCTGTCTGCCTGCTAATGAGCCAGTGGTGAAATTTCACCCAAAGCTGCTCTGCCTTGAAACTATTTTCATTTATGGGTTTTTTCTGCAATGATTTTTTTCTCCCCCTGACTATTCTAATGGTGTCTAAGACAGCAATAAGCACATTCTAAAACTACAACTACGACTGAGTTAGGAATTCAACATTACTGTTCAAAAACGTGGGTAGGATCAGACATAATTATTATAAGAATTATAAGACTGCTAAGGACAAATAAAAGATCAGATAGATTTTGTGTTTTCTTTCTACTTTTCTCAATAATTTTTCATTATTTCTCTTTTCTGTTTCTTTCCCACCCTTTACAGCTTCTATGCAGCCTATAGATGCTTATGTCTCATCCCTATACTTGGGATTTTGATGTCAGGTGCTTCAGATCGCGTTCCTCTCAGGTATTTCAGACCACCTTTCTGCACACAGGAGGAAGGGAACTTCACTGAAAGACCTTCTGGCTTCTTCCTAGTTGCTATCTTTACTAGCCACGTTCTATTGAGGGATACAGGTAAATGCAGGTAATGTGCATCAGTATGATGCTTCAGGCATCAAAAGTATTATTACATTGTGGCCCATCTGAATAAAAGCAAAAATGTTCAAGTTCAAGTAAGAAATCAAGAGATCATAATCTCCACAACAGCAATGCTGAATATCATACACAAGAATCTGGCTTTGATATGGCAATGACTGTGAAAATGTGCCTGATCCACACAACTGCTTCTGGTGACCCATATGGTCTTTATTTGAACTAGATAAATACATATGTCATAATGAGAAAGGTATACATAAACAGACTTACCTGTAATTAAAATATAGTTAATCTAAAATTCATCTTTAAGGTTGGAAAAGACCTGTAAGACCATTAAGACTCACTGTTAATCTAACACCACTAACAAACTATTAAGACATTAGGATAGAAAAATGAAATGGCTTGAGAAAATTTTGACCATAAGGTAAAATCAGAGGAAAAAGGAGTGTTTCTATCCACCAGAAATATTAAATCACTTTTAAAAGGTCTTTGCTCTGCTCCGTGACAAAAAGGAAATATATACATTTGATGTTACCTATATGCTAACTTCACTCAGACTCAAAAAAATGTGCATTCAGAAAATATTTCAGAAACTCTCCAAGAAGTGCTTAATATCCAGACAAATACTGAGAGTACCTCATATTTGCAGGGTTATTTGGTCTGTTTATTTGTTCACAGAACATAATCTCAACAGAACAAAATGCCTTTGAGTTGCTCCTTGTCTAACACGTGTGACATCACGGGCTGTCATCAGCTCTGAATTTCCAGCATTCATTGCAGTTAGCTCCAAGGGATAAAGTACATTAAAAAAAACTAATTGATGCATAAATCTGTTGGTTACCAGAGCATTTCCTGAGTATAGAGAGAAAAATGCTGTTTCCCATGAGAACTGTCATATGAGAGTCCCAGGCAAGATCAAGGGGACCCCACTGCGGGTGACAGGTTCAGCCCTGATTCTGGCAGTTCTTTCAAGCTTTCCCTATTGTTAAGCAGGGTCTCTTTCACCTCCTCAGTGTAAAAAGTGGCCACAGCACCAGCCAAGAGATGTACAGCCAGCGTGTTTCAGCACACATCAGGAGACTGCATTTCTCAACATAGCAATGCCTCAGGATTTGGTATAATGAAATGCCTAATTTTTCTGTTATTTTCTGTTACAAAAGGTAATAGAAAGTGCACTATGAGATCACAGCCCACATCTGATGCAGATGTCTCCAGTATGAGAGCCCTGGTGAGAATGCACTACACAAGCTATGGGGAGAGGACATCCTTAGGGAAGGTATAGCCAGATGAGGAAAGGCTGCCAGCCACTGTGGGCATTTCCCACCCCATTTGCCAGCTGAAAAGGAAGCACAGGGTTAGGTGATGTACTCACTCCAGCTCATCTTGCAGTGCTGGAATTCCTTGTGCCTCTTCCCTGTATGAGAAAGGCCTGGCTGTTGCAGAAGCTCTTGCACGCAGCATCTCCCTCGTGTGCTGTTCATTCATTGCACAATCTGAACTGGTGCGCATGGCAGCCAAGCTTGCCCCATTTACTTTGTGCTGTCACTAGGAGGATGGAGTGATAGCCTTTCCAGGGCACCTGGTAGGTCATGTAAGCAGTGCTGAAGAAACCCAGGCTCTGCAGGGAGTCAAATCTGCCCTTTGCTCCATCTGAGCTATCACACGTGCCCCGTGCCAGCTGCCCATGGGATGGGGTCTCAGTGGTGCTACAGACATGACTCCACTTGGGTATTCACAACACAACGCCATTTCTCAGGGACTCCAAAAGGCTTCACAGTTGTCTGTGAAGCCGAGTATGGGAGAATTTGGGACTGGTAAGCAAAAGAGTCTCACCATCATTCCACAATGCTCCAGCTGAATAAAATACAAACCTGTGCATCAATCTAGTGTGGCCACTTACTCACAAAAGGGCTGATCACAAAGATTAAACTATGTCAACAGCTCTGTATGGAAACACTTTAAAGAAACCATTGCAAAACATCTTAAGGAAGTGCTTCAGAAATGCGTAAGGAAAGAAACATTCTCCAGGAGATCGAGATAGGCAACTATGTAAGTACATCCTATTACATGTTAAATTAAATCACCATTGCAACATGATACTGTGCAAAAACTCACAGACATCAAAGCCATGCATGACTCCTAGGTCAGGTCAAGAAAACACAGATTAAAGAAGAACAAATTCTTAATGGCAAACATTGCTGAATCTCTATTACAATAAATGTAAGGAGCCTCATGTTACTAAAGCATGTGGAAACGTGTCTAAACAGCTCTTGCATAAACTCTCACATGGGTTTGATATTTTGATCCTATGTGATGTAACAATGAAAACCTACTCAGATCACATAGCACAGATATGACATGAAAGGAAAATTAATTATTTGCTGCATTTCCACAAGCCCAAGACAATAACAAGCTCATGTGTCCAAATAAAAAAAGAAATGTTTATGAAGAGAACGCAAAATGCTATCAAAGGTTTGGACTTACTACTTCTTATAAAAAGCAAAATAATTACTAATTATGCAGCTAAATCGGGGACGATAATAAAACACTAGTATTCTATGTTCAAAAAGAAGACACTTCACATGTTTCATCAATGAATAATTAAAGTGACCACATAGTCATACAACATGTAGTAAGAGAACAGAGATCATTCTTACCAATTAGTTTCTAAAACATAGTCTATGATTCTTGACTATCTATGCTTCAGCTATTTTAATTCCTGGTATACTGCAGAACTACAGAAAAAACATGAATGTTGTGCCAATTTTAAAAAGCAACAAGGGGGATATAGTAATGTGCCAGTAATTTGTTTACCCTGGCTGCCATTGCCATGATGAACACAATATCTGACTAATTAAAAATCAATTATATTATATTACCACTCTGGGTTCTCTTGCTATTCCTCAAAATGTGGGATGGTAGTCATGCATGCCAAATGCTCCATCACCCCTGAAGTAGTTGATAGAAATACGTAAAATATAGAGTTGGTTTCAAGCTCCATACATTTTGTACAGCATTTGTTAATGAATGCATATATCATATATAACTTTCAGCATACAAAGCAATTATACACTGAAAACTGCACTCCACCACACAAGGGAGTGTTTTGCCAAAAAAAGATTGTTGATGTGTAATTAGTTTGCCTTAGGACAGTCATTAACTAGTGCCATTTGCTGTCTGGACAGCAGATGGTTCCACCCAATCAAATTCCTTATATATGGGTGTGCACATGCAGGTGTGCAGAAAAACACCAGGGGAGATTTAGAGTAAAAATTTATGCCTGATACACTTTGCATGAAAGCAGAAGTAAGTGACTTACCTCCCTTACATGTGAACTGAATGCCTACTGAACCATGGATATGGTTCAGTAAAGAGCTTAAGAACCATGTAGCTGGGTAATAAAAGAACAGAGAAAAAGGACAGGAAAGTTGGTGGAAGTTGATATTAATAAAGAGATATAATTGTGCCTTTCTTTTTCTCTTTCCTTATTAAACTTTACAAAAGTCTTACTTATATTTGGACTATGCACAGAAATTCTTCTTTAATTTCCTTATTTGAGGTGTGTTATGGATGTGATGCCACTGAGAGACCAAAACATGTGCTGTCCTATGGATGCATTGCTCTTGCAAGGCAGGTTACTGAAGCTGTCTTTTAGTGACCAGAGTGCAATAAGGCTGCAAATGATGTCAAAGCAATTACAGGATGTCTTCCCAGAAATGTGCATGGCATAGCAAAATGGTGACGCAAGGTAACTGCATAGAAAAGAAATCTTTCTGGGGTTTGCATTAGCCAGAGGTTCCCTGTAGGGTGATGAGCAGTCTTGCTATGCCCTGAGCTGTCTCTGGAAGCCAGTCAGCAGGAAATAGTGTTTTTCAATATGAAGAAACAGATTTTGTTCTCTCCTGAAATATCACATTTTTTTAGTCAATTGTGACAAGAGTCAGATTTTTAAAATGCAAAGACTGAAAAGAAAGTATATATTAGGAAGGAAAATAATATTTTTTCTAACTGATTTCAGAAGCAGTCCTAAGTGATAAATATCAATGACAAGTTTTATTTTGAGGAATTTTTAAGAGCTTACTCATCTTAAAATCTACTGAACATTTTCATGAGTGCTTTGGAAAAAAACAAGGCACCCTGACTGGCCAAATTTGAAGCAGAACAAAGAGTAATGGAGTAATGGTACGGACAGAGCAATCATAAAGAATGATCTGAGCTGCTTGATAGACTGGTCTGATTAACCATGGTAAAATCTAATGCACTGGAGTGCAAGTTATGATGAGAGGACTGCCAAAAGTATGTTACAATTTACTACCCCATTCAAAAGGGGAGACTGGAGTGTGGAAAAAACTAACAGACCAGTTTATGGAAGACAAACAACTTGTCAGAAGCCTTTAAAGGCAAATGAGGACAACTAGATAGAGAAACTGGGAACTCATTTATATGTAAGAATATAAGAATAACAAAGCAATGTTTATCTCAGTGTGCAGCAGTAGTGGGAAGGGTACTGGAGTCTATATTTGATAAAGGGACAATGAAGAATTGGAGAGAGTGGTTATGCAATGGTTTTTAAGGTTCTAGGAAAAAATGTAATGTGCTAATATTTGGTCTCTGGCCAAAATAAATGAGGCTGGAAACAAGGTGCATACCCATTGCTGGAAGATGATCATGACCAGAACACAGCTCCACTAAATGTGGTGACTTTGCCATTCCTGATATCTATAATAGAAGAGGGATCATTTTTCTGCAATATAGACTTTGGTCAGCCACAGATGATCAAGACCGACATTTCAGTAACTGCATGGCAGTAACTGCATGGCAGTCTGACATCTAACAAGTCTAACAAGATGAGCTGATGACTTTTATAAGCCATGGAAAGAAATCAGAATAATAATCTAGTACAATATAAAGCTCATGTGCTATTTCACTTGTTCTTCCACAGCCTAATAGGGATTCACTAGAGTTAAACAATTCAATATCTATGTACAGTGTTATAAAATGGATTTATTAAAGAAGTGCAAGCTTGTAGGACCATTCAGCAAGCAAGAGTGAGAAAGCCCAGAAAACTGTCCCTCAGTGTTCTGCTTAAGGCTTGGAACCAAGGAGTGCAAAGACAAAGGATGTAATCAAGCTAGATATCCCTAGCTAACACCTTTGCAAGCCTTCTTCATCTCTCCTAGGAACTTCCAACTTATTTATTACACGCCCTGCTGAACTTCCTCTTCAGGTTTCACATATGATAGGTGTAAAAAGCCTCCTTCAAACTTATTGAATCTCGAGCAAGGTCAGTCAGAAAATGTCTAAAATTAGACATTTTTAAGATGACTACAGTGAATTCAAAAAGCCTATTCATTTGATGGACATCCTAGAAGAAAAGGCAAGCACAGAGTCACATTGATATATCCAGCTCCCCACTAGCTTGTGAATGGCTGGAACTGGAAGCATTAGTGACACTCTGCAAGGAGATTACAGTAATTTCATGACTGTAAGGTGCACCACACTATAAGGCGCACTTCCACATTTCAATCAAAATTTTAGTCAAAAGGGTGCGCCTTATAGACATGAAATTACTGTACAGCTGCCCTGCTTGTAAAAGCCATTGCTTGAGATGTGCAAAGAAAGTGAAGTGGTCACGACAAAATCAGTCCAGCCTCACTACAACACCAATTTTCAGACTTTAATTCTGGAAGGATAGGTGCAAAGTAAAGAATTGCTGTGGGACAGAACCTGTTCTGCCCAAGAATCTACTCTGGACAAATCACACTATTAAAGCTTCAACTTTTCAGCAGTAGAGAAATAAAAGCATGACTATCCAGAGAGCTCCTTGAAGGAACAAGGCAGGCATTTCACAGGCACCTCGCCCTGTCATTGACACTTCTCTGTATTCTGAATCTGAGAGCTCTACAGAGCACTGTTGTCCTTGGCTGGTCTGTCATTGTAGAAACACTGTGTCCTGCTCCCTCTGCCAGACTGATGATGCTGTTTAAAGCTTCAGAGTGACATGACTCGGTCAAGTGCACTGTGACTATCTTTATCTACCTGTTTGGAAAGCAGAGAGAAAATCCTCTGCATTAGCCTTGAAATGCAGCTGGCAGCCACAGAGGCCACCCCAGCAGCAGCCCATCCTTCTTCCAACACTTTGCAATGCAAACCCAACACAGGAAGATGTAAGAAACTCCAGAGAGAAGCATAAATTGGGAGAGGAGTGGCTGGAGAGCAGCTCTGCAGAACGGGGACCTGGGGGTGCTGGACAGCAGCAGGCTCAGTGTGGGCCAGCAGTGGCATCCTGGAATGCATCAAGCACAGCATTTCATACTCCAGGGCGTAACTTCTGCATTCCAAAGAATTTTAAATGTTACAGCAGGTGGGACAAATTGTAGATAGTCTACTGTTATGTACACTGAGAAACTCAGCCTGTTTAACCTTTCAACCTAAACTTCCAAAACCATTACAGCAAAAAAACCCCAAAATCAAAAGTTCCACAAACGCACAAAAAACACCCAACCAATCAAAACAACAACCCCAAACCTGACAAACCAACAAGACATTTACATTGCAGACTGCAGTGAGGTCTCCCCTCAGTCTCCTCGAGGCTGAACAGACCAAGTGACTTTAGCCACTCCTCACATGGCTTTCCCTCAAGGTTTTTGATGGTGTTCAATGCTCTTGTTCAGACACGCTTTCACAGCTTAATATCTTTCTTTGTCTTTAATCTTTAATCACATTATAGCATCCAAAAGTGCACAGAGGACTCAAGGTGAGGCCACCCCAGCTCAGAGCACAGCAGGACAATCCCCTCCCTTGCCCAGCTGGTGATGCTGTCCCCGATGTCCCCAAGAACAGGCTTGGCCCTTGTAGCTGCCAGGGCACTACTGACTCACATCCAGCTTGCCACAGACCCCCAGGTCCCTTTCCACAGTGCTATTTTCTTTATAGCATGTGCTTTTCTCTAAGCATGCAGTGTGCCATGATCCCAGTGACAAACGTCTCCCAAAGGTGCTGCTTGTCTCAGCACCACCTTGCAAATACAAAACACACACCAAGTTAATAAAACATGCTTTTAATGTGGTCTGCCCTGCTTTAACACTTAAAGCTCTTTCTCAGGGCAACAAGCACCATGTTTATAATAGTTTTAGCACCTTCTTTGTGGCTGCCCATCCTCTGTACCATGCAACGATTCATACTCCATTGTTGTAACTGAATTGCAATGATTTCCTGCAGTGAAATTCTTCGGAGAAAAAGGTTTTTTTCAGTCTTTTTTGTTCACCTGAGATTATAATTCAGTGGGATTGAGCAGGAATGCTTTGAAGCCTGCTGCCAATAGTAAGAGACTTTCAGTCCCTTGGCAGGTTAAGGGACTTAGAAGTACCCTCTCTTGCCTGATATTATTTCTTTATCTGCCTTTTCCGTGCCACTGCTGTGCGCAAGGCCTGCATAATGAGGTCTTCATTATTGAGGATGTTGTATTCACCCAGCTGGACCAGGCGGTCGTACGCCTTCTCCGTGTACTGAAGGGAATATGTGGAATACGGGGAGCAGCAGCCGTAGAGATCGACCTTGCCATCTTCCATCTCTGACTCTGAGCGCCTCTGACCTAGGAGGAAGGGCTGAGAAATCACTGCTGAGAGAAATCACTCTGGTCATAAACAAGCAAACTCTTAACAGAGGAAGGAAAGGAGCTGTCTCTCCCCAGAGAGGGAGTTCATGATGTAAATTACTTGTTTGGCTTTAATTAAAAAAAAAATAATTAAAAATTTCTTATTCAATTTGACAGCTCAGTCCATGGCTCAAGTGCATATCAGTGGCTTCACAGAATGAGGGGAGAAAAAAGGGTGATTATTCTTACATGGGTCTGCACTGTAGTTCTTAGCTGTACCTGAAGGTACCTGCAGTATGTACCTATGGATGTACACATTAGTAGACACATCAAAGTTACCTGAAAACTAATTACCTGCAAGATAACTAGCTTAGGGATTGAAACATCACAGCCCTGGCATCAAATCTCACATGGTTAAGAAAATTAAGCAACAGAAACGTTTGATGTCAACAGTGAAGTTCAAGAGTTGGGCTATTAAATATATTCCTTTTAATAGGCTGTCCATGATGTAAACTTTCTTTTTAACATGTTTGAGTACTTGCCTGGTGCTTTGTATTTTTGGAAGGTATCATTAACTAGTGGAAAAAACAGCAGTACTGGTGCTCCTGGAGTCTCAGCACCATCAAAGAGGTAACACTCCTTCAGGTGCTTCCTGTCTTCTTCACTCAAGTCCACCCTGGGAAAAATGATTCCCTGCTCAGAGCAGTACTTGCAGGTCTGGTCCAAAGCCTGGATCAATGAACACAGCAGTACCAAGATTTAAATAGGATTTTAAGGTTCAGGATTTCTTGGAGTCCAGTAATAAAGCAGACATTTTCTAAGCTGCTTGTGCAAAAGCCCTTAACCCCTAATCAAAAGCACTGTGTCACTGGACAGAAGCTTTTTTGTTGCCTTTTTTTTTTTTTTCTGAGTCTTAGCACAATATAGTTTATTATACAAGAAAAACAAATGAGACTATCTGCAGCCTATAAAAGATATATCACTCTTCATCATTAAGCTAAAAATGCTCAATGTTAAGACTTTTAGTAGGACCAACATAAAAAGTACCCAAGTGTTAAAAAATTACAGATATACACATATTGAAGAAGAAATAAAGACTGCTTCAATTACTCTCACCTGTGTCTGGGATCCTGCACTGTAATTTAAATGCAGAATGACATCCACCTTTCTCTCTGGTTTTAGAAGTGGCATGACGCTTGTATTTATGAAAAATCCAGTATCTACCAGAGACAGGAATTCATCCGATTGTGTCAGCTGATTGGGAAATGTGTCTAGCACAGTATCTGAAAGAAAAAATATTCTTGCCGTAAGTGCAATACTGCAAAACTTGTTGGCCTGTTTTTCCATTCTTACACCATGTCCACAGAGCCTTAACTGGTTACAGTCCTTGGGGAAGGGAGATTTGTATTATTCCTTCTCTATAGTAGGACTCACAGCTGGTCTGTGGGTTGGAGAGGGTTAAAGAATGAGGTTTGATTTGAGAAGTGTTCTCTGACTAGGGCTGTTAGCCTGGAGACAGAGGAGAGCAAAAAGAGCAAAAAGAGCAAGAAGGAGAGCAAGAAGGAAGAGAGTGAGAAGAAACATGCAGCTGTGAACAGTGTTTTTAGAAAAGTATTGGGAAAAACAGAGGCATAGATGGGTTCTACACCATTGAACATTATGTTGATCTATTGTGGCCAATGAACAACGTGTAAACTTTGTAGAGCGTATAAAAGCTGGTTGTCGCAATAAACAGGTATTAGCTTTCTGAAGTATAGCGTGCCTTTTGTGTCTCACGCCCACCCCTACAGCGACACTTCTCTTCTGCTCACCCAACTCCAGTGACGTGGTTTTGGACCTGCAGTAACAAACTCATGAAGGAGGTAGAGAGGAAGGACCTGGTGCTCCAGCCTCCAGAGCTGAGTGCCACCAGCAAACCACTGACACATAGCTCGGCGCCACACCATGCTACATCCCACAGCATGATCAGTCATGGATTGATCTAACAGAGATTCTGCCCAAACCTGGCCCCCAACCTCAGAGAACTGGTTCAATATCAAAACTGGGGTTTGTTTTGCTCAGTTTGTTTGTTCTCTCCGCAGGCCCACGGCTCCCATTACCTTTCCACCTGCAGAAGTGTGCGTTCTGCAGGTAGTCGCGGTGCAGCTGGAGGCCGTGCAAGAAGCTGTGCTGCTGGGCGATGCAGGCGCGGTCGGTGAGCGCGGCGCGCAGGGCGCTGCCCAGGGGCCCTGGCGGTGTGAACAGCCGTGTCTGCAGCTCCTGCGGCCCCACGGGCAGCGGGGGCTCCTCCTCTGTGGGAACAATGACAAATCACACCTGCCCACAGCAAGGCTCCAAGAACTCCAACAAGGAATTCGTACCGCAAGGAGTCAAGGTAAGGAAAAAATCATGGTGCTTTCTCTTTTGAAAAGGATCAACAACCAAAGGTGACCAAACTAAACAGAAAACAAGAAGCTGCTCTTACTAGACAAATACCATTTCCTTACACAGTCTTGGATAAAACCCCTAAGATACGCTGTCAAACAGCAATAAAAGTCTGCTCCAGACACACACACATTTGTGGAACAGATTGAATGCAGGCTTTGGAAAAGGACAGCTGTTGTGCTTCTTTGCATTACTGTAGCTCCCACTCGAAGCAGTCAAAATCATTTTACTTTATTATTAATTAATAGATCAGTCTTACTATTTCTACATTTTAATCATCTACCAACATCCGTGTTGACTCCTGGTAGATCACAGGACCGGAGATTTTTAAATTATTCATTTGTATTTTGCAGTATGAGACAGATAACTCCATTTAACAATAAATAGACAGTGAAAAAGAAGTATGGCCATTTACCTATATTGTCAATTTGGTCCCGGGTCCACCTGTGCCAGAAATCTTCTGATGAATGGGACAAATTCCAGATATATAACACATTGAATGAAAATAAACTACTCCATATGCCTGTAAAAGAAAACAGCATTCTAACTCAAACATTCACGTATCATGAATCTCAAACTGTTTATATAGCTCACATAAAAAAACCCAAAAAAAACCCAAAAAAACCAAAACCAAACCAAAAAACCCTGAAACCAAAACCTCCATAACAAAACAAGCAATAATATAATTTGTTGTTTTTAATAGCTTACCTTCCAAGAAGCAGATCCTCGATTCAGGGACCTTCTTCATCAATCGTCCCATGAAGAACTCACTGCCAAAATCCTCAGTGTGAACAAAAACTCCATACTTCTGCAATCCCACCTCATACGGAGTGAACTCCACCCATTCTGTAAAGAAGAATCCAAAGAAGAGAACAATGTTTTATTACAGCCTTCACAGTAATTTTTGAGTCTAATATTTTTTGACCAATAGCAATGAGTTATAAGAATGCTACAAATAAAAACTCATGAGCATGGAAAGGCTTTGGAGTATTTTTGATTCTGTTGAATAGACAGTCAAACTTTTATCTGACCACAATGATATTATATGAATACATATCAGCTGAGATTCCAGTCTTCAAATAAGAAGGGGTTTTTAGGCTGTCTAAAAAGACAGTTTCAAAATTTACCATCTTAAATATAAGACAAGTGACTCTCAGAAGTCTCATAATTACCTTTGAAATCCAGAGTGCTGTAGTTGTTTTTGACATTGACTGCAGTGTAGATAGGAAGTGGGTTCTGACCACGATCAATGGCCCTTTGCTGATCAGAGAGTCTGTGGTTGTCTTTCTGTGATTCCAGAAATATGGTTACACTGAGACAAAAATTAGCATGGCAATATTTTCTCTGCATATAAGCTTGCAGGTCAGAAAATTTCCTGCCTCTAATGCATAATGTTCTGAAATGATCCGTATTTTTCAAAATTCCCGTAAGCGTTCTGTTACTGCAATACCTGCAGCCATCCAATGTGATGCCAGATTATCTGACAGTGCAGTAGATGAAAATGGAAAGAAATAATAAAGAGCAGAAAGCAATACTTTTGATATAAAACACATTATTATATTATGCTGTAGCTTTATGAAAGACCTCACACCTTTCAAAAGTCTGCAGGTCCTCGTTAACACCTCTCATGGGCATGCATAAAGTCTGCAATTTTGCTATTTTCTAAACAAGTCACTTGCAGAATATGAAAAACAATTCTTAAACTGTAAAACTATTTCAAAATGTTAGTCTTGGCGTTTTCTCAGAAAAAAATTCAAAATTTCACAAGAATGCTGATTTCCACCATGGATGAGTATCTAAAAGGCTGGCACCAAATGTTTTAGAAACAGCTGTGCATTTGCTTGCACAGTCTCATAGCAAACTGCTTTTCTCAGAGCCAACAGGAAAATGTCTTTTCCAGAAATAAATTTTCAGAAAATGGTGACTGTAAATGCTGCTTTATGATATACTGTACCCCATCATGCAAAAAAGATTCCAGGACAAGACCCCAGAGATCTATAAAAGACGTTTTGTGGCCCTCTCTTTTCCGTTGGGACAGCTGCTTTTTGTAATACTTCAAATATTCCAAGGAAAAGGAATTTATTTTGCATTTTGTCATATGTTTTCGAGCCTCACTGATTTGCTTGTCGAGATCCTTTCGTGACCACTCAGCATCTCTGTACAAATTTGACATGGTCCTAGGAAGAGGAAACACATATTGAAGAGGGAAGAAAAACAGGTTTGAGGTAGGCAATATCTACATTTTATGTTTCTGTTTTAAGTTCTTGATTTGAAATTAAAGCTTCCTGTCTTCAGTTGCCTATGAAACTGTCATGTTCCCTTTGAAGTCACAGTCATTACTTCTGTCAAAACAGTTTGAACAGTTTTCCATAAACCATTCTAAGAGGAACACTTCTTTTCATGCAGTTGCAAATTATGTGACTTTCCCCCATGAAAAGACTTTATTCTGTCAATTTTGGAAGAAGATGAAGAAGTAGGACTGCTGAGAAGTTACTATAGGCAAACCACTGTGCATGAGCCCCAGCCTCCTTCAGCACTTTGGTGTCATCAGGGAGACTCCAGCCAAGGGTGCCCAGTCCCACTCACCACGTAGTACCAGACAAGCCAGTCAGGTAGGTGGCACAGTCCAAGACATTGAGCTTCTTGAGCCCTCTCAGGCTGCCATAGAGTGCAGTCAAGGATCTCATCCCTCCTCCCGTGGTCATGACAGCCACCACCGGGGTCTGTGCAACACAGGGACAGAAAGGGCCAGTGTCACACAGAGGCTGTACCTCACAGCAGCTCTCAGCAGACACCTCCTGACGCATAAAACCTGACCACCATGTGTGCCCAAACACAGACTTCTTTCTAAATGACTTCTAGCAAAATATACTATACCATTTATTTTATGAAAGAGAACAGGAAGAGAAGCAATGACCATTTTTGCTTAGATATCTGACATTTGTCTGCAATGTGTTCAACATAGATGTTTGGTATGAAAAAAAAAACAACATTCATTCAAACCAAAAGAGACAGTAAGAGAGAAAAAAAAATCAGCTGCAAAGGTAAGAATTAAAAAGAAATCTCACAGGTCAAAGAGAGGAGGGACTATCAACAGAGATAACAGTAACAGGGTAAAGAGCGTAGATGAAGTCATTCCTATAGAAGGAATATCTAGTCTGGCATCCAAGGAACATGTAGCAGGAAAAGGGTCAAAGTCAGGAAAGCAACTGCAAAGGACACAAGTGACAGGATGAATTTGGAAGTATGGGGCAGTATTAGAGGCATACATAAGTTTTAAGATGAGGAAAGATCAGAAAAAAATTTAACTGTGAAGAAAAAGAGGCTGTATTATGCCATTATGCTTTCAGTGTTAAGCACTGGTGAGATGTCTTAAATGCTTTCCCTACAGACCTCATGGTCCAGCAGATCCTGTTCCAGCTGCAGAACCTTCTTTAGAGCAGGAATAACATAATTCTTCCTTTTGCAGAGAAAGTCTTGCTCCTGTTTGCAGAGGTCAAATCCTAAACGCACATCAAGGCGGTCTGGGCTGAAGCAGAGATCAGGAAAAAAAGAATATTCCATTTTACTATTGGTAGACAAGCTCAGAGTTTCCAATGCAATAAAATGAATCTGATCCACAAAATACTACACTTCCAGGAGGTCCCTTTCCTACACTCCCAAGCAAGTACACCATGCTGCATGAAAGAAGGACAGAAAAAAAGGGCTGATAGATTTCTAAGTAGCTATCAAAATAAAACCTAAGGAAAGACATTCCTGCAGCTAAGTTCTGAGATACCTGCTGTATGGATCTCTCACATCTTAGTGAGCTGAGACCTATAGGAAAATCTTCTCATACTTTCTTGAATTAGGCAGAAATTTTTACTTCTTCATAATCAACAATGCCAGGTGATCGGCTGTGCTCTTGCCCAGTGTTAAAGAAAAGGTAAAAGACTGTGTTGAATATAACCCTGGGTAGCATGATTGACTTGCAATATTTTTTTCTATTTTTATGAATACTCTTTCATTCACATCTCAGTATGGTTTATCCAAATGTATTACTCTACACTACATGCAGTTGCTTGCAGCTCATATGAATGCCACATCACCTGGTCACACCACCTACGGTCCTGCTGTGAGTGCCCCCTCCCCAGTAAAGAGCCTAGGGTGAGATGAGTTCAGCTAAATACAAGTTAACCTCCAAGAGTCTCTTACCAGTCTTCTGCCTTCGCATATAAATCGAATCTTTTATCCTGGAAAGCAAGAATGTGAACAATGTGAGTGCTGACAACCTGCTTCTACCCTGCAGCCTGAGGAGGGATTTTATCCTGTGCCATCCTAGCAGTGTGGGTACAAATCAGAAGCTCTGAATAATCAGGAGCTCAATATAATCCAGCAGTCTATGCAAATTGACTGTAGTGTTTTACTGGAAGGGAAGTTGTTCAACAATTTTTAATGTTTTCTAGTAAATGTAACATAGGAGGATAGCTGCTGATTACAGAATGATAATGTAAACTTTAGCCATCTCTACTAACAGTACCTCTGAGGCAGCCAGCCAGGACTATGCTTCTATGCAGCAGCATTGTTCCCCCCTTTCTGTGGCTTATACTCCACAACAGTCATGATCCTTTCATTCCACATGGATTTTGTTAACCATGAGTCTAAAATGTAAAGCATCAGCAGGAGTCTGACACTGCCTCAGTCAGTTCAGGTGCCTGGCAGGTGTGCAAGAGGGGGAAGAGCAAAGCTTCAACATTAAGTGTGAAGTAAGATCCCCCACACCTATTCAAACAGAACAAGGCACAACCTGGCCAAATTGCTGAAAGACCTACCACTGTTAGGCTGTGGCATTTCTGTCTGCAGGCTTTATTGTCAGAAAGTACCATGGTAATCATCAGGGGGAAGCAGAACTTCCACATCCAGGTTTCTCAGCCTCTCCCACAAAAAAGAAGGCACTCACCTCTGCTAAGATCATGTTTTTTCCACTTGGAATGGAATGAAGTTCCACATTTGGAGAGCTCGTATCACATACACGTGAGTGCTGAAAAAATACAAATAAACCCATGTTTATATTGTAAGGAATGTTATTCTCTGCCCACAATGCAAATTAATGTTACCATTTATGGTGTCTAATATTTTACATGCTATTATTATGTTTTTTAAAGCTCAGTTGTAACATACTGAGGAGGGAGGTAGTTTCTTCCCTGGCAGTGTAACATCCAGTGTTGGCTGCTTGTATCTGGCATAGTGGAATTTGGCAGGAGAGGAGGAGCTGAAGACCAGATTAGATCCCAGCACAATGTCCTGGGTGCCTTCATAAGAGCCTTGCACTTTAAAGGAGAATTCTTTTTCTAAGAAAATGACACAAAAGCAGACACTGATTAGTTTTCTCTTCAAAACTGGTAACAAAAATTCTTACAGAGTCTACAACAAGGCTGTTCTCATGATTGGAATTTGTTGGGGTTTTTTAAAATTCTTACATGAAGCCAATTGTGTTCATAATACTAGTACATCATTTAAAAAGAGCTGATGGAGAAATAACCTTACTTGATTTCTTCTTTTTCTTCTTCTTCTCAACCACCTGAACTTCTAAGCAGCAGATTTTGCGAGACTGTAAGAGATGTGAACAGTACAGTACATCATGGCAAGGAATTTTCCAATAGGACATTCTGTTTCCTAGTCTAAACAGGACACAACCAGGGCAAGGCAGGAGTGCAGTGTGGATGAACAGGGCTTGCAGAAGGGAGAAGATGAGGACAAAGTAAAAAAAAAGTATTTTCAGGATCTCAGAGATGTGAGGATTGTTTTAAACATAATTCATGAGCAAGCAAAGATAATAAATGAGAAAATGTCAGGGATGGGAAGTCCCTGTGTTAAAAGCACAGTTATGAATGTGGGAAATGATATGTGCATGGGACAGGACAAACCCTCTCACTTGGGCAATATGGGGATTTGAGAGGAGTGATGTCTAAGGAAGAATTCACTGCTGCACTGATGTCTCAGACCTAAACCACTCCAATGTGTTTCCTTTGTAACAGCAAAGGGGTGTTGGGATGGGGAAATTCCATGCTGTTCCAGCCACAGTGCCTCCAGAGGTGCCATCCACAGGGATGTGTCAGGATGAAGTGGGAAATGGCAATGTTTTGGTGCTGGTGCCTCAATCAAGGGGCATGTTGTCCTGATGACTGTGAGTCAAGTGAAACAAGTGTGGCAACAGGACAAAAAAGGTGATGAAATACAACACTCACCACTAGCACTCCATTAGTAATGATCGTTTCAGGAGGGCCTGAGCTAGGAAACAGAAAGAAAAATGCATTTATAATAACTCATTAAAATTACAGTATAGTTCATGGGCCCCACCTCATCCAGTCCCGGAGCTTAGCAAAAAAAAAAAAAAAAAAAAAAAAAAAAAAAAAAAAAAAAAAAAAAAAAAAAAAAAAAGGCCCAAGGTGCTCTGAAGCCAAACCATGTAGTGATTTTATACTGAGTGCCAAGCTGAGGCCAAGGATGGTTTCATGGAATCCAGTTTTTGAAAACTCATGCTTTTTTTGGATGATGGTTGAATAAAGACTCTGGATCAAAAATCCAGTGCATTATTCCATGTTTTTTTTGAAGGGAAGTGGACTCTCTTGCTGATCTCAAACACAAGTGCATAACAAACCAGCAACATTCTGGTCTTAAATAATGCTCACTACATTAGCCAAAGAAAAGGTTCTAGGGTGTTCTCCCTGTTTGCCTGAAGTTCAAGGGAGGTCATCCTGGCATTCACCCATTTGTCGACACAGCTCATAGCACAGATTCCTTGGGAATGATGCACTCTGAGTAGTCAGACTAGATTATTTCATTATTTCATTTCTCTGAACTGCTGTTTCTTTTTGTTCCAGGTTATGTTGCATTTCATGTTTACTCACATATTATCCAAGGCAAATCCCACCTCCAACTCCTCTCGTCTCTGGAAAACAAAGAACAAAAAATTATTTTGGTATGAGTTTACTGGCAGTTCTCATAATACAAGTGCTCATTCTCACAATATGGGTATGCCTGCACTGTTTTTGACCAGCAGAGCATTTAAAATAGAGGCAGACACCACCTCACATGTGTGCTTCTTGAGCCTCAAGATTCTCTACTGATAGGAAGCTTGTGGATGGCTGTCATAGCAGTTTTTAACACAGAAATTGGTTTGCCTGCTTCTGCTGGCGCCTAAGGGACAGACTGAAGAGGAGATGTTTTCTCATTCTGAGTCTGCCAGCAAAAAGAAAGGGGACCTGCTCAAGGGGAGAGTCAAAGCCTTCTGGTGTCAGGAAAAGAAATGGTGACATGCAAAGCAGTTGTGGAAGAGGAAAACCTCTTAGTCTGGCAATAAGTTGAAGGCTTTGAGACAGAGGTAAATCTGACATTAAGGCCTGGTCTATGAAGTGGTGAAAAAGAATATAATCCTCAGGGGAAAGAAAGCACAGGCAAGAGGAAAACAAAAGTGGAGAGAGAAGGGATGATGAACAGTGAAGTGAAATCATGCTGTAGGCTACTTAGTTGCTCAAATTAGCCACTGAATTAAAGACACCAAAAAGTTAATAATATAGGACAAAAACGTTTATAAAAGCTTGAAGGGTATGAGCTCTAACTGCTGTAGCTATGCAAACACAAAAGCAAAAGGCTTGGATATGGCACCTGTAACCACTCAAAGTGATCAGCTGGATTAAAGTTTTAATTTCACCAGAGCTTACAGCTCCTTTGGTATTTTGCAAGGAATGAAATTGTCAGGTAAAGAATTTAAAGACAACGCAGTGCAGTGTGGAGCTTGGGTGTGTGTAGATAAGGTAATTCCTCAGCTGAGTGGTGCATGACAGATGCACAGGGAACTGGAAAAGGAGAATGATGGAACATAATGGGAGATGGAATGTACAACTTTCAGTCTCCAGGACATTCAAGATAGCATTGTATCTTGCTGCCAAGCTGGGCAGCAGGACTTAGACTTTATTTAAACACCCATGCCACTTTCCATAATTAGCAACTAGTCTGGTTGGACATTTAGTTCTGATCACAGAGTTTTTACTTCCTAATTATTAGGCTAAGTCCTAGGTTATGACAAAAGCATCAGGTACTGGCATGGACACCCTCCTTGATCCTCGATGGGGGCAGGCTCAGCAAAGTGACAATTTGGCAATACACCTGAAATTTGTTAACCTTCTGTGGCCAACACCAAACCCTTCAGTGTGTCTACAGATCTAGCTGTGAAGAGGTTTTACCATGTCAGAGTGAAAATCAAGTTATTTTTATGTGGCTAGGCAGCTGACAAAAAACAAGGAAAAAAGGCAAAATTTTACAGATAACATTTTAGACAGTAAACCTAACAAACATATTCTATCCCATTACTTATTTTGGATCTCACCTGTGAATCACACTTGAAGTGCATGAAGACTTCCTCTCCCAGGGAAAGTTTGGCTATGTCAAAGTACACTGTGAAAAGGTGGTCATCCTGAGTAACCACATCCTTATCATAGAGTGCTAGCTCCAGCACATTCTGGGAAAGGAAGGAAAGGGCTTTAGAAATGTGTCAGGTTTTATTTGGAAGCAGGAGATCCTGGGGACAACTGTTTTAGTCAGCTGTTGTGAGAAGGGGGATGACATAAGGAAAAAGATCAGCAAGGGAAGGAAGTGGAGAGGAAATCAACTCCATGTCAGCACCTTAAAGGTGCAATAAGAGGAAATCACAGACATTTCAAAGGCCTATGGCTACCTACCTATGGGTGAGAGAGACAATTGTCTTTCATGGCATAGAAAACCATCATGAGGATATGAATTATTCTCACGTCTTTCTGCATCTTTCCTTGCCTCTTGAGAAAACTGCTTATGTCCCTTTGCAAAAGGATAAAACTTCTCAGTAGCTCCCTTGGTCAGTTACCACAAAAGTCCCAGTTCAGTACCTTGACCTGACTCTGGATCCTGAAGTAGAAGGTTTCATTCCAGACTGGATCTTTGCAATTCTTGACAGCTTTAGTCTGAAATTTGTCATTTGAAGCAGTTGGCAGCCACAGGCTCACGTAGCAATCAGTATGGCTCACTGTATTAAAAACACAAATAAATCTAAAATGAGCATTTGCTCTAGAAGAAAGAATTAATTGAATTATATGAAGTTTTTTTTTCAAAGAGAGAGACTATGATAAAAAAATGGCATATTTGTTCAACATAAACAATACAATTTAGGTAGGAGGAATGGAGAAAAAGGAAGTGTGACATGACTCTTCTCTAAATAAATGTGATTAGAAATATAATAAATACATTAAACACAAAAGGTTTTCTCCTCCTTCTATGTCATCAATCAGTTTAGCCAAGGATAAAAAAAATCCAGGACAAATGGAGCAAGTATTAAGGAAACAAAGTGGTATCTTCTCTTTTAGCCAAACAGAACACTAGAAAAAAGCTTTCTGATTTCTGCAGAGTAAAGATATAATCTTCTATCATATTTTGGTTCCAGGCCAGTAGAAGCCAGAAGAGCTCCAAAATATTACAACATCTGATGGGCTTTTGTCTGGGAATGCTGGTACACAGAGAATTAGGGTTTGGTAGTTTAGATTATTTAGACTGAGGAAACTTTGAATACAAGCTAAATTTGAGACAAGGCTTCTCATCTTTCAGTATTTACTCACTTAATGCAGCCATTTTGTGTTCTTTTGTATTACATAAATATACTCCAGAGGAAAACATGGGAGATCTTTCCACATTTTTGCTTTCAACAGACTGCAGAGCTTTTACTGGTCCATTTGGGGACAGAGAAATGTACACACCTGTGACAGGCACTGCTGTGACCTCACGGAGTTACCTCTGCACAGAACAAAGGCTGAGGCAAAGAAGAGCAACACACTCTATATTCACTGCTGGAACCAGTACACCAACAACAGAACTTCCTCCATTCGTGGAAGAAATCTAGAAAGCACTTTTTCTTGGAACAGGACTAGTTATTAGCCCATGGAGGAAAGAGTGACCTCCATAAGCTCCTCTACAGAGCACTAAAGATACTCACAGACATCTGCCTGGTGGATATTTCTTGCTCTTATGACTCTCACAGTCAGCAAGTAACACAGAGAAGATTCTACCTGCAGGGAAAAAAGCAAACATACAAAAGACAGCATATTTAGAAAACAGAAGTGATCAAGAAAGATAAAACACCCAACTCACTAACAATTTAGTTGAATTTTCTATCTGATTATGATTTAAAAATACATTTATTTTCCTGCTAACATGTAAATCAAGTACTAGACTGAAATACTTTTTTTTTTCTGTAGCATGATATAAGGATTTCTCTTATTAGAACACTGATTTGTTTCTTATCTAAAATCTAGATACATAAAGTGCTAAGATTCAGTCCCAGCTTGGGAGAAGATTTATTTTTTAAAATTCCAAGATAGAAAATGAAGACATGTTTTAAACCTACTTCAAGTGATAAAATTATTATTGTGGTGATTACCTTCTATCCAGTCATTACATATATTCAGTCTCCTGGGCTATGACATGATTTTCTCATATTCCTGCTATTTTAGATGTACAGTACTATGCAGAGTTAAATGCTGACCTCTGATCCCCAAACTGATTTCAAGATCTGAGAAAGAGGTTGCTGCTTTGCACTTCTACCAAGCTACTTACTATGCATGAGTTTTCAATTTACAGGGATATAGCTGCCCTCTTGAGCTAAGGTCACCTCTGACTTCTTCTTGTGAGAAACCTCTCTCTAGTTTTGAAGCATGTAAACTCTTCACATCTCAAGCTTCTTTGCACAGTTTTGCCTAAGAAGTGCAAATAGTGTTTTACACCTGATCGGAAAGTTGTTTTTTCTTGTGGCTTTCCTCTTTCATATTAGCCTATGTTTCTGACCTCATGCAAGACTTCTCAGCCTCTCATATTGCTCTTCTGATCTCATATTGGAGATATGAGTTCATATCTCCTCTCCCTTTACCAGAAAATAAACAAATAAATTAACTTCCACATAATTCATTATTTCTACTGCCAGGGAGAGCGGGGCTGGAATACACAACATGCTAGAAAATAAATCTGAAGTAAATTTTTCTCCAAAAGACCTAAAGGAACTTAGCATAATTACAGGGCCACAGACAGGTAAAGACTTTACCTATAATGCAAAATGCCTATACAAAACCACTGTCAGCCCTGAGGTGGCATTAGCGTGACACTGACCTCATTACACCCACTGAGAATGAAGTGTGACACAGGTACTGCAGGAAAGGAGAACAAGACTTTTAGCTGGACAGTCTGAGCAGAATATTTTGCTATGTACTGTGTTAATAATGTCCATTCATAATAAGTGAAGTGCATCAGTGTTCACAGGCTTAATGGAATACAAGCCCATGCGAAGCTCTCCAAATGTTTAACCTGAGTGCATCAATGCAGGCACAGGGCTAATGAATACATGTTGCTGAGGTTGGGGGCTGTTGGCAAGTAGGCTAATGAAGAAACAGGTAAAGTCAGCCTCCAAGTAACCAAAATATCCCACTCTAGGAAAAAACAGCAAGAATATCTGTGCTGTGCAGCTGCACAGCAGGTCACTGGGTGTGCCAATCAAGGATGTCAAACCACTGCTAAGAGTCCCAAGAGCTGTGGATTAGACTACCAAGGGCACCTGAATTCATGTCTAAAACCTAACTCCTAAAGGCACAGAAATGAGGCAGGTATAGAAAGTGCTCAGTAATTACAGGACCAATAACTGATGCTGCCAGTGGCTGGCTTTGGAGAAGGCAATTCCTGGAAGGGTTCAACTCAGTTTCATGGATCAGATCCCCTGGAACCACCTTCGTGATGATCCCCATGTGCCAAGAAGGCAGTGCAGATTGAACAAAATACTCAGGTATGTGGATGTTCCCTGTCATGACCAAGGAGCATTGGCTTAGACATCTCTGAGCTATAAAATAACAAATTACCAAAATCCTGTCAGCTTTGTGAGTTTTGCCTAAAAAATTTGAGGTGTTTGGTGTGTTCTTCTGAAACTGCTGCAACCCTGAAGTGTAGAGAGTTGTATTGCAGGGTGCATTTTCTCATCTTTGGGTTTTCCATTCAGCTAATCAAGAAAAGGTTGGCTGCTCCTTAAACTGTCAGCACAACATCTGCTGCTCAGCAACTGTACTCATCACAAAACAGAACAAGGGAGAGTTCCTAATTATTACTAAATGGCATCAAACTAGAGAGAAAGGGTAAACACCTTTTTTATCACGTCTAGTCCTCTCATTTCCTAGAGGAGAGATTTCATGTCTGAAGGCTCCCGGAAATCTATTCGTTTTTACCAGAGGCCAGAATCAGGTGTTGAAAATCCACTTTAATATTCTGCCATACTATTGTGAGAATAAATGGCATAATTTCCCAGCTCTTGCTCTCTACACTGGCAGGAAACTTGTCCCTATGCTTTAGCAAGATGTGTAGAGAAAGCCTATTGAAACTCATAATTTTAAAGATATTAGTCTTGTTTAAACAGAAATTGTTCTCCATGTGCTGAGGACAGGAAGCCACACTGGGAATTTAACATGAAGCAAGACCATGTAAGTGGAATGATCAAAGAGATAAGCAGGACAGTGTCTCACGGAGGGAACTGAATGGGTTACAGTAGCTAATTACATTGTTGGGCAGATGAACCCTACCTGTCTTCACCCAACCTCCACCCAGCAGGAAAGTCCCCTTTACAGTTTTCTTCTGAAATGCTCCTTTGCAGTACCTGTGTGGGAGAAGCCCTCTGATTCCCATCAGGATTCAGCTGCATAGTTCCGTCTCCTTGTTGAGAGGTTTGAGTGATCAGCTCCTGGAACAACAAGGGCACACGTTATCCCTGGAAAAACCATCATTTTTCTTAAAGGCAGTCCTGTTTGGGACCAGAGAAGCTCAGAGGCACATGGAGCCCATGGTCAGTGCTGGCTGCAGAGCCCCGGCAGAGCTGGGCTGGCTGCGGTCCCGGTGCCACTGCCCCACTACGGCTGAGCAGAGGCGCAGCAGCCAGGTGAGCTCCGCCCTTCGTGGCACACGGGAGGACAGGCAGCTCCTCGTCCTGCCTGTTAAAGGAACAGCAAACCTGCCTCCCATAAACACGCCCTGTCATTAATCCTTCACCTTGAAGTACACCTCCGTGCTATTTAATACTTATTCTCAAGTTGCATGCATGGTGTCTCTCAAATTAATAAAACCCCTCAATATTCAAAATGCTCCCCTTGTAAATAAGTTCTTACTCCCCAAGTAGTTTTCATTTTCTTCCTGTGGTTTACTATAACTTGTAAAGTTTCGATATTGAGGTCCTGAAGCCTTGACTTTCTTGATCCCTCATAGAGTCATTATAGTCAATGGTAGGTCAAGACAGCAGTCTTTGCATCTTTGCACTACATGCAGCACAACCACTTGAGACCCCTGATACCTTGCTTTGCTCTGCACCCTGCTTACCTGAGACAAAATTCCATCTTGGTCCATTGTGGTTGCGTTCACACACTCGTCCAGTGTTATCTATGGCAATGCAATCTCACATCTCCCAGCTCCTACAGACACCAAGAGTTCAAATGTCCCAGATGCAGGTGAGCAACTATTTTATAAACTGACTCAGAGCCCCACCTCTGACTGGTTTCTTAAAACCAGTTACTCCCCTCCCATTTTCTTATGGTAGGAAGCTGCATCCTGTGGTCAAATAAGTAGGAAAAAATACCTTTGCCTATACAGCAGGTGGAAGTATTGTGTTTGAGTCACTTTGCTCTACAGTGGCCAATGGCAGGTTTAAAATTAAACATAAGACAAGGATGCCCTCTTACCTGAGCACTGAACTTTCAACTTAGCAAGACCTCAAAGCCCACAGAAATACATACTATGCAGTAAGATACAGCAACAGTACATAAATTGAATTCAGGTTATCTGTGACAGTAAGCAGATACAATAAAATGGCTAATGAGAGAAAAAAGAAAAAGGAGAGAACACTTGCTCTCAGACTAACCTGGTTATTGCAAAAAACAGTTTAAGGCTTTCTGAACCACATGTCCCTACAATCCCAGGTCTAGGTGTGCAGAGCAGCACACTCATATGGTGGTTTCTATCTACTCAGCCAAGGTCCAGTAGGGCTGGGTCTCACCTCAAGTCATTGTATTCCTTCCCTCTCCTTTCCTATGCCTTGTTATTATTATTTTTGTGTTTAGATGCAGAGACCTGAAGCAATGATTTTCCTTAGCTTAGCTTCACACCCATGAATACTTCTGCACCATTTTCCAGCTCAGACTGATTCTGGCTGCAAACTAGCTGCATTTAAGTGCCTGTGTCTGGCCCAATGAAACTTGACAGCCAGATGCAGAACACAGCCCTGACCTCACACTGCCCTCCCCAAAGTCCTTGGCACAACTGTGACAGCCCTGCTGGGGTAGGACATCTCCCCCATCCTCCCTGACCCCTGTGCCATTGAAACTGGCACAGCTCACAGGAAGAGAATTAGAAAAGGTAGGCCCAAGACTGTTGCATCATCAACAGATTATAAAAGATCAAACTTTCTGGGGAAAGGGATTCTTTTGGCTTCCCTGTTTCCCCAGTACATCATCACTAAGCAAAAAGATGCTCATTCCCTGAGCATTCCTGAGCTTACTGGTCAAACATTGCCACCAGCCAGCACAGGTCTCCTTTGCACATTCCCGTACAAAATATATCAACAGTCACCACAGCAAAATTGGTAGAATAAATTTTTGCCATGGGGCACAGCATTTTGTGACGCCATGAAGGGCTGTGTCTACACACATGGCATGTTTCCTCTGTGCCAGCTCAACGCTGTAGCTTGAAATGCATTTCTCATTAGGTCACACAAAATTGGCATGTCAAAAGACAGTGTTTTACTACGGCATCTCCTTGGAGGACAAAACTATTAACCAGACTGTCCACCAGGACTGGGGCTTTCACTCCCACAGTGCAGTGGCCAAAAAACTCTCATGGACAGCATTTGCAATCCATCTCAGAGACAGCCCTTGCACAAGGGAGAGACCAAGGCTCACTCTGTATTCCTGCAATATGTTTCAGACATTCCTTTATCCACGATGCTCACAGCAAGTATTTGGTATGCTCTTTGCAGAGATAAAAACAGTTTTGTTTTCCAGGAACAAGGAATGTTCACACTGTGAACCTGAAGCATATTACTGAAATGCCTGAATATGTGGAGCAAGGCAGAATTTTCATTTTGCAAACAAGCCTTTATTGTCTTGTACAGTATACACAAAATTCTTGCATGTAAATAACATTTCTTCAGAACTGGACGTGGCAAGAGCTTATGGCTAAAACCTGAATATACTTTTTCACAACAGGGTTTTTAGGTAAAAATAGAGGCAATTCCCAGGATTATATGCAGAACACATGTGTCACATGTCTGACTATGTGTCTATGACGAGTGAAACTACCACAAAACAACAACAAAAAAAGAAATCAGAAGTGCATAGCTGTTCAAAACCTAACAAGTTTCAAACGTTAATATTTATGCCATGATCTTTAGGCTGGCAACATCAGGCTACAGTTGCAAAAAAATGTAAATTTTATTTTGTAAAAATAAATTACTAAAGTGTTGGAAAAGTCATTGTGAACCAATTTGTAAAGATAATTTGACATCGCTCCTTGTTAAAATTAAAATCCTCAGAGTGTCATTTGTAACAAGCCAAACATGCCATTTGGCTGTGAATGAACCCTGTTATTTTCAGGTTGGGTTCCCTGGGCTGACGAGGTAGGCAGTCTATTAAAAATAAGTTATGTTTCAAAACAAAGATGTTTTGTGAAATAATAACATGAAATGTTTCAACTTACCCAAGTATTTTCCCTGGTTATTTTAGTCCCACATTATAATATGTAGTTGATAGACTTTTTTCTGGCTGAACAGACTCTTTGTTCAAAATTTTCCCAGTTTTCTTTAGGAAACAAAATTTATTAAGAAAGTGTGTTTTCAGTTTGACTTGCTCCTGGAATGCAAAAGTTGTTATGGATTTATAATTTTTATAGCTCACCCTCAGCACAGTTCAGAACAGTTCTTAAAAAGGCACTTTCAATCAAAGGGAAAAGGAAGGAAGTTTAAAAATGCAAGCCCACAACAAATATAATTGGTGTTTTCGTGCTAGATCCCATTCATGGTCTTTGGATTGTTTTAAGATGGTCTTAGCTGTTTCAGGCTACTGACTCACTTTTACTCAGTTTGTACAGGCAGAACTAAGCAAATTAGAAAATTTTTGATAGGCATAAGACGTAAACTGTTACACTGAGTAACACAGCAAAGTTTTCATTGCCTATTGGAATTAAAATATTTTCAAGCACTTTTTCTTTTTAATTTAAGAATGGTATTTTATTATGAGAAGTAACTCAACATGAAAACAAGATCTAGGGTGTTTTATTTTGAAAGCTTCAAATTAAAGTGTTGAGGTTTTATATACTCTCTCAATAAAAAATGGAACCTGAGACAAATTAACAGGGAATTTTGATGTGCCCAAATTACACCCTTTGCTTTAAAAAAACCCCAACTTTATGTGAAAAGTCTTATGCCACTTCCTCCTAAGTTGCTCCTTCCCATCACATGTGATTCATTCACAGCCCAAGAGAGCCCAGGATGTGGATGCAAATCATGGGGCTGGTTGTGTGCACACACTTGTCCCTCTTTACATTTTTCAGTCTCTGTGGCTGCTATTTGGGACTCTTGCAAAACAGAGTTGACCCAAGGATCCAATACCAGCTTCCAGTTGTGTCTCAGGTTCTCTTTGTTTTCCAGGGCTGGCTGCAGCTTGTGTTCCACAAAGCTGAACTGTGGGAGCAGAAGTTTATACTCCCTTCTTGTGGCCTGTAGGTGTGTTGGCTGTGTTGTATAACTGTAGCACTGTGGCAGTAAAAAAATTATTTTCCTTTATGTAATACAATAAGTTAGGCTTAAAATCACGCTACTTAAAAAATCTAACAAGTATTTTAGGCAAACAGTGTTCTACAGACAACCTTAATTTATAGATCGAAAGTAAGTAAAAATTTCCCACACATTGTCTTTGCTTATAGAGACCACTTCTTGGGAACGGAAAAACCCCAGCAAACCATTGCACCAGCTGGGGTAGTTTCTGTAGTGCAGAATGGCCAGTGTTTGAAAAAGCTATGTCCTTTCTGGGTGCTAGAGCATGAAAAACTCCTCTGAGAAGATAAGGGCAGCTGGACAGGCAATCAGCACATTTTCTGCCTTCTCCTTTGCATGGCTGTCTGCAAGGCTTGCATAATCATCTGGGAGTTGTTGAGGATGTTGTACTCGCTGAGGTTCAGCAGCTTGCTGTAGTTCTCATCGGTGTATCTGACAGAGAACATGCAGTAGGGGGAACAGGAGCTGGTCAAGTCAAGCTGGCCTCCCTCCATCTCTGAGCAGCAGCGCTTGACACCTGCAGAGAAAGAGTTGTTGTTGCTGTGACACAATGGTTATCTCAATCTGTGTCAAACTGGCCATAAATTGTCAAAGAGCAGGACATTTCTCCGGAAGAAAATTCATAGAGTTTAAATGCAGACAACGCAAATCATACATCGCCACCTTAGTCAAGAGAACACTGTGAGTCTGAAGTAAGGAGAGCACAAGGGAGAAGTGAGGGATGGTGCCCCAGTGTTAGCATCATTTACAGTTTACTCAGAAACATCTGTCTCATTAAAGCCATGGGTCAGGCAAGGATGTCAGCCTCAAAAGGCACTCCAAATGCTCCTGTCCATGCACTGCAGTTGGGATTTCTATGAACCTCAGCTGAGGAAGATTAATTTCTAGTAAGAGAATAGAATTTAAGTGAGAAAGGAGCAATAGAAACATGTGGAAATGGAGAGATTCTGCAATGCTGAATAAGGTCCAGGGAACCCGCCACCATGATCCATCTCTGCCTTTCTGATTTCTGATTCTGTCATACAAATTTCACAACAGCAGTAATTTGGGCTTAACCTCCCTGCCACCAAGGAGCAGAGAAAATGCATCCTAGTAACCTGCATTGAAGAAGAGGAGTACGAAGCAGGCCCGGCAGAAAAGGAGTTTCAGGTCCTGAACACAGTAGTCAGTAAAATGATCTCTGGACTGATGCTGTACCAAAATGAGACTTAACATTGCAGGAGTTCAGCCTGAAGGCCAGGTTCTTTCTCCCCAACCACTCATATGTGACACTACAGCTCCTAAGGTGTAGAATTAAATGACTGAAAAATAGACAATATATGCAGCGGGGAAAAAAATGTGAGGGAGCTATACCTTTCACAGGAAAAAATCTTTTGCAATTAGGTTGGAAGACTTCAAGTAGCAAATAGGAGACAGGTGAAGGTAAACAATATCCAGCTGACATGGGCTGTGTTGGTTCTCTTAGAGCCACAATTAAGATATGAGTGAATATAATAGCTTTGGCAGGGATGAGGAAAACAAGTTTAATTAGCTAAAGTGCTCCCCGCTGAACCCAGCAAGCAAAGACAGCCAGCACAAAGAAGAACAGCAAAGACAGGGAAGCAGTGGTGTCTTTTGGTTAACGTTTTGCCTCTATTTGTCACTCACCAGGTGCTTTGTACTCTTGGAAGGTATCATTCACAAGGGGAAGAAAAATCACAATCGGACACCCTGGCAAATCTGAATCTTGGAAGATGTAGCACTCCTTCAGGTTTTTCTTATCTTCATCAGTCAAAGAAATTGTTGGGAATGGGATTTTTTGCTCTGAGTAGTATTTACATGCCTTATCTAGAGACTGGAGGATCACAAAAATGGTCAGCACTGGAAATCGACTCATTGTCTAAAGGTCCCAAATTGTCATCTACTGTTAAGGTTTAGTGACTCAGATCCGTAAGGTGAGTTGCTTCTTATCAAAGATTACTCTATATATAATTAACACACAGTAACCACATTGCTAATCACAAGCTGTAAACACAATTTCAGAATTAAAGAATTCACCCAGGTGCTTTTTAAAAAAAATTGAAGCAATTTGCAGAAGTTTAGGGTAAAGCATTAGTTCTAGCAAGTTAAAGAGCCTATCTATAGAATTAACTAGAGAAGGAAATCCCAGCAAGAAAATGTTTCAGGTATCTTATGTACTTGGAAGCCAGGAGATAAGAAAATGAAGTTTGAATTTGCAATTACGTTTCTGCTTGTGCAATCATTATGACACAGTGTTAATTGAGACTAATATTTTACTGAGAAAATCTGAAGTATTAGGCTATGCTATAGCTTTTCCCTGAAATGTTTAATGAAATACCATATCCTAATATGCACTGTGTTATTTATTCTGTACCATTTAATAGTGAACACTGTAAAGCAGAAAGTATTGAAAGTACTAAAAAGCACTAAAGTGCCAAAGTACTTAAAATTGTAGCTACCTTTTTTGTAAGTTTTATCTAGACAATGAATGAGGTTGAAATAAAACTTTGTTACATCTGTCTCATCCAACATACAGCTTATTAGCAGTAGCACAGCTGTTCTCATTCTCAAAATGTAATTCCACCTAGTAAGGCCAAAGTGCTTTACAGTGAGTTTTCAACTAACCTGTTTCTGACATAAAAAGATCCAAACTTCTTTTTTTACAGCTCTTTCAGACAGCTAATTAACTTTATCTCCATTAAATGGGTTTTCTGCAGGAAGATGCTCATCACTGAATTTTACTTGTAGCATATTTGCCAGCCCAGAAATTATCTGCTGCTGATATCCATATCACTCTTTTGATATTCTCGCTTAAGTAAGAAGACATCACTTCCTCATCTTTGTGAATATTCCTGTGCACAGACTGGAAGCCTGCTTGATTCAGCATAAAGCAGAAGAGGGTCCTCCCATCATTCTGGAAAAGACCCTGCTGACACCCCCTTGATTAATTCAACATGTTCATAAACCAGCAAGAAAGAGTCCAGGAATGGCAGGAAGAAATAGGAACAGTATTAATCACTACAGTGAAAAACACGGGAATGCAGATGTTAAAAACCAAAAAGCTGATAAAGCAAGCAGTTCTGGATGCCCCAGGCTGGGCATTTACAAATAAAAGGAGACACAACACATGGTAACAAGAACATTCTCACCGATGTATGTGATCCAGTGGTATAACTTAGATATATGATGACATCCACTTCCCTCTGTGGCCTTAAAAGTGGTGCACTGCTGGTGTTGATGAAAAATCCAGCATCTATCATGCCCAGCTGATCAGGATTTTGCATCAGCTGGTTGGGACGTGAGTCTAACACGGTGTCTAAAAGGAAAACATTTTTTGAATAGGAATAGATCTGTGGGTATTTTAACTGGAAAAAGAAGCCTGGTTTAATTTAATTTCCACACTACTAAATCATCAAACAGGCATGAGAAGGACTGCAAAACACCTAAGTTACTGTTTGGAAAAATCTGTGTTCCAGGCAATATATTGCATTAACATGTCACACTTATTAGTGCCAGAAAGCTATGTCTAATAATTAACCTAAATCTGCCTTGCTTCATTTCAGTCATTGTTTCATCTTCTATCTGTCATCGATTTGGAGAAAAAAAATATTTTCAATCCTTTACACATTTGGAGTTATGCTTCCCACTCCGTCCCCTCTTCTCTGGACTAGAAAGCCCCATTCCCTTCCAGTTTTCTCTTTTAGGTGATGTTTTCTTGGCTATTTCAGTTGCACCTGAAGTTAGAGGTACAATAATTAAACTTTCTCCCATGTTTACTCTGCTGTCTGCCACATTCAATTTGGTTCTGTCAACTTCAAGTCGACCCTCTCAAAATGGACTGCACAGCTCTCAGCTGAAGCAAACTAATACAAATATTAAGTCTTCAATACCCGGTAACACTAAAGTCTTAGTGTCTTTTCCCTATTCAGAAAATAAGTGTTCTCTTGGAAGGATTTTTATCCGCTGCCAAACCTGATAGGCTTCTTTCCTAAAGTGCCCACCCCAACCCCCATAAAGCGATGCCAGTCAGACATCAGCTGGCAGCACCTTTCCAGCGGCAGAAATGCTCGTTGTCCATGTAGCTGTTGTGCAGCTGGTAGCCCTTGAGGAAGTTGTGGTGCTGGGCCACGGAGAAGCGATCAGTCAGCGCTCCGCGCAGGGCGCTGGACAGCGGGCCGGGCGGGGTGTACATGCGAGTCCTCAGCTCGTGGGGTCTGGTGGGCAGAACCGGGTCCTCGTCTAGAGCAGGGCACAAAAACTGGTCAATGAACTGCTTCTTAACTTGTGCTCCTTTCTTTGCCCTAGCGCAAAGGAGTTTGTGGGGCTCCTCTGGGATGATTCGCTAAATACACACAAACTCTGCTGAGGGAAAGGAATGGTCAAAGCTCTGCTGATGGTCTTAAGCTTTGGCCTGAAGACAGTTCATCATAGTCTTGGAAAAAAGGACATCTTAAGGAAATCAAGCAATTCAGAAAATGTTCTGTCTGAAGTTTACAGGAAGATAACATGAAACAGATACAAGCATGGAGAAGATGGGGCTATGAATAGACTACTGCTCCATCAGATGGGCAACAACAGCAACCACAGGGTCTATTGCAACAGCTGCTACCCAATAATCACTCATGGGTTCATGAGCATATGCTTAATCAGCAGGGTGAGAGCACCCTGGGAAAACCTAGGGCATACATTCATACTCAAACTATGGCTAGTTTAGGGGGTGGGTAGATGGCCTGCAGGTGAAATGCAGAAATATGGCACAAGGTGTGGTTTCTGGAAATGTGGTTTCTGCTTTGCCAGCCCAAGAAGCCAACAGTGCAGCAGGAGAGACTTGGTGGTTTCCATGATTGCACATTGTATTTCTGTATTTTTCAGGATGTCAGTAATTATAGTTACTATCATATCAAGCAATTTAGCAATAAAATCATAGTTTCTGTATTGCTTCAGAAAATACCCTCTGGGCCTCATTTATCTCTGTGTCAGTATGAATCCAATGCAGTAATTACTGTACTGAGTAATAAAATAAAAACCCAGGAACATTGATTAACCAGTTGACACTAAGGTTTATTCTCTGCATAGGCAATAAAAAGTACCGTATTCTCTGTTCTTGGTTCTGTATGGTTAAGTGACACTCAGAACACCTCCTGATAAATGTCTGACCCCTCTAAAACTTCCGCTGAAGGAATCAGTAGAGCTTTAGTAAATGTTGTAATTATTACAGCAGCTTTCCCCTGATTACCCTCTTCCACTTATTCTATACAGTATGAGGGGAAGTCACTATCTCTTGGCAAGATCCTATGATGCCACCTTCAGCAAAGTTGACAAGATAATGTCAAAAGCCACACAGGAAAATAAATTACCATAAATTAAAAGCTTAATAATTTCTCACCAACTTCATCTATTCTGTCTTGTGTCCATCTCTTCCAGAAGTCCTCTGAACTGTGGGACAGTCCCCATATTTGTAGAAGGTTCACAGAAAATATACTGCTCCACATACCTGTAAAAGGCGTTAGTGAACACAAGGATATGTTTTAACAAGAAAACTCCCTTTCCCTTCTATTTTGAACCTCTGGCTTAGTTTTTTAATGGGCTTAATGCAAATATTTCTAAATTTACATGGTGTTAAATTCCTCTTAACTTTCTATGTCATCAGTTTAGGTCATGCTACCATCAACTTTATGCCTAACCTAATACATGGCTCTGCCACATGGTAGAGAGCACAGAATGTGCAAGTAAAGGAGAAAAAAAGACACACTTCCTAAAGAGGCAAAATAAAGAATTCAGATAACATATACACCATAAACACATTATTTCCACCCCCATCTTGCTTTCTCCAGTTTGTCTTTTTCCGCACTTACTCTGATCAGTAACTCTTTCAAACACCCTAAATTGTTTCACAAGGGGATAAACTGGAGTTTCAGGTGTTTATTTGTAAGACAGGATCTCACACCACACTTGTGAAGGCTTACACATGCAGTGGGCTCCAGTTCCACTGTATATTCTTTTCTCCATCCAGGATTACCCCTCTGCCTCACCACAGGGGCACTGGTGGCTTTGTTGACAAAACAGTGTGCCACCATATCACCAGTCATTGTAAATTTAAATCTGACTATCACAATTGGACTTGGGTTGGATTGCATTCAGAGAGGAATCAGAAGAATAACCAAAGAAGTGGGAGCTGTTACTTACAATGAGAATTAAAGATCTTCATCTATTCTATATACAGATAACTCATCTACAAAGACACTGACAAACAAGAAACTGTAATAATATGTGGGGTTTTTTTTTACTGTACTCTTTTGGATAAACTACCACTCCCATTTCCCTGCAGGCAGTGTTCAGTATGTTAGGACAGAACTGTTCACTCACTGGTTAACAGCATTACACCCTCCAAAGTGCCTCTGTGCCAGCAAAAGGTTATACATCACCTTGAAGGTAGCAGATGCGGGATTCAGGGAGCTTTTTTAGCAAACGGCCCATGAAGAACTCGCTTCCGAAATGCTCCGTGCGAACAAATGCGCCGTACTTCAGCAGTCCCACCTCGTAGGGCGTGAACTCCACCCACTCTGCAACACAGCCACAACAGGATACTCAACAATAAAAAAAAATTATCTGAATTTTTCTCTTCTCCTTCTCCTCCTTCTGATTCTTCATAGGAAAGAAGCACAAACAAACAAAACAATGAGAAAAGCAACAGATTCAGTTGGGAGCCTTCCCAAACTCTACCATAACTATGTGGTCATTCTTCATATTGAAACAATAACTGGCCATTAAGAAAAGGCAATTTTTGGATAACTCCAATATTTCTCAGAATGGCCTTTCTGGCAGAATTGCTACTGTCTATGACTAGACAGTGAAATGCTGCTCCCCAAAACCCTTGTATTAAAATTGTGAGGCATGGAGGTGAGGGTTATTTCTTAAAAAAAGCAACTAACACATCAGAATTGTTTGATCCAAGTGCTACCAGGAAGGGAAGAGTGATGACTGGAATTCAGCTGCCAATTTTAGCCTCAGAGGATCCCAAACAACATCCTTACCTTTGAAATCATTGGTGCTGTAACTGTCCCGGACACAGACTGACACATAGATGGGCAGTGGGTTCTGGCCATCACACAGTGCTTCTTGCTGCTCTGAAAGCTTGTGGGGGTCTTTCTGGTTTTGAAGAAAAAGTGTTATGTGAGAGGAGATGGAAATGGCTCATGGTGAATTCACTGGCCATGCTGTGGGAGGAGGCAGGTGGCTCCACACCCAGCACACAGCTCCAAAACCCAGAGCACCTCAGGTACCCCTTCCAATCATCACAGGCTCCAGCCTGGCTTTGTGCATGCATTCACAAAAAGAAGAGCAGGGAAACAACTATT
The DNA here is from genome assembly GCA_009812075.1 of Sialia sialis. Lineage (NCBI taxonomy): Eukaryota > Metazoa > Chordata > Aves > Passeriformes > Turdidae > Sialia > Sialia sialis. Next base: position 21,902,409 of record VRYO01001269.1, on the reverse strand, counting down.
TCTGCACACATCTACACATCCTAGGAAATATTGTCGTGACAAGAAGGAGTACGGGTGGGCTGCTCCTTAGGCTGAGGACTGTAGTGAGCCATCCTTGTTCTCCAGAATCTGAAGGAAGCCCTTGAGCATGTTGATATTTAATTTCTTTCCTACCACACAACAGCTATCACAGCCTAGTCTTGCAGGGGGACTGGAATTTGGCAGCAAATTATTTGTACCCCACCTGGCTTCTTTTCTGAAAATGCATGTTCTCATTGAAGAGGTTTATTAAAAAAACCCCATGAAATCTCATGAACTACTGAAAAATTTAAGAGTAGCTAGTTCTGGAAGGTTAATGGCTACATAGAAATAGTCAACACTGCTCAAAGGGAAAAATGCTTGATTAAATTGTGAGGGAGACCTCACCTAGCTGAGATTAAAAGGGAGGCATCTATTCATCTCATATCTTTGTTTAATACCTAGTATTCCTCTCTATGCATGCATTAATGTTCTGCTCATATATACATAATCCTATACATGTACTTACATAAAAATAAACCCAAATGAATGGTTGAATGACTGTGGTATTCCTGCCCCCATTGGAGGACACTTCTGCTCAATCCTCAACCCTTTCCAAGTGCCAAAGCACACATCTTGGAACTGTGATCCAGATAGGGAGAAAAGGAAGTGGATTGCTGTACTGTAGGGGTAGAAACCCCTCCAAGTAACAGAAAAACAAATTTGAAATTACTTCTAAAAATTAAGTATCACTTAAACCCTGTGAGTAGTGTTTCTGAGGAAAAGCAAAGTATGTACCTGCCTCCAGTGTATTTGCATATCAAGTTACCTGCCAGTGAATGCAATTCATGGAACATTCTACCCGTTTCTGGATTGCTTGAGATACTTTTCACATTGTTGAGATTGCTCTGCTTTGCATTTTTAAACTCTTTTTGCATTAATATTTTGCACTTCCCAAGATTGCCTTAACTTCCATTTAAATACCAGCCAGAGTTCAAATGGCTGCATCCACAACTGAATTTATTAGCACATAGGATGCATTTGTTTTTAGGCAAACTATTAAAGCAGTTTTAAAAATCTGCTGTTTTGTTAACACAGAGAGTTCCCTTCTGCTTTGAGGTACACTCTCTGAAATGATGGACTAGTTTTCCATCCACTAAGTGAAAAACATATGGTTCTTTAAGAAATGGAATATACATCATACCCCATCATTTAGTAAGTACTCAATCATGAGACCCCAAAGATCTATAAATGATGTCCTGTATCCCTCTTCTTTCCTCTGGCAAAGCTGCTTGTTGTAGTACTTCATGCGATCCATGGAGAAACAGCCCATCTTGCATTTTGTTGCTTGTTTTTGGGCTTCACCAATATGTGAGTCCAGGTCCTTCTGTGACCAGTAGGCATCTCTGTATAAGTTGGCCATGGTCCTGGAGAAAGACAATATAGACAGCAAAAGTCAAAAGGAGCCAAAAAAGACTGGAAATTTTGTGCTTTCAGAATAGAGGTTTACATTTAGCGATTCCCTTCTGCTCACTCATACTCTGGTTTAGCTGCTCCATCCATCAGAATGAATACTCCAGAGCTTCTATGACTGTTTTTAAAAATGACATGGGGTTTTTATGTTCTTGACCTTTTTTTTTTATTTTTAAGCAGAGCTGTCAGAAGCTTAAGGGATAAAAATCCCAGGTGTGAAAGCAGGTATATTTGTGAAACACAAATTAGGCAGAAAATCATAATAAATTTTATTTGCTTGTTTTTCAGAACCTTAAACTCATTCATACTAGCAGTTGTCTCTTGGCTTACTTAATCTACGTTAATCTTATGATATCACTATGCTTTATTCTAATATCATCCTCTGTTTTACCAACCTCCTCTGCTGATGTCCTAATGTCTGATAGGACAATCAGACATTAGGCAGCCATAGCTCCTGTGAGCAGGCAATAACACTGCCCAGGGAAACTGGCAGGTTTCAGGGGTAACTGTGCACTGTACAGCAGCTTTGTCCAGACAGAAATCAGAGCCAGTCTCAGAAGTTAACAGGACCACAACAGCTGGGATTCAGTGGAGAAAGGAAGAGGCATGATGCTATGGGCATCCACAGTTACATCCACAGGAACTACTCACCTGGAAAGCACCTTGATGAGTGCAATTGTCATATACACATTTAACTGCTGCGCATGTGGAGTTGATAAGCGCAGTAAAGAACTGCTTATAGAAAAAGCATGCACCAAATCAAGCTAGTATTTAATGGCTGGTTACCGAGAAACTTGTTTATAGATGTTTGAAGAAAATCTCCTGATCTTGCCTGCTTTTAGAAACTACTCTCTGCAGCAGTGTGACCCTCTAAAGGCCTGGTCACGGCTCCTGCTGGAGCTGGCTTACCAGGTGGTGCCGGACAGCCCGCTGATGTAGGTGACACAGTCCAGCAGATTCAACTTCTTGAGCCCCATGAGGCTGCCATACAATCCTGTCATGGACTTCAGCCCTCCACCTGTGGTGATGATGGCCACCACGGGCACCTGTGGGGCAGAGGGAGGAGGAGAGGACATTGCCACTGACAGCATTCAAGATTTCACACTGCAGTGGGGTCTGGCCACCACAGCCAGCCCAGAGCCTGACCTCAGAACCCAGGTCCCTTTTGGAAAGAAAGACTCCAAAACCAAGACACAAATACTACTATCACTTATTTCCCTTTGGATAAACATCAGAGATTCAGAGATTAAACCAAAGTTGGATTCTTGCTCATCTCTAGGGCAAATACAGGCACAGAAGAACAAGAAGAAACCTTCTGTGGAAGCAACGATGTATTTTCCATGCATCTCTCACTCCACCACTCCTCTTATTTCACACATGAACTACTTCTGTATGAAAATCTGCATGCCAATCCCATAAAGAAATACACTCAGCTCCCAGCCACTTTTGTTAAGCTACCCTCAGCAATGCTGTTATTCTCCAGTATCTTGAAGTTATTTTAAAACAGATTATATTTATTTTAAGGAATTTCAAAACCACAAAAAATGGAAGATACAAAAAGCACTCAAAGGTGCTTGTCCTAAACTCTAACAAAGTAGTGAAATTGGAATAAGAAAAAAATCTTTTCTGTGTACTGTATTCAGTATTTCTGAACCAAGCCAGTTATAGTTTAGCACAGCAGGAATGAACACACTTCAACTATGACAAATTCCAAATTGACAGTAATGAGAGATGGTGACTGCAACCAGTGTTTTCAAAAACAAACCTTGGCAGCAGAAGCAAATGTACTTAAGACACACGGGCCAGCAGGTACCTGCACAACAGACACGTGCAGCCTGTTCTGCTGGCCACTCATTAGCAGGAGCACATGAAAGCACTAGAGATTCAAGTTCCATCCCCTCAGCGCACACGTACTTCTCGATCCTGCAGATCATGTGGTAGATGAAAAACATTTTTGAGAGCACTTGCTACATATCTCTTTCTTTTCTCCAGGAAAGCCATCTCTTGAGAACATAAGTTAAACCCAAAGCGCATGTCCAGGTCTTGGTGGCATGAACACTTGCTGAGATAAAAACAGACACATATATTAAGTATTAACACACCCATATCAATCTTAGGATGTTGATGAAAGATAATCTACAGCACCCTTCCCGCCAAAAAGGATGATGCAACATGATAGGAGCAAGAGAGAATAATTTTACTATTTTTAAAAGTTAGAAACTTATGTCAATTAGTAGGACTAACTAGTGGCATTATACTCAATTATTGCTAATTGGAAGAAACAATGTACAGTATTTACAAATAAAAAACTACTTAAATAAATATTCTACCAGTAAAAGACTGACAAGTTAAGAAAATCCATGCAAATGGTCAAAAGTGAAAATACTGATTCCCACTTCACAGGTTATTTTCTCATTCAAAATCTAAAATAACAGCCAATTTTCCAAGGCTGTCATTTTCAAGGTGAGTGAAGGTTCTCGTTTTGAGCAGCTGGAGTGGGAACGCATCCCCCTCTAGCGGTGAGCAGCGCTGGGGAGGGTGGCCAGGGAGCACAGCTGCTGGAGCTCGGGGACATCCAGCCCCTTGATGGGCAGAGAGGGGACACTGGGCAGGGTTCCCCACCCTTCCTACTCTGTCCTGTCTGCACTTGCACAGGCTCCTTCAGGGGTCAACGCTGGAAGTTCTACTCCACATCAACCTTGACTCAAAAAATTTAGCGCACATCTCCCAGAGGAAGATTTTACTGGTGTTTACTTTGAAATTCAGTAAGTCATTCCTTAAGGCCTGATAATTGTAGGTTATTTCCCTGGTCATTTGTGCTCTTTGGCTCACTAATCTCCCTCCTGGCTCTTCCTGCCCTGCTCCTACAAGACATCAACAGGCAAGAGATGCTCATGGTCAGGTCAGAGCTACCTGGCCAGGCATTGTCAAATGCCAGGGGTTTGCTTTTTCTTCCAGTGACAGGACCTCTCTCTTCTACTGGGTCCATAACTTCTAGGAAACTAGTAAAGAAATGTAATTATGAGCTTTCTCCACCACCAGATTAGGATAAAATCAGACAAATTATTGTACAGTAATTTCACAATTATAAGCCGCACCTGATTATGAACTGCACCTCCCAGTAGCCAGGCAGACCACGGGATTTGTCCATATATAAGCTGCACCTGAATATAAACCGCACTTTTTTTTTTTTTTTTTTAAAGCGAGGATCCATGTGTAAAAAAGTAACAAATTAGTAACAGAATCACTGCCAGCCGGGTTTGGTGTCAGGTGCTCAAGTTGCAACAGTTTTCATAGACCAGCGAAGCCTTTAAAAGCAGCCTCAGGCACCCTCTCCAGCCGGCTCCAGGTTGGCATTTCACTGGGATTTGTCCATAGATAAGCCGCACCTGAATATAAGCCGCACTACTAGGGTAGGCTGGATTCTTCAATGAAAAAGGTGCGGCTTATAATCGTGAAATTACTGTAGCCTTATTTGTAAATGAAGACACACAATGGGCATTGAATTAGATGGAGCTGCAAAAGCCAGTTTCTATTGTAAATCAAGATCCAAACAAACTGTTTGCAAAGTTCTCTGAAAGTAAAATAAATAAGAAGAAGCTGTTTCTCCTGTGGAATAACACTGATTTTCCTGATACGATTGACCCCTTGCTGTTTTGAAATGAATGACAGAAAACTCTGTTTGAATTCAAAATTATTTTTTCCCTTTTATTTCTTAGTCAGACACACACACAAAATACCAGTTTGCCCAGTTCTGTGTGCTCCATATAGCATGGATAACCTGAAGTATCTCCATGTTTACTGATGAGTATTAATAAGCATGTCTACAGATGTCAAACCACGAGTTAACTTGTTTGCCATAGTTTCTACTCAATATATAGTATAACTGGACTTAACAGAATACAAGATTTATCACCACTGAATATTGACAGTAAAGCAAAAAAAAATTTTAATTCCTGAATAAATTAAGTATTTACATCTGACTGTTCTTTTTTCGTTGTTGTCGTCAACTAGCTTTGTTCTTTTTGTGAATTTCAGAGACTGACATTGACAAAAGAAAATATTCTGTGGTCAGAAGGAAAGGGATAATGCTGAAATAAACACATTTTGATTTTAATGTTTTATCAAATGATTAAAACCAAATCTTCCCAATGTTAATTATGTATTATATATTGTGCATATGTTTTATTTTTTATTACAAGTTTTATAGTTTTCAGATTGAAAGTGCTTGCTTGTGTCATTTCCATGTGGCTAAAACAAGATAAAAATCAATGAACTAAGTCTTAAGGAATTGAAAAAAATCTCTTACCAAGTTTTGGCTGTCACATTCAAGTCAAATCTTTTCTCCTGGAAAACAAGAATGTGTAATTTTTTAATTTTAAATTTTCTGTCTTCCCTTTCTGTCTTGGGGTCAGAGCATGATTTATACTCCAGCAAGGTCTGGCAATCATGAACTGAAATGTCTGAGATCTTGGCATCTATTTCATATATATATATATATATATATATATGTATATATATATACACCTACAGACCCTAAATCATTCTAGACTCCAGAAACCATTAAGCATCCTGGTATATGAGGTTTCTGAGACTCAAACAGTAGGTCCCATTTCCTCCATTTCCTTTACTACTCATAAGCTTTCTGCAGCATCCTGAATTACCAATTTTTGTGTGTTTTCCATTCTTTATGCTCTAGTACACAGCTCATCTTTGACCATAGTCTCACAGTGAAGAGACTGCAAAGTCTGCATTTGCTTCTGCCCACACTTAATCCTCTCTTAAAAATCATTATTTCAGTCTTCATATTAGGTAACAGAATATGCTTTGTTCTGAGAGGATGTCTTAATTGTTCTTTTAAATCAATATTCCTGTTATATTATTTAAAATACATACTCTATATACATTTTCAGCATATTTCAATATATTGTCCTCTTAAACATATGGTTGACTAAGGACAGGTTTATTGATGTTTTCATATTTTGTGCCCAAGGAGCAACTTTCAGTTTGGACCCTCAGCAAAGAGGGAGTCAGTGAGTCTTTGGGTAGACAGGGAGAGATGTTCTGAAGGAACTATGATATTTTCTTACGTCTTTGTAGGTCTCTGTCTCCACTACTGGCACATAATGGAGATTAATACAGGGACAACCTGCCCCTGTGGAGAAACATCTGGAGAAACAAAGCTCCTGTTTCTCAAAGTTTAATAGCAAATCTGAACATTTCTGAAACTCTCAGTGACAATCTGGAACAACATTATGAGGAATGGTTTCTATGTGAGTGACCCTTTATTACCAACACCTAGCAGTGATGCTCACCTCTGCAATGGTTGTTTTCCTTCCCATGGGCAGCGAGTTCAGCATCACCACTGGGGAGCCCGTCTCTGTACTGAACCTACAGGACCACTGAGAAAACAACATGCTTTAGGACAAAGCCAGGAATGGGTTTTGCCTCTCTCCTTCCTCCTGGTTCCTTGGGAGCCACTTAAACTCCCTCCATCAGTTCGACATACCGGGTGGTAGCGCCTCTTCTTTGGCAGCATGACATCCAGCGTTGGCTCCGCGTACCTGATGTAGTGGAACTCGGTGGGACACGAGGGGCTGACCACTCCATTGGGGCCCAGCACGATGTCCTGTGTCCCCTCAAAGGAGCCCTTCACGGTGAGGGAAAGCTCTTTCTCTAAAGTAGCAAAACAAGGATCATGACAAACCTTAGTATGATTAACCAGAAAAACAGGCTAGCTTGATTAAAAGTGGGGTGCAGGTTTGCACAGCTTTCCCCAGTGCAAAGTGCTGGCACTAAACAGCAAAGTGGATGCTTTTCTGATATAAAGGGGACTCTGAATATTCCTGCTGTGATATAGAACTTGCATTTCAACTTAATTGTGCATTTAATAGACCTTATTAACATATACTTAGATGAGGTCATTTGAGTCTATAACAACCTAATGTATTTACCTGACATTGCCTTCACTGAATACTTCACTGTAAGCACTTATTTCACTAACACATTATATGAAAGGGGCATCTTCTCATAAGTAAGCATTCAACTACTGGAAAATAGTCAACAAAGCAATAACCTTACTTGATTTTTGCTTTGTCTTCTCTGCCACTTCAACTTCCAAGCAGCAAAGTTCACGACACTGTGAAAGAAGGATAGCAGGATTTGTGAGAAAGATCAGCACATCTCATCCTCATTACAAGGAGCTGTGGACCCCTCAGTTTGGAGTAACTTGGAGTTCTGAACTCCCTGGCATCTCTGAGCTGTTTCCCTTTAGCTGCTGATTAAGAAAGGGAAAAGTTGTGGAGTGAGTTGTAGGAATTGCATGTGTGACAATGACTTAAGATTAAGTGAGAGGAACATACAAAGGAAGAAAATCAGGATCATTTTCATGATAGTAACATAAATACAAATGGTTAAACTAGGAAATAAATAAAGATATTTCACTGACAGATCAAGAGTCAGTAGTAGGAAGGGTTTTCTGAAGAAGCATTTTGGAAGTTGATTTTTTTTTTATGGTGCTCACTCTTCTTCAACATAACGTATTTTTGATAAGACAATATTTCATGCATAACTTACCCACAGAGTATGGCTCATTTCCAAGGGAAGGAAAGGCCTGGGTAGATTATCAATAGGTGACTTCACAGCCCTTTTATCATTGTGTTCTGACAGCAGTACATTTTTTCAAGTACTAGAGAAAAATTCTGTGTCTGTGTGTGCATGTGGTGTGGTGAAATATAGGAAAAATCTGAAATAGGGAAGTATAGGTCTATATAGGCTATTTCCAATGAACTGATCAATAAAATATCCCACTCTGAATGTATCTAAATAGGAAAGAAAGAGAAAGAACTCACCTACTGGCTCCTTTAACACCCACCCTCCCTTTCCCTTTACATTCAGGAGTAATTTAAAGGAAATATCTTGGGGAAGACACATACCACCAGCACTCCATTGCTAGCAATCATTTCATGAGGACCAGGCCTGGGAAACAAAATGAAAAACATGGATTTTTAACACTCATCTTCACCCAGGATGTTGCCCTTTCTTCCCACGTAAAAAAACAACAGTCTGAGGTATCCCAGCAAATACATAATGAGCTCATTTCCTTGCTTGCATGGACTGAGCACTGCTCTGAGGACACTCATCTCTGTACCAAAGCTGAACAATGTGTGTCATGGTTATTTTTTTACAGTGCAATCTCATGACCATCTAAAATGGAATCTCCTGTGAGGCAGTCAAATTCTTCTCACTGTAACACATGGAATAAATATATTTCAGCTGATACACCAGCATGTCCTTGTTGGGAAGACAGTTCTATGTATGTGCTGGCATGCAAATATTCTGAGTTACAAGGAACCCATCAGGATCACTGAGACCAGCTCCTGGCCCTGCACAGGACAGCCCAAGAGACATACCACATACCCAAGAGCATTGTCCAAGTGCATCCTGAACTCTGGCAGGCTTAGTACTGTGACCACTGCCCTGGGGAGCCTATTTCGAAGTGGCACAGGGCAGCCAGTACCAATTACATGGGAAAAAAACCCCAAAGATTTCCAGATCTTTCAAGTCAGGAGATGGTGTGGAGCCTTGGCTCCCCACTAGTATGAGAGCTGGCCTTAGACTAGTCACTTTATTTCTGCCATGCCTTAGTTACCCTGTGGCAACACAGAGACAAAAATGGTGAATCATGGGTGGCAGGCTAACCATGATGGAGAAAGAGCCTTACATCCTTACAAGAGCTCCCATCCCATTGTGATTGTGTTAGGCAGAAGGAAAGCACAATCACTTAGGACTCAACGTGTACTGGGAGGGAAAAGTGAAGGAATTTAAGATACACTGAAAACCTAACTTAATATGTTTCAACACTAAAACTGTGTCCAGTACATAACCTGAAACAGGCAAGGAAAAATTTATAGGCAGGAATGCTCACACACTGAGAAAGCCTTCTGAAACATGCCCAGGTAGATAAATCATAGAATCATAGAGTAGTTTGGGTTGGAAGGGATCTTAAAGGTCATCTTGTTCCAATCCCCTGCCATGGGTAGGGACATCTTCCACTAGACCAGGTTGCTCAAAGCTCCATTCAGCACGACCTTAAACAGCTCCAGGGATGGGGCATCCACACAGCTCTCTGGGTACCTGGCAGGTGCATCACTGAGAGCAGCTCAGCTACAGAACAAGCCACTCAGTCAGGTGTTGGGGACTGCAGCAATCATGTAGAAGACTGGCACTTTTTTAACAGAAATACCCAAAGCATGACTTCTAATACTGTTTTTTTATCACCAATGATTTTTGCATTTTTAAAATAATCTCTGTATCACTTACGCGACCTCCAATTTGAATTCAACCTCTAGTTCCTCCTTGGCCTAGGAAAGAAAGAACAAGATATTAAATGAAGTAGCTACATAATGCCTTGTCCCTAGCCTAAACCCAAGTCACTGATAGGCAGTCTTGAAGTTACTGGTTGTAATGAGTAGCCTGTGATAAATACTTCAGACTGGGTGGTCTGAATCAACATTTCAGCCAGATGATTAAATGATTCCTTCCTCATTGCCTTCTGATTTCACGATATCATCAAAACAACTTCTATTTCTTAGTCTGAAGCTGCTGCAGAAACAATTTGCTGCTTCCTTTATTTTCTGAATTCCACCCTTTTCTTCCAACTATTCCTGGTGCTGTCCTGCCATGACTTACTGTACTGACTATTATCTTGGAAATTAAACATACTTTACAGCCATTACTTCGCTGTAATAAACAGAGAACAGTATAAGTGAGTGATTCAGAATTTGTGTTATGCAAGCCTGAGTAAGGCAATGTTGATCTGTATAAGCTGGTTGTGAATGACCTAGTTTGGATACCAGAATCTGCCCCTGGTAGCAAGAAGTTGAATGTGAGACACTTTGCTGATCTCATCCTTAGATCTCAAAGGGAATCAAGATTATTTTTCCCATTTTACAGATGGGAAACTGAGAAACAGAGTGAATCATCATCCATTCATAGTGGGCAACTTCATCTTTGCCTTTTGGGGTGAAAGTAGACACAAAGGGGCAGGGGGTTATGAATTATGGGAATTCCTCAGTTAAAAATTATATGGCGAAAAAAAGTGTACAGATTATTCACCCTGAAACAGCTGTATGGCCTTGGTATTGCTCACAGGTAGCTCTCAATTAGATCTCTCCTCTACCTACTGCAGTGTTTCAGTCCTATGGCCTTTAACAATTTATAAAATATTGCAAAGAGGAGTTGAGACTCTCAAATTCAGATTCTTTTTCTCACGTTTTTGTGCTTATAATTTAAATGGTAATTCATGTACTCATTATTGCAATAAGTAATCTATGGCAGGTTCAGACATATTTTGAAACTGTTCTGTAACTCTCCACTGTTTTCTTAGTTGCTTTAGTTGCCTAGTTGCTCTCACATTTGGGGCAGGTTTGAAGTACAGGATCACTGTTTTTTCAAGTGGAAGTTTAGCAGTATCAAAGAGTGCACAGAGGAGATGGTCATCTGGAGTAGCAAAATCCTCATCATACACCGTGAGCTCCAGCACGTTCTGGAAAAAGAGGAGAAGAATTTGTTACAGTTTCTCAGGCTGGACATCATTAGCTCCAGGCAAAAAGTATTGCTGAAGATGTGCTTGAGAAGAAAATTTGAGAAATTAAATATCATCCCCCTTTAAAAAAATATACTTGAAATGTTCATACTGCATATTCATTCTTGCCTAGTTCATTTTAATTGCTGTATACATTGGCTATACCTATACAACAGCTTGGGTAACTCCCAGATTCTGTATCCATCTTGCACTGACTCATAAGAGTCTCCTTTCTCTAAAACTCCAAAACTGAGCTCGCTTTCTGGCCTCCTACACAGCAGCATTGAACAGAGACAGGAACTCTGTCACTCTGCTGTCAAATGCTTTGAGCCATCCTTCATCGTGTGCCATCTCTTAAACAACTCTTGGGCGCGCTTCAGGAGATACATACATGCAATCTTCAGGCTGCTTCAAGCAGAGAACTTTAGCTGCTTACCTTGACCTGGCTCTGGATTCTGAAGTAGAAGGTCTCGTTCCACACTGGATTGTCGGAGTTTCTCACAGTTTTCGTGCGTGATCTTTCACACGTGGCAGTCGGCAGCCACAAGGACACATAGCAATCAGCCTGGCTTACTGCAGAGGGGAGAGGCAAAACAATTGCTAATGGGGCAAAGTGCTGCAGGACACTGGAAAGGTTGCTGCAGCAACTGGTACCAAAACCAAGCATACATTACTTAGAGACAGAAAAGTCTGACGCAATGTAACATCTCAAGATTCCTTTCTGAGAGGAAAAAAGCAGGGACCACAAGATGACCTAGAAGAGGAGGTGGTTTCTGTTCTTCCCTGCATGAGTTACAGACAACAGTGATACTGTGTATAAAAAAAAAATGTTGATAATTTTTTTTTTGCAGTCAGCCACTTCTGTTTCTCAGCCAACAAGCTTTCCTGTGCTCATGCACACACACACTGACCCTGAGCTGCTGTCTGGTAAGAGAGCCCAGGTCCCTCCTCCGCTTTCTGTAAAAGGACTTCATCTCTGCCTTGTCCTCAGTGATCATCTTTGTGAGGGTTTGTGAAAGGAGCTGCAGAACTACACCTGCTGCATGAGATGGCAGAGGCTTCCTCCAGAAGGAACTCATTGAATTAGACATTGAAATTTAACTAATTGCCACCTAGAGGGAGAGAGGGACCAAGTCTCTCTCACAAAAGGCACCAGGAGAAAAGTAGTGAAGGATTTTACATCTCCTTTCTCATAGGTGCCTAAATTAGGGTATATCTCAAACAGCTACAGACAAAAATATCATTACTGTGTTTCTTTACAGCACCTTGAAGACCTCTCTGATGCAGTTCTCAACAATAAAATGAAAGGCATTTTATGCTGTTGAAAGTGTTCAAGAAGCCTTGCTGCTCTTCTGTCCAAGTGAGAGGGAAAAAATCCAGAACTGCTTAAAAAATGATATATGCATTGTGATAGGTTGATAGACACCTTGATTATTGGTTTTCTACTTTCCAACATTATAATATAGAAACAACAACAATATAGTTTTATTCTGTCAATTTTTTTCAAAAAAAGGTTGTGGAGAAATCAGCATGTTCCTACTGAGTAAAAAAAAATTTTTCTGATGGAAAAGTTTGTTTGGAAATATTCAGTAGGCGCTAGCCTTCCCCCTCTCCTGCTTTATTACACATTTAGTATGTTAGTTTAGCTTTAAAAATGAGATTCCGACAGAAATTCACTGTACTTGTCTAGAGCAATATAATATTTTTTAATTCTACCTTCCCACCACTGTTTCTTAGCCTTGTTGCAAAAAATGACTCCATATTCAGCTTCTCTGCTGCTTCCTTTTTGAAGTGAGAGATTCCCTGTCCTCCTCAATAATTTCACCTTCACTCTTCAGGACTGGAGCCTATTCAGTCCCTCTGGATGCAAAAGTTGATTCAGTTGTTGTTCTGTTTCTTTGAGTGTTTTTATTTATTTTTTTCAATCTGGGAAATTCCATGCAGACAATAATGCTTTGAAGACTTTTGAAACTGCAAAAACACATATTTGAATATATTTGGAGAATCTAAAAGTAATGCCACTGATTTAAAAATGCATTAAAAGTGATTTTTGTAACTACTATATGACTGGCTTTATGATTTGAGCTCAATGACTGATGGCTGTTTGGCTGGCAAGTACTTCATTCTGCTGATGTGATTCATCATTCCTGTATCTTAACTGTACTTGGAGATACAAAGTACTTATCAAGCAATCCTTAATTATATGAGTAGATGTAGCCAATCTAGTCAGCTGTGTATTTAATGCAAAATGTTGCCTCAGTTCTGCTTGCACAATCTATTTCTACAACCTCATTATTTGCCTTGTTGCCTGACATGCAGAAGATCTGAGATGAGTCCCTGATGAGACCTTTTTGTGTCCTTGCATCACCACACATGTGCCACAGCCAGGCACAGGAGGGAGGTGCAGAGTGTGCAGTGATAGGACCTAGGATAGAGCTGGGACACAGAGAAGTCCTCGGTTACACCTTCCACAAAAACACACGACAACCACCAGGAAAGACAGGGATGGCACTGCATGGTAAATCCAGATCTTTGTCTCTCAGAAAATCTTTCCTGACTCTTCATGTGCAGAACATTATAGAGCAAATAACTGCTGCTCACAGCAAAACAGAAGAATCAAGAGAATCATGAGAGTTGCATCATTTCTCTTCCACACTCAATCAAACTAATTTCAGCATCCTTTCACAGGTAGTCATGCAGCTCTGTTTGCTCAAAAAAACCAAACTGTTAACTTGCCTATTTTGTGTGAAACACCTCTCCTTAGCACACATGTGGATAGTCAGTGTTCTTTTACAAAACAGTGGTGTTTTTCTTTCCAGCTTACTCTCTTCCCACCACTTTCCTGCCACTGACTCACACTCTTGCACAAGTGCAAGACTGCTGCAGAAGCCTTAGAAAGGACCCAGCATCCAGCCTCAGCACGTTTTTTTAACTGTCCTTTCAGGTAATTAATGATGGCATTAGTCTGGTGGTAATGACTGTAAAAAGCTTTTTCCTGTTCAATTAATCTTTGTCAGAACCAAGATTGAGGATGTTGAAAAGGTTTGCTCCTCCCAGCCACACTTCCCAAGGTGCTACAACCCATCAGTAGAATTACAGCAGAATTAATTAGCTCTTGGAAACATGGAATGGAGTCTTTCATCTACCTCTGCCAGAAACGCTCCTTTCTTTGACAGAAAATACTTATCCCCAGAAACACATTCAAGTCTTGAAACCAGTCAGAAAGCACAGGGAGAACAATGAAACAGAAGCAAGCAGCAAGAACTGACCTGGTTAAAACAATTAATTTACATAAACACTGGGTTATTTCAGAAACACTAAGAAAAGGTTGTTACAGAATTATAAAAGATGTAATTTGCCTGTGTCCTGAGTTACCACCAAGAATGGAAATGCTCACAGGGATCCACTCGCTGAAGATTTCTCATCCGGATGATCCTTACGGTCAACAGGTAGCAAGGAGAGGATTCTATCTAGAGAGGAACAGTAAAAAGGAGGTCTGAATAAGAATTTGGTGGGGAAAACAATTCAAATGTGTTAACTAACTAGGTACCACAAAGCACAAATATAGTTAATAAAACTTGGGTCAATTATCTCACTATTTTGCAGATTAAGCTTCTGCTGTTAATAAATGTCTTAACATTTTATATATTTCACTGTCTTTTTTCTTTGTTACTCTGAGACTCCGGATTGCTCACAAGAGCAGAAAAGACAGGAATAAATCCCTGACAATTTACACAACCTGTGAGATGCCTGAAAAACCTTTCATTCTGAAATTCCTGAGTCTGGTCTACAACATAACTGCAGCAAGTCTCTTGAACAGATTAAATGCACTGGTGAGCACCATGATGAAGTTGCCAAAATGCCATCAGTCTTAGTGAGAGTTACAGTCAATTCCACCAGTAACCATCCATATGGTCCCACAGCATTGAAAGAAAGTGCTGTGGACTCCCATGGGATAAACCTGAAATACCACTTTTTAAGAGGTGTTTTTGCTTTCTGCTTTAAAAACATGGATTTTCCTGTACAACTTACACTTGTACAAGAAAAAGAATAACAGTAATGTGAGCTTTTGTAAATCACAACTATGAGATAAGCCAATGGCTGAAAATTGTTTCCAAAGGATTTAGGATCAAAAGACTTAGGCATGTTTGCCTTTGGAGAAAAGTAAAGCATTCTACCTTCCTCCAAAAAAACCCTGAAGATTGAAAGTGCTTAACTTCCTTTGTTCCCTTTAAATATCCCAGCCTTAATCTTTATAAAACAAGTCTCTCCAGGTTTTGTGGCTGCAGAGATCTCTTCCTATTTATTATTAGAAGACAAATGTGAGTTCCTTCTTCAAAGGAAGACAATTTCCTGCTGGCTCATTCCATAAACCTGTCTCTGGTTCAGAGCTATCTGCAAAAGGCTATTTTGACCAAGCCAATAAATAAATCAGCATTTCCTGTGACTGTGATACATGGTTATTTCCTCACACTCCTAGAAACATTTCCACCTGCATAAGTGGTTACGGCAGAGCCCCACAAATCATTATTTTTTGAGAACTGCTATTTTTATCAACAAGTTTCCTCTCGTTAAGGAGCACTCTTCCATTTCTACAGCATTTCAGAGATTTCCTGTAAGAATTATAAGCAGACAAAATAGATGTTAAGACAGAAGATGGAAGAACCTCACTCAGACCAATTTTTTTTCTCAAGAGAACAGAGCAAAAGGGTCTTATTTACAGATGGAAAGATAATATGCCTCTTTCATCACAACAAATTACTTTTCCAATATGTGATGAGAATCCTCTATTCTCTCCTCTAACATATCATGTTATGCTAAAATCTTTTTACAGAGTTCTTAAAAATGATTGCTGTTTCCACTCCTATTACATGTCTCAAGAATTTTATGGTTTTTATTCTTTTTTTAGTGCTTCTTCATGAAATTCAACCTACAAAACCTATTTACCTTCTATTTCAAACTTCTCTCGAAAGAGAAAAAAAAACCTGATAGAAGCTGCAAAATTTGCAGACAGCTGATGCAAGACTATGTCCTCAGAGCTACCCCATGCAAAGACACTGGTTCAGATTTTAGAAACACTATAGCCATGTTAATACAGTTCTACACCCTGTTAATTTAGCCTTCTTCTCAGCTGGGTAATTAGCAAAGGTGGATCACCACACTCACATGTTAGGAATGAGCTTAAGGCACCTCAGCATATGCCCTAGAAGGCAGAAACTCATTGTTCCTTAGGAGCTGTATAAACATGGGGGGAATTCTCCCAAGGATTTATCTCCATAGACTGCACAAGGTGCTGCCAGCTCCTGGGTCAGCTCCAGCAACACTTCCTCTGACAAGTGGCATTGCTTGAGTGAAAACCAATAAAATCATTATTTGCAAAGCAATTTGTGATTCTTAGATAGGAGAAAACTTGGGCTAGTGGTTTTTTTTTAAGGAATATTAGATGGTTTCTGCCATCTGATCACCTTCTTCCTGCTTTCCATGCAATGACTTTCTAACGTTAGCCAGATTTTCCCTGTGTGGCATGGGGATATCAGTTCTCAGAGATGCAGGACTCACTAAAAGATTTACTGAAAAATTACTGGAAAAAAATTAATAATAATTTAAAAACATAAAAAATAAAATCAGGGGCTAACAGAAGCTACAGAAATCAGGACCTGTGCTTGCACTAGGGGAGAGGCAGATGCCAGCAGCCAGTTACCTGAGGAAATTGCAGGAGCCAGGCATCAGTCGTCCTGACAGCCCTGGCACCTGCTAGCGGTGGTAGCAAAGACAATAGGATCACCCAGTGATCAGGCCTTGCTAGTTCTGCTCCCAGGAGGATTTGCTATTTTAATTAATTCCAGTATTTCCATAATTTCTTAAACAAAAGAAATGTATTTAAATAGCAACTGTGACAACTATGACATGATGTAGCAGGGTCTAGTAACAGAGACAAAGCAAATAGCAGTCACATGTATAAATCAAAAGAGAGAAGAATTCTGGTATTGTGTTTACATAACAGCTATTATGATATCTTTAACAAAAAAGAAACAACAAAACAAAACAAAAAAGGCCGCTGCTATGCAATGAGGTTCCATATATGGAGAAGTTTCCACCACAGCAAATTGTGAACTTGTCAGCTTGTCTTCAATTTGGTGCTTCCCAGCTTGTGCTGGTGTGTGTAGCACAGCTGCATGCAGTACAGCACTCTGAGGTGCCAGTGCATGAGCAGGGTGTACACCGCTAATTTCTCTGAAGTCCCAGGGAAATGAAGATTTGCTGACATTTTCCAAACAGCAGCTCCATCTAATGTAGAACAGACCTCATAGCCTCTTCTTGTGATTTTATTGTTTCCCATAAAAAAGAGCAACACGGTATGATACTTGGCACTAAGTTGCCATATTGGTGTAAGTAAGGGATTCCTCTGTCATGTGAATGATCCCCACTTACTCCCAGCTCAGGAGTAAGAATTTGAACACAGACATTTCTCTGTCATGAGCACTCTGGCGATGCAGGCTTTCTGCATTCCTGGAACATTTGTGCCTCTGCAGGTCTATCCCAGCCCTCCTTAAAATCATGCTTATGTTCAGATGTAAGTATGTGTGGCATGCATCCATCTCAAGAAGCACTGCTGTAAATTACTCCACTGGTTTAACTGTATAATACATCCTGCCACATCACAAGTGGCTGTGTAGCTCTAAAATGCAGGACTCCTTAATGAGGCAAGAGTCCCCGACACCAGAGGGTGACTCTACTTCCTTACCTTTTTTTGTTTAACTTGCTTTTCCCTTAGTAGCTTTCTTTCTTCAGCCTTTAGGCTTCTTCATCTAACAGACTCTGCCAGCATGGACAATTGCTCGCTGCATCTTTCCAGCTTGTGATATCAACAGTATGAACATTCACCCCTTCACTTATTGTAGACTACCCCAGTAATGCAATTCCACAACAGTACAGAAAAATGAGTGCTGGCTGAATGCTTTTCAGGGTTTTTTCTAGTGTTAAGTGGTTGGTTTAGCATAGATGTTCCATCACATAGCAGAATAGTGTAACTGCCTTCTCAAAACAGAGACCAATCATCCAACAACACTGATCCAGAGAAGAGAACTTACTGTTGAGCCCTCAGGAGCGGTCAACGCATTCTCAGAACTTGATTGTTTAATATTTAATTATTTTGTGTTTATATATAATATAAATTGGTATTTAGATTGGTATTTATATATCCAAAGCAGTTATAAAATAACAGATGAATAATGCAGAGATCCTGAAATTTATACTGTGTGTGAAAACTGCATCATCTATCAACTGCATCAATAAGCAGGGATCCTCCAATACCCTCCAACCACATACTCAGCTGCTGCTTTTCTACATGAAATGTGGAGTATCTTCCACCTGGTCTCATGAGCAGGTGGTCTTTGTTATGCTGAGTGCAAAACTGTGGTGAGGAAGCAAAAAAGAATTGTGCCACAGTGCTCTGGTACCATTACCTACTTTAGAGCCACTGTACTGCATACTGTTTCACAAACCATCCTGCAAAGGTCAGACAAGATTTAAAAACACCTTTAGCACAATCAATTTACTTTTACAATGGCTGAAAAAGCGATTTCTACACACCAACCTGAAAAAAACTTGTCATCTATATAACCCACGAAAAAACACTTCCTCTCTATCCACACATTTTTCCTGCAATCACCTCGTAATAATTCCTCTGTGTGCTTCTATGTCATCAACTAGTTCAGCAGCCTTTCCTGGCAAAACTTCCTTGCCTTGTCTAGGGTATTCCTGCATTCCTGGCCTGGAGAACCATTCTGCTGAGATGAAATCACTCCCAGGATGTTGTAGGACACTCCTTTCTTCATCTCCAAGTGCTAATTTGATGGTAGCCAGGGACCAAACCATTCCCTGTTGATGGAGCATCTAGAGCTGGTGGTGTGTGAAAGTCTATCTCGAGCTGTCTGAGAGTCAGGTGTCCTTAAAGGGAGTGTGTGAGGTTTTTACAGTTGCAGCCAGGATGCTCCAGGCTGTGAACATCACTCACCAATCCCTGCCCCAACTTGCTGCAGCCATGGGATGCTGTGGGATGTGCTGGGATCCCCCATGGCAGGCTGCCCAGACCTGCTGCTCTTGGCCACTTCTCTGAAGTTCCTCCTCGTTCTTGACAAAATCAGGCTCTACCACGGAAGAGATGCTCTAATTGCTTCCTTCCTTCCCCTCCTTCAGGCTGGGGAGGGCACCTCAGCTCAGGGCTATGGGGCTGTGCATGTTCATGCTGGTGATGCTGATGATCACTGCTGCCACAGCAGTGCTTTTCACAAGCTGTGTGTCTCATAGGTATTATTAGTAACATTTCTCCTTCTAATCAGACCACCTTCTCACCAGGAGGAGCAGAAGTCTTGGTTGGATATCAGTGAAATAAAAATACCCACATCCAGATGGAAAAGCCTCTTTCAGGCATACAGTGATGGTAACCCTGGTTCCAGCAGGGGAAATTTTTCCACACCCACAGGAACATGACAGGTATATGCAAGGTCACAAGAATTCTATCCTTCAGATGATTGCTTCCTCATACATGGGACTCAGAAAACTTTTAAGGAATGAGACTAAGCACATTATACTGTGCTTGAAAGACATTTCCAAAACACAAAACCTCAAATACTAATCAACACAAGATGGATACTCTCACTGCACAGTGATCCCATAAATGCAGAGATGTATAATTGTATTTAATAAATAAAAGCATTATTTATTATTTCTATTACTCATTATATAAATCTGCACAGATATTTTATTCGATTGATAACTTAGGCTAGTTGCACAGCCCTTTCAGTACTCTTAACATTACCTTTGCAGATGTTTAGCAATTCGACTTCTTCAGATTTTGAAAAGTATGTCTATTTGAAAACTTAAACTGTTCAATTGCATGCTCAAAATCATTTCCATATGTAAAACTGTACCCAGAGCAATGGGATAGCCCATCTGTAAAAAAAAACCAGTGCCCTTTTATAGTGCTTTGCCCTCCTTAAATAGAATAAATATGACAGAAAGAAACTAGACTGAGCATGAACCTACTGAGGGTTGAGACTCTTTATACCTAATTCCAGATAGCTGTAAAATTAGTGTTTATATCTAACAGCTGTTGAACATTTCTGGATTCTCATCCTAAGGTAGACATTATTACAGGACATGCATCACACTCTGAAAATCTCTCTTTCTGACTACGAGCTCTCAAAGACATTTATAGGTCTATCTCAGGTACAGATGTTTTGCATTTTTGATGTCCAATATGGATTAGACAAACCATATTCCAAAGTTTTGAGCTGATGGGAAGTGGCCTCATTTGATTCTATGAGGTTCATTTTTGAAGTGGGAGGTGTGCTGGAACGTGTAATTTCAGCAGTCTGTATTTCAGGCAAGCCAATACCAACAGGCAGGGTGTCAGAGGAGGCAGCTGGGGTCAGACCAGCTCCTGCAGCTGAGCAGAGCTGCTGCTGGAGCCATGCTGCTGCAAGCACTGTGGGGCTGGGTCAGGAGCTGTTGACTCCTGCCTTTCCAGCTGCTGCTGAGCCTGGGGCTGAAGCTGCTCCTGACAGCAGGCTCTGGCCCCTGTGGGAGTCCAGGAGCCAATGCCAAGGAGCCTGGTGTCAGTGGAGACCCAGCTCTCCTGCTGCCTCAGTTCCTGTCCACATTACTGAGCCCAACCTGCACCACCAGCAGATGTCACAACTTGCTCCTTCTCTTGCTCTGTAGTGAGGCAGCTTCCCACTCTTCCCATGATCTCAAGAGCTGCTTCCAATTTCCAAAATCCAGCAGAAACCAGAGCTCCTGCTTTGTACAAGCGTGAGAGCTTAACCTGTCCCTCTTCTGTTTAGGGGCTGCAGCTGTCCCAGCTGCACAAACCCTCTTAGCACAAGGAGCCCATGTGTGGCAGGGAAATGAGGTATGACTTGACCTGAGATATGATGCATCTTAGCCTTATTAAAGCATGGCTCATGGTGAATTTAGGATATGCATCCAATTGATCCCCTCCCTTCCCTCACATGCATTATTATATGAGACCTGCTGCACACTTCAAATATTTTGGTATAAACACTGATGTCTGAAATACAGAGCTGGCTCTGCCTGTTACTTTAGCATGGGTCTAAGTACCAGCCAAGGCCCGAATAATACAAATTTCTTAATGCAGAAAGAAATCAACATGTTGGTGTAAGGACACACGTAGTCACTGGCCAATGCTGTCACAGGTTTGCAACAGACAACCTCTGAGCAGGCAGAGACTCTCATATTTAAGTCTTCTGGTAGTTTCAGTGATGAAAAACTAGTATCTGAGAAAAAATTAGGAAGAGAGAAAAATGTATATGTATCCTTTACATGAATGTATGATTGTTGATGTAGCTGAATAGTGATCATGCAAGTGCATAAGATGGAGCACAGAATTCTGAACACAGATGAAAACAGTGCCTCTGTAACCACATGCAAAACCAACTCAGTCCGTCACCAGTTCATTGTCATGAATTTTGTAATTTTATAATGTCAAAAATGATCCTTCAGTGTGAGACAGGACCAATACACTGGTCTAGAAGAAGCTTATAGATATATCAGATGATTCTTTTGTTCCGCTACTGTCACATCTGTCCCCTTGAAATTTCATGACCCTTAAATGTCTTTGATCTAAGTCTATATCCCAAGCACACAATGGAAAAACAAACACATCACTGTGTGGGATTAAGATATGGAGACAAGAAGTTACTTGTCATATGTATAATTATCATAAGTAATTATAACCCAGGAGCTCAAATCCTTTTCTTTCTCCCATCATGCTTTTAAGTTCCTGACCCCTTGTAAGGAATAGATATTATACCAAAAACCAATCAATAATTTTTTTCACCTGTTTTTACTATCTACAGAATTCTTCATCCTAGACATGGTCCAGAATTTTAGTACCTCCCCAGGCTGGAGATACCAGACATTGTAACCTAAATATTTGCAAGATGAAATGCCACAAAGACTGTAGACTTATTATATAATATATCCTGTGAAATACAGTACAATCTTTCAACACCACTATTTTTTTTTAATAGTAATAATCCTAATACTGGAAAAACACAACAGCTAAATTTTGAAGAGTGCATGTGAAAAAAAAAACCCGTGAATATGAATAAGAATTTGTTTAAATTTGTGAGCACTCAAACTGCAGCAGAACCACCTCGTAAGTAGCTTTTCCCAAAGCTCACCTGTCTGCCTGTTCACATTATGATTTCAACTTTCAGACAAAGCTCCTTTTCAGCTTCATTTTGCCTCAGTAGAACTTGTCTGCATGGACTACAGCACAAATTTTCACTGAATTATCTGCCTCAGAAGCAGGCACTTCATGGGACAAAATTGTTACATGAATCACTCTTAAACTTCTCCATTGGAAGATAGGAAATAATGCCCAGACTCACTTCACGGTAGCAGAATGAGAACTCCCATCAAAACCAGTAATTTCTAACAAAAAAAAGCAACCTTTGACTGACACTCGTGCACAAAATGTAGCCCTAGCACATTGAAGCATCTCTCCTTTTACAGAATCCCACAACAGTTTCTTTCCTGATGGAGCACAGAAGCTGTGAAAGATCAGGATTCAATAATCCAGGACTCCCTCATAAACTGCAGGGATGGAGATCACGCTCCCAAAGCCATTGCAGCAGAGCATGTCTCACTGTTACTTTTGGCTCTTTAAGTTACAAAAAGTATTGTGGAACAGAAAGCTCACCAGTGGATTTGTTTTACAAGTAAGTGAGACATTAAAATACTAAATATTCAGCCTGTTCCAAATAAAATGTAACAGAGGAATAAAACAAGCAATTATGCAAACTGAGCTGCCTGGTCTACTTGAAGGTGTCTCTGCTCATTGCAGGAATTTAGAACAAGATGACCTTTAAAGGTGCCTTCCAACCTGAACCATTCTATGTTCTATGAAAATCATAAACATAAGAGGAATGAAATTATTGAAACAATAGATTTAGGGGCATTTCCCTTGTAGCACTCAAGCTGATGCCATCATTCTTTATCTCCCTGAGCCTTCTCCCCTTTGGAGAATAACAAAACCCTTAGCACTCTTTGGTTCTAAATTCTCTTGCTTTTAATACCTTGAAATCACCTTCATCTGGCCCAGTACCGTCGTCTCTCCTTCTTTGCCAGTCACCACCTCCCAAGGAACCGAGGCCTGAGTTTCCATCCTGAAGAAAGGCAGAAAGAAACAATAAATGATAATGTCAAAACAACAGCAGCAGCATTATCAGGATAGATTAATAATTTATGATGAAACCTCGATTAGAGGAGCTGCTGGTTACACCCAGCTGTGTTACCGCACTCAGATCAATGAACAACGTATCACATGTTCTGGTACACACTGGCACAAAATCCATGTCAGGGGTACCCTTTCAATGAGAAAATGAAGGAAGGCCATCACAGCTGTTAGATACCTAGAAGGTGTCTCTACATTTATCCAGTGGAAAAGGTTTGCTTTTTGTTTTGAATGTGATCTTCTGGCAATCTGCTACAGTTCTCAGCAATATTAAACTTCCATTTAAAATACACCAGAATATCTTCTGTGAGTTTCAACACAGAATGTGAAACACTGCTGTTGCAAAATTTTAAATCTAATGTTTTAATCTTTTTCAGGAAAGAGAAGTTCCAAAATAGTTCTACAATGTTCCCTTTTGAAGCACTTTGTAGAGCACCACTAAAGGACAGTTTCTACAAAAAAATGTTGAAAATATTCTGCTTCTATTTCCAAGGCACTTCCTGAAGTGATATGCCTTCATCCAGTCAAAGAGCACACAAAACAATGCATAATGTACTACAGTTAAACCTAAATGCCAATCTTGAAACAATGCAGAGAATGCAAAGCAAAATGAAAAAAATCAGAACCAAAAGGGAATGTGTAAGTGAAATTAAATTCTCCATTTCTGGTCTCTATGCTGTCCTAATCCCATTTTCAATAACAAAAAAAATAAAATTATTATACGTCAAAATCTTGCTATTTATACAGAAATACAAAATTTTTAATAAAAGCATTTAATTGCAGAAGAAAAAAGGCTGTCAATTCAGTCCCCTGAAGAAAGTTTCTCCCCCTGTTCATTTTTTCTCCTTTCTTATCTTTTTCTGTCCCTATACTACTCTGACTTCTCTCATTTTGTCTATGAAGATGAGATCTTTGGCTCCAGTGGATTCAGAAGGACTTTTTCCACTGACAGCTTTGAAGAGAAAATTCCACCCTAATCTCCTTCAGGCAGAGGAACTGCTGTATAGACCCATCAGACAGCAAATTTGCACACTAGCTTGAATACAAACACTCACAAAGCAGGATTTTGTTTTCTGTCTAATGCAGAGGGCCTTAAGTCAAACGTTAAAGCTGCTTTCTTACCTCTAGTGCATTTGATGGTATCATGGTCTTCCCTTTACTCATGTAACAGAGTGCTTCTGGCACCTCCATGGGCAGCAATTCTTGAGACATATTTGCAGGATCTACTCCTGGCTCCTCCATTGCCACAAATCCTTTAGACATGTTCTCAGGATATAGTCCTGACTCCTCCATGGGCAGGAATCCTTTAGACATGTTTTCGGGATATAATCCTGGCTCTTCCATAGGCAGGAATCCTTTAGTCATGTTTTCAGGATATAGCTCTGGCTCTTCCATGAGCATGAATCCTTTAGACATGTTTTCTGAATCTATTCCTGGCTCCTCCATGGACAGGAATCCTTTAGACGTGTTTTCAGGATCTGCTCCTGGCACCTCCATGGGCAGCAATTCAAGAGATATATTTTCAGGCTCTGCTCCTGGCACCTCTGTGGGCAGTGGTTCTAGAGACATGTTTTCAGGACTTACTCCTGGCCCCTCTGTGGGCAGCAGTTCCAGAGACAGGTTTTCAGTATCTACTGCTGGTACCTCCACTGGCAGCACTTCCCAAGACATGTTTGCAGAATGTACTTCTGTGGGAGTCAATGACTTGTTATTTTATAAAATTACCTGAGGCCCCACCCATCTCATCTCTAAGTAAAGGACTCCCCTCCCACTGCCAAGGCAGTTGAGCACCAAGGATAGACTGCTCCAGGGAAGGACCTTACAGCACAAGCACCACAGCAAAAGGAATGTGGTACCTTCCTCTGGCAGGGAACCTCCCCCCGCCTGTGCCTGCCCACGGATCCTGCCCTGCTGCCACCTTTTCTGTGTGTGCAGAGTACCAGCATGGAGGGCGCTACCACCAAGGGCTGCTCCTTCAAACCCACTTCTTCTCTGTCCTGAGCAGGGACAGCTCCTGTCTGGGGGAACTGGACCCTGAAAAAGGCCTGTGCATGTGAATAACCTGCATGCTGGCACAGCCCTGTGCACCTTGGTCAGTGTGTCCCCATGGGTGGGAGCACCTGAGCTCAGTGCCTGCAGAGCACGCCCTGGAGATGGCCATCCCCAGCCCCTGACAGATCACTGCATGGGCATGCAGCTCCCAGCTCCTCCTGGGCTGCTCCCCTTCCTTCTTCCCAGGGGAGAGAGGCCATGCTGTGGCTTTGTTTTGCAGGTGAGCTAGCTGTGAGTAGAGGAGGTGATTGACAAGCTGAAGCGGCAGCACAGGAGTGTGGTAGGAAAGCAGGGCAGAAGGAGGGGAAGGCTTGCAGGGGGTAGCAGAGGTCTTGGAGTCAACACCTATGGCTCCAGGCATGATCCAGGACTATTGCTGCACCCAGCAGTACCTTAAATACTGCAAAAAAGGCACAAGGAAATACGTAATACCGTGCAAAGCAGGTAAGACTTACGCTTTTATACATGTTCCAGAGAAAGGCAGTTGAACTTTAAATGACAACTGTGGGAAACTCCCATCAAGACGAATGGAATACAGTATCCAGTGATTTAGTTTTATCACTTTTATTTTACAGAGATTTGTTCAACCAAAGAACATGAACCAAAGAGCAAATGAACATCTCCAGGCTTACCCAATGGAAATTACCATCTTCAAACACAGAAAAACAAATTAATAACAAACTAGAAGCTCCAGTAACAGTAAGCTGTGTCATAGCATCTGCATTCCCAGCATGAAAAGTAGCTCTGCCCACACTGGAAGTAAAAAAGCATCTTTTGGCCTCAGGTCACGGACACTCTGAGCTACATCCTGGAGAACCCCTTTTGCAGCTTAATTTACAAAACACAAACATTCAGGGGGGTGGTGGGGGGATGGTTTTGTTTTGTTTTTTTTTCATTTGGTCAGAAAATAAGATCTGGTTGACCTTGGAAAACCTGCCATGGGATACTAAAAATACCAGAATGCTTGTCATTAGAGCAGAACAACTTTCCCAAGGCTGGCTAGTTCAGAGAACCATTAGCTTAACTGATGATAAGTGATAGAAATCCCTTTAAGTTGGTGAACCTTAAAAAAAGCTGAGATTCTCTGTCCTCAAGTAAGCCTGTGGAGAAGAAAAATGGGTGCTGTATACAGACTTCCATTCTGCAGAGTGAACTGTGAATTCCCCTTTACAGGCACGGTTGGTTATCTATAATGATCTGCACAGCCTTCAGCTAAATCAAGGTACTCTGCTCCCATCTGAGTCCCTCCACAGGGAACAACATAAAGAAAGAAAACAGCAAGGTTCTCATTAACAACTGAACTAGTGCCATCTCATATAAAATCTGCATGTACAGAGCTGTGTGGTTTCAACTTGGAGAATGAAAAGCAGATGCTTCAAGTGAAAATTACATTACATATTTCAGCAATTTAAGGATAGATGAAGGAAAATAACCCACCTGTTTCAAAGATTTTAACATATTTTCCCTGGCAGCAAATTGCACACTACTCCTTTAGCATAGTGATATCACAGTCTTATCTGTTTATCACACAGAATGCGCCAAAACCAGCACAGCCTTGTACTTCCTCTACTGCTTAGGTTTCTTACTCATCCTGCAACGCAGTTTGCAGAAGCATCGCTCATTTGGCAAAGGGACCTGTATTACATCTGACTGCAGAGACAGGCTGTGGAGAAATGGAAGTACATGGCAACATTTTCAACAAGTTCAAATCTAACTTTGTGATTCATTTTAACTACAGTCTTGGACTGGACCAAAACCACTGACAGCCAGTGTCCTCCTAAATGCCTTACAGCAACATATGCTTGTCTAGCCTCTAACAGGCCAGGAAAAATGAGCCTGAGTTTATTCCAACATGGTGGAAGCACAACCAGGACTGGCTGTGACCACCTCACTACTCTCAGATATACAAATACGTCTATACAAAACAGCAGAAAAGCAAAAAAACTGGAGAGCAGTCAGATGGGAGTTCTGGCTCAGCTACATCCTGTCCCTACAGAAGAGGAGAGATGTCTTAAGCCGTCACTTGTGCAGCTAGTGAAGGAAGGAGAATTGGAACAGGAGAGAAAACTCACAGGACACAGAGCATTACTGCTGTTTGTTATCATACCCCTGAAACAAGTGCCTTATTAAAGTATAAATTTATACTCTGTTTTATTTCTCTCAGATTTTCTGCATGTTACAAATGTACAGTCTGCAGTGGTTACCTGTAGAGTGAGAAAGTCCTCTATACCTGGAGTTCTCTCACTTTGGGATATTTTACTGTACTTGGAAAAAGTTTCTCAGGACTACAGCTCTACAAGAGCAGTTCCCAAAGCTTCCCAATCACTTTTCATTCTCCACACTTCTGCAAATTTATCATATCCCCATGAGCTGAAAACCAGCACAAGTGCAATATGACCAGCACAGTTCTTCCTCCTCATGCCCAAACCCAGCAGTGGGTTACAGGCCATCAACTCCTGCAGCAGCAGAGATCATGGACTAGAGACTGACTAGAAAAAGTGTTTGTTGAACATCTGTGAAGGATTTTCTGAATTATATTATGTATGTAGGACCAAAGCACTTAATCTTGAACAGATTCTAGGCTATCATATCATCTGTTAAATGTCAAAACCTAGTTATATCTTACAATTACAAAGGAGATATTAAGTTAAAATAAATGCAGCTCAAGGAGGAATTTGGAGCAGGAGTTGCTTTTAAGACTGGGTGTCATCCAGCCGAATAGCAGAAATTGCAAAATTGAAGAAACAACTTGCTCAAGATTTAAAAGTACATATTAATACATGAAGAAACTTGCAGCTCCTTACCTGATAGTTATCAGACTCTAAGGATGCTCCATTTCCTCAGCAGAAGAAAGGAAATAGCAAGGGACCAAACAGATGATCAGCAGAGAGAGCGAAGGCTGCATAAGCTGAATAAGCAATAGTTGGCAGGTAAAGTTAGACTGCTAGGGGCCAAGTAACCATCTTTTCCCAGTGTTTAAAGGCAGAAAAAAAGAAGGGAGAGCTGGGAGCTAGGAAGTACTCACAGTGTGCATATCAGGTAAGCCCAGATGGTCAGAACCATGGACTGAACCTCAGCAGTAAGGTTTAGTGTCATGAAATTTTCTAGATTAGAGATTTTTAGTTGCTTTTCTTTTTAAAGGACCAGCCTATTAAGACTACTTTGAAAAAAAGAGAGGAGTGATATAGCTTTATCTCTGTTTTAAATGTTTGTGTCCCCCCCACCTTTTAGTTCCTGATTTTCTCTTTGTTTTCCTCTTTCCATTCCCTGCATATTTTCTTTATGATTGACTTCTTGGATTTTAAAGTAATTTCATGAATATAAGCCACCCCTTTTTCATTGAAGAATCCAGCCTACCTCAGTGGTGCGGCTTATATTCAGGTGCGGCTTATCTATAGACAAATCCCAGTGAAATGCCAACCCGGAAGTGAGAGCCAGCCAAGCGGAGAGCTGCCACAGAGCAGCGGCCGGGCAGGTGGGGAGCGGGCTTTGCTGAGCGGGGCGGGCTTGCCGGCGGCAGAGCCGCCAAGGAGCCAGGCGTGCTGGTGGCGGGGTTGCCGGGGAGTGAGACGAGCTGGCCAGCAGCGGGGTCGCTGCCGCTGCCAGGCGGGATGAGGCGGGAGGGCTGTAGGCGGGGTTGCCGCTGCTGCCAGGAGGGGCGGGCTGGCAGGGGAGCAGTGCCGGCTGGGGAGTGCCGCCCCCGCTGTGCCACCAGTCGGGGTCTCCGCGCTTCCGCTTGGTGTGGGGCTGTGCCGTCCTGCTGTGCCACTGGTCGCGGCTGCCACGCCGTGCCACCGCTCGGGGCCGTGCTGTCCCGCTGTGCCACTGGTCAGGGCCGCCGCACCGTGCTGCCGGTCGGGGCCCCCACGCTGCTGTGGGGGCACAGCAAGCGGCGGCCGACGGGACAGCGGCAAGCCACGGTGAGTGGAGCTGCGGGTGAGCAGCAGCGAGCAGGGCCATGGGCGAGCGGGGCGGGCAGGCGGCTGGGCCACCACCGAGCAGGGCGGGCAAGTGGGGCTATGTTTAAAGGCTCCTCTGGTCTGTGAAAACTGTTTGCAATTTGAGCAACTGACGGGAAACTCCGCAATCCCGTGATTCTGTTACTAACTCATTACTTGGTTGCACATGTACCCTCGCTTAAATAAAATAATTTAAAAAATTAAAAAAAATAAAAATAAAGTGCGGCTTATATTCGGGTGTGGCTTATACTCGTGAAATTACTGTATATGTTTTCTTTCTTTGTCTGTCTCTTGACCTCATAACTAAAACAACATTTTTCACTTTTTCACAGGTATTATAATTTTTTTTTTTGTTCTATCCTTTCTCTCTCCTCACATTTTATACCATCTTGATCTTACTCAATCGTTCTTAGTCTTGCCCCTTTTCTCATATCTCCTCTGTACTGTAATTGTTCCTCCAGAAGCTTCAGGTTTGAATGATGGAGGTTTGGCCATATTTGGAACAAGAATGTATAGTGTTAGGGCAGCTCAGATTAGGCTGTGACATATGGATGAAATGTCCAGCTGCATGGAGAAAAGAAGGTA
The DNA here is from genome assembly GCA_009812075.1 of Sialia sialis. NCBI lineage: Eukaryota > Metazoa > Chordata > Aves > Passeriformes > Turdidae > Sialia > Sialia sialis. The sequence goes on along the minus strand of VRYO01001269.1, from coordinate 21,872,492 downwards.
AATTATAGTGGGTTGGGGGAGTGCAAAGGAGACCTCAGGACCCAAGGATTAGACATGACAAGATGTCACATTCCAGAGATTTGGTATCATGAGCTGGAGGTGTGGGAGGAGTGCTGGAGAAGTACTTTATCATTACTGCAGGAGTGCTGGGTTTCAGCAGGAGCCCCACAAGGGAGAGATTTTCAGGAGGAATTCAAAGGTACAAAGCTTCAGTGGCATGACTGACACAGAACTCAGCCATTTTAACTGTTGCCCAGCATACCATGACCAGGTCATGAGGAAATAAGGCTCTGATGGTCCCCTCTGCAGTATTATCATTCTAGTAAGACATTGGGATATTGTACATACACAACAGAGCTTTACATGTGAGCAGGCTTTAGCACAGAGTTTCTAAGACAGGAGTCCTGTTCTACCACCCACATTCTCCTGTATCTGCTGTGGCAAACACATTTCCCATCACTCACATGGTGCAACCTGGAGTCTCACAAATTACTAGTTCACTTCACTCAGAATGTTTGCAATAATCTCTTGTTTGATCACTCCTTGCACTACAGAACAGCACAAAAAGCTGCTGCCAACCATCAAATTCCCTCCTGTTTCTGCAGTGGCACTCACCCAGTAGGACTGCCCAAATGCACACATGCCTCCTGAGGAGTTAAAGAATCCCACTGCTGCTTTCCTCAGGTTCCTGTGGTCTGAGTCACCCCACTGAGCTGCCCAGTTCTTCATGCACCTTTGTGATAATCGGAAGGGCTGGGGCACAGCTGCAATTGCATGCTAATCCCTTCACTTACTGTAGATAATGAGTAGGTAAGAAGGAAAAGACAGACACAGAAAAGAATCAAAACATATTAATTACAACTAAGGAGGTCAGCATGTTAGTGTTTGTAGCTCCTATTACCGCATGTACCAAGAACTCTATCTATTAAAATATTTAGGAAAAATCAAGTTAACTCCTGCTGGTATTAACACCATGATGCAGCATGGGCCTAGATTTTTGCAGTGCTTCTCTTCCCTAGTTTTCTTCCTCAAAGGGATCATTCCATTAAGTTACTCCTCTTTCCTGTAAAAAGGGACACTCCCAACCTGCAAAACCAAAAAGCACTTTTAAATGCCCACATCTTCAGCTGTTACCTACATTCTTGTAATGCTTCAGTACAGCCCAGAGTCAGAGCATAGGAAACCTACCCCATTAAATGCTGAACCAGAACGAAACAATGCCAGCAGACAAAGCTACACACAAAACCTCCCTGCTGGCCTGCAAGGACAGGTGACAAGGATGTTCTGCTGGGAGGTGGAACAAACATCTTGGCAGGTGCAGCACAGAACACCTCAGTGGCACAATGAGAGCAAATGAGGCTTCCCACTGCTAAACCAGCAAACAAGAGAACATCAGGGAAAGAAAAGGGTTATAGTTAAAGGCAGGAATGGGAAGAGAGAAGCAGGCTTCTTGAAATTTGGTGCCATCAAAGACTTGGATGGCAGGGGTAGGAAGTTCATTTGCAGGTCTTGAAGATGCCTGAAACGTCAGCTGTAAGATGGGCAGTTGGGAGAGGTAGCAAACACATGTGTCACTCCAAATGGGGTTGTCATAATGATAACCAGGGGAGCCTGGGAGGGAAGTGGAGCTGGGACAGAGGAGAGGCAATGCCGAGAGGGACCAGGTGACTCAGCAACAGAGATCACAAAGAGGGGAGCTCTTGATGAGCACCAACAAGTAAACAGCCATTTCAGCACACCAGAGGTTTGAACCCAGGCTGCAAATTGGATGAAGGCGTGAGAGCCTGGAAAAGCAGCTGGGGTAAGGACACAGCACCCCTAAGGGGGCTGAGGTCATCAGAGGTGAGCAGGGAAGACTAAAGACAGCAAAAGCTAGAGGAAGACAAGGCAGAAAGGAATGATTGAAGGAAGAGAGATGGATCAGGACAGCAAGAAGGAAGAGAATTTTTTCAGCATTTTAGAAGTTCATATTTCATATTGAATTAAAAAATAATTTTCTATTTTTTGCTATGATACATTATTCATAGCTCTGTGTTTGCCAATACATGTTACTTCACCACAGATAAGTTGCTGCATTTTATTTAAATTTTAAGTGTTAAGGGCAACCGATACTGACTAAAGCATTATATCTTTTTATTTTAGATTAGTACCTTTGCTGTGATGAAACTGATTTACATAGTATTTGTCCTATTAAAATTCTTCCTAAAGCAAATAATTATTTTGGTCTTCATCTCAAAAATAAGCAGTTTCAACAAATTACCTAATGCCATTTATAGTAGTTGCATTTTTTAGACAAGCAGGGACTGACAAAGCCATGAGATTACCCATGAATTATCCACGGATATCTGTGTAAAGCACTTAGCTTGCCCTCTGACCACAAAACCTGTCTCTCAGTTTTTGATGTTTTAATTCTCACAGTACCCATCTTACAATAACAAGAAATATTATGATAAACACTGAAATTACCAGGACAATGACACTGAGCTGGATCATCTAAATACCATGAATGTTCGGTGGAAAGTAGAACCATGGATTAGATAGTTATACCTGCACTGGAAGAGTGCATAATTCATAACTCATAACTCACAATATGTCTTAAAACAGTAGTTTGCAAGAGATGTTCAAAACCTAAATACTGCTGATGTAATAAAACTTTTAAATTCAGAAGTATATAAAATATGTATTTTTCACATGAAGTCTCAGATTATCTTTTATGTTTAGCTTGGCATATTATTTCTACCAAAAATTCCTTGCTGACATTATAGGAAAATACAGTTTTTATGTTCTTTGAAATTATTCACATTTATCATGTATTTTTTCTGTTGTACTAGATTTGGAATAAACTAAATATTTTAGCTCATTTGTCTTCACATACATTTTCGAGTAGTATAAAAAATTTTGAAAGGATTTGTACTGCTGTCCCTGATTCATGCATTTAAAATTTTCAATAAACCCAATGTCTTCTGACCTTCAATTTACTTCTTATATGCATGAAAAAAAAGTTCATCAGCATGAAATCCAACATAAATAAAGCACAAGTCTAGTCATTATTCTGTTTGATTGGTTGGTCTAGGATCATCAGGTGGCTGAGAGGAACCACAGCCTGAGACTTTCCAAAGTCTACCATGCTCATTTGAAGACAGCTTTTGAAAAAAATAATGCAGATATATTTCTGGGACTCAGGTGAGTGTTTATTTTTTGTGCTGTCGTTTCTGCTCTATGGCTGAATTCAAAGCCTGAAGGATCAGATGTTGGTTGTTCTGAATGTTGTAGCTGGTCAGTTCTATCAGCTTGTCGAACTCCTCCCCTGTGTAGGTAAAGCTGTTTAAGCAGTAGGGGGAGAAAATGGTGGAAACGTCCACATTGCCCTGTGCCATCTCAGCAGGGCTGCGCTCCACACCTGGCAAATAAAGAAAAGTCATCAATGGGGTGTAGATATGGCTCCACTTCCCACTTTCCAGGTGGGCACAATGTTACTCCTCACTTCCTTGGCATTTGTATTTCTCTCCCATGGGAGGCACAGCAGGGGAGGGAGGAGAGCATCCTACACCATGTCTCCCACCCCACTGCCAAACAGCTTCCAGAGATAGAACCATCCCATGGCTTACCAGGCTCTTTGTATTTTCTGAAGGAGTCATTCACCAGAGGGAAAAACACCACAGTCGGTGCCTCTGGCGTCTCTGTGTCTTCAAAGATGTAGCACTCCTTTAGATTTTTCTTCTCTTCTTCACTCATGTGGATTTTGGGAAATGGGATTCCCTGCTTTTGAAAGTATTTGGAGGCTTCTTCCAAAGGCTGAATTCAGAGAGAAAAGAAGTAAAGGTCAGAAATTCTGCTATACTCTATCATTTTCCCTAATGCATCCATTGAAAGACCTTCACAAATATTTGGCAGCAAGGTTTACTGTCCTTGTGTCTTACATGAGGTATTAAGTACTATTAACAGTATTATTAAGATGCAGCCTCCAGCTTGCACTCCTGATTGGTGTTCTACCTTCTCCTCATTCGCCTTTATCGCTACAGGATAGGTAAAATGTCCATGACTACGGGAAGGGTGGCCTAGCAGCTTAGGATACAGAAAGATGCCTGAAACAAGTAGAATGGGCAAAAATCTGAAACAGTACAGTTTTTGGATTTTTTTTGTTTACTCTGCATGAAGTATTTAAAAGCCTCTATATTTGATGCCTCAGAATGGTTCTGAAAAGTGATGTAAACAGCGACCTGGGAGCAAGTATCATCTTAACTGAAACGTTAATCTTGCAGGTGTGTTTGGAATTTTTGAAAGTAGGATTTTGCTTCCTGAGTCTGGTTGGCATGTATGAAAATATTAGTCCTCAAGAATTTCTGTCTTATCCTTATCTAGTAACAGGAATTATAGTCCAGATTATTAGATGGTATTTGAAACAGCAAATATTGTCAAAGGACAATTATTTTCCACAATTTTGAACAACAACAAAAAACTGGAGCTACTGTTCTAAAGACAACAGGACAAAGTATTTCTAATTATACTGCATTGGATAACTTTATATGAAGATCACAACATAACCATAATGAGTTCATCAGTGGTGGTAACTAGTACCAGATAAATATTCCATGTGAGTGTAATCTAGATAGCCAAATGGAGATCACAGGAGCACACAGGTGTAGGAGATAGCACTTAGCTGTTAGAGGGTTAATTAATATTAAATATTTGGAAATCTGGTATTACTTCTGTTCTTGGGGGATTTACCAGCATCCCTTGCAAGACCTAAGCATCTGCACAGACAGCTGTAGACCAAGGATCCTTTTTTCCCAGAATCAGTTTATTCTACATAAATTATTCTGAATCTTTAGGAGTTAAGGCGGGCTAAAAGGCAGCAGTTGTTCATCAAAGAAAAGAGCATTTTTCACACCAAGGTCTGTGATCCAGAAGAATAGTTTAAGTGCAGGACAACATCCACTTTCCTCTCTGGCCTCATGAGTGGTGGATAGCTGATGTCGATGTATCCCGCCGTGTCTGCCAGGCACATGAACTCTGCTGTTTGTGACAGCTGGTTTGGGAAATGCTCTAGTACAGTATCTAAAAGGAAATATTTGTAAGGATGAGTGATTCAATGAAGAAAAAATACACCTGTTGTTTGAATAATAAGGAAAATTTGGGAAAAATGCCTCTTGGCTCTCCATTACATTTACTTTTTCCAAAAGACACACTACAGATGTTCAGCCTTCACATATAAAAGAAAGACCTGTTCGAGGTAAAAAGAGAGTTCATTCACTTCTCGTATTGCTATTCTTCCACCCCAGATAAGCAGTAATTTTCTTTCCCTGGAATCAAGGAAATTCCTGAAGCTGATTTGGCTGTATGAAATTGAAATATTTATCTTGAAATATTAAATTCCAAATGCTCATCATCTGCCTTCTCTTCACTGATGAAGACACCAACCATCTAAGAAGGTAAAAAATTGTATCCGAGGATGTTTACCTTTCCATATACAGAAGTTTTTGCTCTGCAGGTATTCGTTGTGCAGCTGGAACCCCTTCAGGAAGTTGTAGAACTTTGAAACCATCACCCGCTCTGTCAGGATCTGCCGAATGATGCCCATGATGCCACATTCAGGCGTGACCAAGTAAGTCTCCAACTCATGTCTCCTGTCTGATGAAGAAGGCTCTTCTCCTGAAAGACAGAGGAGGTGAACAAATTGTTGCTTTGATACAGTTCTTTTCACTACTTAAAATAACAGACGGCATCTCCTACTAGCTATGGAAAAGAAGATCGTAATAAGACATTGCAACATACAAATAAATCAACGTCAAAATAGGAATAAGAAGAAAATCCACCTTCAGTAAAGCCTATTCCATGAGAAATAAAGTGGCAACAATCTTGCTAAAACTGGAAAAGGTGATCCATTCTTTGGTAGAACTCACAGATCTGTGAAGGTTAGAGTAGGTTCAGAATGTGGACCTGTTCCTTTCAAAATTAATAAAAATCAGTTTTGCAGAAAAAAGGAAAAAAAATCAGAGAAAAAGGGTTGTGCTAGACAGTACCTCATGAGATTGGGAAGATAGCCAATGATTCAATGACTTTCTATCCATGTATTTATTGATTTTTTTAAGCTGAAGACTTTTCAGCACTTCAATGGAAAAAGCAATAGAAATACATAAACTCACTAACTATCTTTGAACACAGGCAGGACAACCAAAGCCTCTCAAAAACAACAAGATCAAAGAAAATCGGAATGGAGTTGCATGTAATTTAAAGTCTTCCAACACAGCGTAAGAAAAGCACCAGCTGCTGAGGCAGATGGAGAACACAGCATTGAGATGTTACAACATGGAGGTTCACACCAAAGGGCCTTGGGCAAAGACAACCTGTTTAAAACCTTCAGTAGTTTTACATTTGTATAAATTCAGTCTCAGAGAGATTAATGGAAATAATATTGCTATGGATAAATTCAGAGAGAAAACCTAGTTAGATACAACTGACAACAGGAAGCCTCTGGATTTATGAGGCAACAGGTAAAACAGAAACATAACTAACCAATATCAACAGTGCTGTGTTGGGTGCACCTCAGTGAGCGCCTTTGTGTAGGATCCGATGAATGCCAGGCATCCAACAGGTTGTACGAAAAGACATTGCTCCATAGGCCTGTGCAATGGTAGAGAACAGGAAAACTTCTTCAGAAACATTCCAATGGAAAATATCCCTTTAAAAATAATAATCTCTCAGCTTTGCAAGGGGTATTGGAAAGCCTCAAGGTTTCCAAATTATCACCAAAAACTATATGAAGATCTTTTCTGCAATTAGAGTTCTGTCGTCAAGGATGAGCCTAAGTAGTTTAAAACGTTGTGTGAGGCCTTCAGCCTCTGGAATTCAGCCTGTATTGGCTGAAGTAAGAACTGTGAAGAGGGATGGTATCTTTTACCAGGCCAACACAGTTGAAGACAGTAAACAAGCACTTATTCACCCCAGCCTTTCTTCTGGAAACATGAGGGTCTTGTATCCCCATAAGCTCTAGCCACTGCTCATACAACAGGCCTTTCCTCTCCCTGCAAGTGACGCCTTGCTTATATCTTCAAACTCCAAGCTGTAAACAATAGCACATTTTAACAGCAACCCAAGAGGGCATTGCATGTGGCATCACTAGAGGGCAACATTGATTTAACTCTCCACCTTAAATTTTATAAAGATACACCCATGGCTGTGGGGTCAGCAGGCTCCGATGCCAAGGCTGAGAAGAGAGTTCAGCCCAGTCTGGATGTGTTGGGTGTGCTTGCTACCTGGCCATCCTGGGTATGAACACAATAGCCCACTGCTACTGAGGAACTGCAATGGAGGCACAACATGCTCAGAGGAAGGCTCTGTACCCACCTAGCTCTGTAACCTACCTCCCACCTCTAACAGTCAATGGAAGTTAATGGAAGAGTAAAAGAAAAAGGGAAGAATGAGGGAATCTTTCCTCCAGCATACTCTCCAGTATCTAAAGCTCCTGGATTTGGGATTTCTAGTGCTGGTAGCTGGGTTTCAGAGCCACCAGTGGGATTTACTTTGCATGAATTTCTCTTGCCCTTTTCAGATACTCTTGTATCCTATGTTTCCTTCTGAGTTTTTTCCATCAGGCAACTGTTCTCTAAACTTATGACATCACTAAAAGCTCTTAGCATAGCTAATAAAGTGGTGAGATTTAGTGTTTTTGTGTCTGAGCACAGTATTTTCTTTCTTATGCCCAACTATTGTCTCATGTTTTGACCAATATGATTCTGGACTCCTCCTACATAATACAGACATTCACAGCTTCTCTGAATACCAAATAAGGAATACCACGTGGTGTTGTTGGTTGTATAGATTTTTCACTTTATAAAGTATCCTTGGTGTCCTGCTATGTCTTGTGCTTATTTACATAAAAATATCTGTTTAAAAGCAGATAGACTTGTCTGCAGATGACTTTACCTCAGAAAACCAATGTACAAAGGGGTGTAGTAGAGACTTCCAGTATTAAGCAAAATTAAAACAAGAATTACACAAAACCTGCCAAACATGTTTTTCATATATTGCTAGGTGCTATGCAGCTACATTAAGCTGGGTGCTACATTAAGAATGATAAATATCAACTATTTATCATGGCAGCAAAATTACAAAGGATTTAAAATACTATTAAACTTGCAAAAGTATCAGTAGCAGTTCACAAAACAACTTTAAATTGCTGTATTTTATAATAAACTCAGTAACAACATTGCTTTGGCATCTAAGATCATGCCATTCATAGACAAATTTGATTTTAAGATTTCAGTTTCAAAATACAAATGCTTTTTGTGTGGAATTCTGCTGTTGGTTGGTTCAAAATGAACCTAACGTCCTCAAGCAGCCCTGAGGCTTCAGGCATGAGCATCACTATTCAAGACAAAAGTAAGAGTGAATAGTGAGGTTGGAAATTTCCTCTCAGTACTTTTAGCCCATCTCCATTGTCTAAGGAATCCAGTCAGAAGTGAGAACAACACGGTGAACAATTGGTTTCAGTCCTGCATGATGCAGGGCACTGGTTGATAACATGCAGGTTTTGCATTATATTAAAAACAAAATACATATTTATGCAATTCAAATGTTTGCAATAGAGCACATCACCTTTCATGAAGCAGATTCGTGACTCAGGGAGTTTCTTCATCAAGCGACCCATGAAGAACTCACTGCCAAAATCCTCTGCATGAATGAAGGCGCCGTATTTTAAGAACCCAACCTCATAAGGGGTGAACTCCACCCACTCTGCAAAGACATAAAACAAACTTTGAAATCATAATCTTAGCCTTACTTCCCTGCTGGAAGGGCTATGGAAAGGCAAAAAGGCAACTGCAGGATAAACCCTATCTTCAGGGTTACCACAGACTGGGTAAAGAGTTATCATTCAGCTGGTGTCAACCACTCAGTAATGTTTTGCAGTGTTGTTCATTCAGAACTTTCCAATTCTCTCTAGAGAGAACATAAGTGAAGTTAACACCAAGAGGGGTCAGCCCAAGTTACCCCACAAGTGGAGCTAAGGTTTGTGAGTACTTTGGCTGTCCTTAAACCTCCCCAAGATTTCTCCTGCCCCATAGAAGAAAAATTCCTCCCATAACCTAGGCACAAAGTCTGGAAAAGGAAAAGGAAGTTACAGAGGAAAAGAAACTGTTTATAAATGCTATGGGTCAGCTATAGAAGAGGTTGAAGTACTGATAATGCAGATAGTTCAAACTCCAAATGAGCCCATTTTTGCCATCACCTTTGAACTCTGAAAGGCTGTAATCTTCTTTGATGTTGAGGATCGTGTAGATAGGTAGGGGATTCTGACCCTGACTCAATGCCACTTGCTCATCTGAGAGTTTGTGGTTATTTTTCTGTGAATTCATGGAAGACAAAGAGCAAAATCAAGGGACCTTCTTGTCATAGCATATGGGCTTCCAAGAGTACAGCAAAATACATTTCTGTTTCCCTCTTAATTTTGCTATTCTCTCAACTCATTTAGTGTTCAAACATATTTTTAAACAAGGAGTGATCTAAACATTTAAACATCCACATAGGCTTATTTAATTACAAGTAGAGTTGTAGGATGCTTTTTAAAAAAAATCATCCCCTGTTCTTCCTTGTAAAAACATACACTTTACCTGGAAATTTGTTCTCACAGGGATGAACAGAGGAAAATAAACTAAGAGCACAACTCTTTAGTTATGTATTCAGATATTCATACTTGTAGAAGGAAACATAGGTTTTCTGCTCTATAGAAGCCTACTTGGCTGCTAATTATGCATTAAGAGATATGTGGGGACAAAATTCTCAACAAGTTTGCAAACAACACAAAATTGGGTGCAAGTGTTGATCTGCTGGAGGGCAGGAAGGCTCTGCAGAGGGATCTGGACGGGCTGGATCAATGCCAGTTGCATGAGCTTCAACAAGACAAAGTGTCAGATCCTGCAACTTGGGTCACAACCACCCCATGCAACACTACAGGCTGGGGGAGGAGTGGCCCAGCAGAAAAGGACCTGGAGGTGTGGTCAGCAGTAGCTAACATGATCCAGTGTGTGTGTCCAGGTGGCCAAGAAAGCCAATGGATCCTGGCCTGGATCAGCAGTAGTAGTAGGAGCAGGGCAGTGATAGTTCCCCTGTACTCAGCACTGGTGAGGCCACACCTCACAGGCTCTCTCCAGTTTGGGCCCCTCACTGTAACAAAGGCATTGAGCTGCTGGAGCATGTCCAGCAAAGGACATGGAGCAAAGGCAATGGAGCTGGGAAAGGGTCTAGAGAAAAAGTCTTACAAGGAGCTGGTGTTGTGCAGCCTGGAGAAAAGGAGACCTTATCACTCCCCACAACTTCCTGAAAGGAAGTAGTAGCCAAGTGGGGATTGGTCTCTTCTTCCAAGTAATGAGTAATAAGACAAGAAGAAATGGACTATCTTGTGCCCTAAGAGGTTTAAATTGAATATTATTAAAAATTTCTTCACTAAAAAATTGGTCAGCAATGGAACAGGTTCCTCAGGGAAGTGGTGGAATCACCATCTGTGAAAGTTTGAAACTTGTGTAGATCTGGCACCTGGGGGCATGGGTTAGTGGTGAACATGGTAGTGATAGGATAATGGTTGGAAACAGAGGCCTTTCCAACCTTAACAATTCTAAAACCCCTTTGTTAATAAGCATAAATCATCTGCTGGATAACGGTGGAATGCTCTCCGGCATTTATCCCTGAAGCTTCATTTTCCATACAACAGAATACAGTTGCTGTTAGAGAAAGCATAGGAAAAGGGCTACCCCATCATCTAATGCTTTTTCCAGCAGAAGCCCCCAAAAATCAACACTAGAGATCTTGTATCCCTCTTGCTTTCGCAATTTTAGCTCCTTTGCATAGTATTTCAAGCTCTCCAGGGAAAAGCAGCTTAGCTTGCACTTGGTCATATGTCTGCGGATTTCACCAATGGGTCTTGATAGATCCTTGTGTGACCAGTCAGCACTCTGATACAAATGTGACAAAGTCCTGGGGAGAAGAAAGAAAGTGCATTGTCATATGCAGAGAAACTTTTCAGACTCAGATTTCAGGTCCACATCAAATGAACTAGTTGAGTTTCTTTAAAAGCATCTTTTGGGATTAGTTGATTGTTGAAAAGATTTTTTTATTTAGAGGAGTTTCCCAAATCACTAGTGAAACTTGAGGGAAAAATTGTCCTTGCTGCTAAGGTTTATGCACAAAGCTGTGATTTGCACCCCAGTGTCTCAGTAGGAAAGATCCTAAAGCTGAAACAAAGAATCAAGGAGAATTGCAAGGAGCACCTTGGCCATGCGCTGGCCTGGGCAAGGTGCTCCTAATGAAGCAACAAAAAAAGCTCGAGACTGAAGCAGTACACCTTTCTTTACAAAATGAAGAGAATAAATATACTGCACATCAGACTATAGAGGTGATAGTGATGTCTTTGTTCAGGATCTCCTTACCATGTTGAACCAGATGACCCAGTGATGTATGAAACAGCATCCAAGAGATCCAGCTTTTGGAGACCCAGCAAGTTTCCTAACAGAGATGTCAGTGCCCGGGTGCCACCTCCTGTTGTCATCACTGCTACAACTGGTACCTGTTTAATCATAACACAGCAGTGGTAAGCAACACTTTGTTTACCAGCACAAGTGATCAGAGCTGAGTGAAATGTAGCATGTCAGTCCCACAAAAAATTCCAACATTTCACTATTTCCCCAAGCAGGGAAGAAAAAAATGAAAACTTTGTTTTGCATAGGAAAAAAAACCCAAAACAATAACCTAACTGATTTTGAGGATTTTTATCAAAGTCAATCACTTTTGATTGCAAATTTTTACATGCTGGCTTATCAAAACTTATTGTTTCAAGGCATTTCAATATTAGGCTGCATTTTCCTTAGCAAAAAAGCTTCCCTTGAGAGGTCTGTTTTGATAATGAGCAGAGCTCATCCTCTCTGTAAGTCAAGCATAATAGCTAGATTACATTTCCTACAAAGTAGCTAGGGTATATAATTGCAGTGATGAAGCCTAATTGTATGGAAATCTAAATTGTGTTGCAGGAAGACAAATTTCTCCAAGAAACCCACTGAGAGAAGATGAGCCCATTGACATTTTCCACACACATTTCCAGACAATTGCATCAAAGATACTCAAGTTTCCTGATTAAAATTGAACATTTCAGGTCAAAGCAAAGTAATCTGATTTGGATTTCCCTGACTATAAGGAAATATTCTCTTGATAGAAAATCTGAAAATAATAGTTAAAATTACTTTTCCTAGAAATTCTTATACTTAAGAAACTGCTGGGGTTTTTTTCATTGAAACTATTGTGCCAATGAAGAACAATGTATAATATGATCAGTTTGCGAGCAGGAGCATAATTTATAATGTCTAAAACCATGCTGTCATATATTACCTAAAATGCCTTTGGTCCACCTGTCCTGGACAAATGAGAAAACACAGGTGAAAAAAACTTAATCAGCTCTCAAGTTGGTTCTTCATTTCTCCAGTTCCTGATCACAGACCATGCTCCCTCTCTAAAGCATCAACCATCCCCACACTAGAATGGACATTTACAAATATGAACCTTAGCTCAGACAAATAGATTAGAGAAAAAAATGTTGAATGTGTTTGTTCTATTTGAGGAACTATACAGCTGAGATGATGAGCACCAGAAGAGAGAGTCTATAATAAAACGCCTTCTCATCAGCCAGTATTATGCACCACTTTTACTGTTAGATTTTCTCCCTCCAAAAATCTGATAAGATACTTTTATGAGGTCTTAGTGACTGAATGATCAGCTAAAAAAGTTGGACTATCCAGGTCTATAATGCACAGATGAAAAAGAAATAGACCAAAAATTCTGATTTATGGATTATATTTTCTGAAGAAATGTGTGTTAAGAGGGTTTGACACTATCTTGGTTCTCACATTGTTTCATCTAAAGCAGAAAATGTAGAAAAGCATTCCTCAATGCTTTACATTGTGCAGTGAATGTATCAGGGCTATGAATATGCAAAAGGCTATGAACATAACATATTCCTGTTACACAGCATGTTACAGTCCTTGTGGTTCTCCCCATACCTCATGATCTTGTAGGTCATGTTCTAAATGTAGTGCTTTTTTCAGAGCAGAAGCCACAAACTTCTTCCTTTTCTGTAAGAAATTTTTCTCCTCCATACATAGATCAAACTCCAAGCGAACATCTAAGTTTCTGGACCTACAACAAAGTCCAGGGTTAAACAGGGTGTGCACAATCACTTAAAATTAATATGCTTGCTTACAAGTTGCAACTCTGTTATGAAAATAATTGGCTTAAAAAAGCTGCTACTGTGGCCCCACAAAAGCACATCATAGATGGTATAGATAAGGTAGAGAAAAGGCTGATGAAATGCAAAAAGTAGCAATATCGTACAGAAATAAATATTCCTTATTACTATACTGATTTTCAGGAAGTGTCTAATAAATACTGCAATCCATATATGCATACTATAAACAGTGGAATATTTAAGCATTTTTGCCTCAGGACCAACAGATTTTATAAATACAAATACTCAGTATTTTTTACTAGCAAGGAAAGGAAGGTAAACACAACTTTTTCTAAATAAATAGCTCTGCAGATGTTGCAACCAGAAAACATTATTCTCCCCATCTAAACTAAACTTCTGTATAGCAGTATAACAGTAAAATTCACCTGGCACAGTTAATGACCTTGTGGACATGGGTAATGAACATAGGAGAATAGGTAAATATAATCACTGACTAAATACTTTCTCCTTACCTATTTCTGTAACTAAAGAAGGCAAAAAAGCATATTTTTTCACAACCCCAAAACCCAAAGACAGAATTTCTTACCAGTCATTTGACTTCACATGTAAATTGATTGTCTCATCCTAGGAAAAAAATGAAAACACAATATAAACACTGGAGATCAGCTCTGAAGCCTTTCTCTTTCTTCAAAAGCCACAAAGCCATTATAATCAGAAAATCCATCTAAATCTCAAAACTTTTCCAAGTCCACTTTTCCTTATATTGTTTCATACTAAAGATAAAGAGAGCAGTATACAGTAAAAAGCCAACACCAGCTCTGTCAGTGTGCTCCATCCTGCCTCATCATTTGCACTTGCTCTGATCTGCATTGGTCCCTGAGGTGGTCACAGAAATCCCTTTGTCATATGTTTGGCTGGGATTTTTTAGTTCTGTTTGGTTCATATGAAAATGTACAGGTCCATAATGTTAGGGATTGTTAGGAAGCTAAGGGCACTAACAGTTACATGTATAAACCCCTACTTCACTCTGATCTAATTAAGTCATGCACATTGTTCTATGGTCTATAGTTTAACTTTTATTCTGAGAAGTTGGTATCAATCACCTTTGCTACTGCCACTTTCTCACTGAATGGAAGTGAATCCAGAGGAATAGTGAGGGATGCATAGTCGTCAGTTTTGTCTTCACCTGAAGTACACTGAAAAATAAATTACAATGTAAAACAATAATTAATGTATACACCATATAAAATCACTGACTCCATTTTACCTTTTTCAAATAAGGTCCCTGTCCAGCAGTTTTCAAGTTGGCATCTAATATTTATAAGTCTTAGCGGTTAAAATGCTGTCTCAGAAAAATACAAACTCTTTCTGTTTCCCTGAGTGAAGTGTAGAAAACCATGAGTTTACTGTGCTTACTCAAGCTGATGATCACATACCGAGCAGAAATGAGGCTTCTTCTCTGCTAGGGCCATGCACAGGTCTGACAGGTTGTACTTGATGTAATGGAAGTTCAGGGGCTTCAGAGGTTGCCAGAAAGAGCCCAGCGACAGGGTCTGGCTCTTCTCATATGATCCCGTCACTGAAAACAAGAAGTCTTCTTCTAAAAAAAAAATCCAAACATGAAAAATATACAGAGAAGTTAATGACTATGATCCCAGAAATGAACATTAAATGGTCTTTCAGAAGTTTATATATAAACCCTTCAACAATGCTTAAAAGCTTCCAAACTCTATTTATCCAGCAAGGGAACATTACAAGAAGTAGGAGGAGAAGAAAAGCAAACAAGCAAATGAAAAACCACAAAACACCAAAAAGCTTATAAAGCTGCAGTAGATGTTTTAAAGCCTCGGACATACAGGCAAATTGGACAAAATGTAAGTTGAGATAGAAATATAAATTTTCTTCTACTTTACAGCACTTACAAGATTCATTGCTTTAATTTCAAAGTCCACTTTTTATAGTTAGCACAGACACACTGTAACTGTTGGATCTGTGAACCAGTGTATACACTCCTAACCATCCAGTCCTGAGCTCTAATTGTAAGAACAAAGTAGGGAAATCACCAGATAAGAAAATGACACAATGAAGCAAACTAACAGCCAAAAAACACAACACACAGACACAGAAATCCAAACAAACACAACCAAAACAAACTAAACCAAAACATTTTAAAACAAACAAACCCTAAAGCAGCCAACCAAGAAAAGTCAATTAAGCATAAAATAAGGGGGTTTTGTTTCTAGTTTGAAGTCTAACCTGAAGGCTTTTTTTTTGTCCATCTGCTGTCCACTAGGACTTCCAAGCAGGAAATTTCACGAGACTGTAGCAGGGATAAACAATGAGAGATGAAAGTATATAAAACACTCCATACCTGAGTCACTTCTCTGCTATCTGTCTTTGGTCACCTGAGTCCCTGGGGTCTGGAAAACAGTCCACCCTGTGTTTGTCAGGCTGATAAGAGAAAGACTTTGGCACTGTGAAAATGTGACAGGCTTCAGCTGAAAGAAAAATTGTTGTGGTGGTTTTGGACAGGACTGGGAAGAGAAGAGAAATAACGGGGGGAAATGGGAATGTGCTGAGACCCCCTGATGGTTTGGCCAAATCACAGGGATGTCCTTGCTGCCCTGCCTCGGTGAAGCTAGACAGTTGAGTGACACCTCCTCTTAGTAAAGAGTTAAGGGCAGCTGAGAAAGCAACTTCCATATCATCCAGTGGAAGTGGGGAGAACAGGATGGCTGTGAGGGAGTCACAAAAGAAGCTCCCCAAAGGAATGACACAGCAGCAGTAAGTCAGGGAAAGACCACTTCACTTCAGGCTTTGTCAACAGACTTGGTATCAGCCTGTGGTGGTGGACAGGTCTCTGGGTATCCCAAATGACTGTGCACATTCTTTCTTAAGACATCCTCCCACAGAAGCAGCACAACAGGATGGCTACCTGTGTTTGACCCCCATCTCCCTCCCCTTCAGCCTTGCCTGCAGTGAGGGCTTGGGCACCTGCCAGATTCACCATTCCTATTGCTACCATGAAAACAAAGACAGAAGAGCAATAGTTTAAAATTACCACTAATACACCATTAGTCACAAGCTTTTCAGGAGGGACTGGACTGAAAGAGAAAAAAAATGCAATCAGAGGGAGTATCAACTCAATACAGAATCATCCAAATATATCCTTAAATGAACATCAAGGAATAATACCTTCCTTAAAGTTTGTCTAGTCCAGCATGGTCTCAAACATGTCCCTGATTTTTGATTTTTGGAGACATTTGATCTGTTTTTTTCTCAAAACAATAGTTTTAATAAGTATGATGACTGTAATTCTTATTATCCTCCCTCTTCCAGCAAGTAAGAGGATAAATGAATAACTAGGAGGATTCGTGGTAGATAAGGAAGACAGTTTTAGCCAATATGCAACATCAACACCAGCCATTGCTGTCCTGCTGAGTATTTTAAACTATATTATACTAAATGCTAGCACGTGTTTGACTGCTTGCAAAGGGGCACTTCTGTGGTTCCCTTTGGATATACTCACATGGTCTCCGATGCAAACTCCACCTCTAGGATCTCCTGCGTCTGTAAAAAATAAATTTATTATAAGCATCTGAATTAATTTTCTTTCTCATTAGCAATAGTTGCCAATTATTATTATTCTGGCTCCTGAAAGAGTTCTTCAATCAAATCAAATTTCCTTCCTGCTCCAGGGTATAGTGGGAGGAGTGAAAGCATTTGAGTTGGAGTGATTGTGAAAGTGTTCTCCATCCTTTGTTGACCATCAGTCCTCAGGCCAAACTGCCTGAGCAACTGGCCATCAACTGATTTTAGCACATCAGTATGCATCTTTGGATTATTTTTGATAACTCTTTTGATTATTCAAAAGAGTTATAGGGCAAGGAATCAATTTTAGGTGAATACTGCAACATCTGTGCCAGAGTATGCCCAAATTCACAAGTGCTTGTGCTAGAAAAAGAAATTCCAACAAAGAAACTTGGTGCAATGCTGATAAGTTTTATATTGCAATGGTGATGAAGCTTTGCATTTCCAACAAAACCTATTTGAGCAACAGTCAAGAAAGTGGGGAAAAGGCAACCCTGGTGTCAGCAAAATACACCTGGCTAAGAGGTTAGATGAGCTAGCCAAAGTCTCCAGGATCATGTCCTTGTCTGCTTTGCTGATTAAGGTTTGGAAGGCTCTTCGCAGGGTATATGAAGTGCATACCAAGAGGAAACAAACTCTCCTACCTCTAATTGCTTTAAAAGAACTTATTTAGGAGGCAATATTAAAAAAAAAATTTCCTGTGACCAAGGTAGTTTTATCACTCACCTTTGGATTTAGCTGAAATGTCAAGTGAACAGTTTCTCCAAGCTGGATTTTAGAAACATCAAAGAGAACAGTGAAGAGGAGGTCATCTTTAGTGACTGCATTTTCATCATAGACTTTCATCTCAAGAATATTCTGTGAACAGGGGTACAGAATTAGGATTCTATTTTGAGACCTTACAAAGACACGAGATGATGTGCTCAGCATGTTAAGGAAAACAAAGAGAATGGGGAGAAGTGAGAGAGCATGCACATTTGCATCCACACAGAGATAAAGAAAGATATTCTGAACTTAGCACAGAGTAGGATTTGTTGCTGAGTTGTACTGCAGAGTAATTTAAATGACAAAAGCTAGTACAATCATTGAATATTGAAAAATATGTTTGACCTCCAATTTAGTTTAGGTCACCACTTTTTCCTGAACTGTAGAAAACCAGCTAGTGGTCAGGACTTTGTTGCTATTGGTAGAATAAAAATCCTTGGAGATAAGCAGCAATTAAAATACATTAAGGATGTACCATATTATTACTTCATGGTTGTATAATTTTATCCTGTAAATTATGAAACAGATCACAGGCAGATAATTATAATAGAATCTACAGAAAGGGAAATGCTTTTGTTAAATTGCACAAATCCCACTGTATAAATCTCCTCCTCTCCCTCCCCTGCCACCTGTCTGTTTGGATGGACAGGAGAGGGTAACAAGCCCTCTGTGCCTGATTGGTAGCTGGACATGGGCTGGCTCAGAGATGCCTCCCAGAGTGCTGAGCAAGTGAACCCTAACTGCTGTTTTCTCAGTGGGGCAATAACTCAGGCCTCCCTCAATATATTCAGCAGCTCATTTTCATGCAAATTACAGGGAGTGCTTATCTCAGATCCTTACTTATGCATCAGATTTAGCTGAAACTTGCTTAGAGGCTCGATGTTTATTAAAGGCACACAGGTAGACTCATGGTCTTACGCACAAACGCATGGATAAAAAACAGTGAGCATGTGAACTCTGTTGTCTTAGAAGTTCATAATGTATCTCAGAAAGGTCCATACCTAAATGTGGTAAGTGATTGACTAGACAACTACACTGAAAGGAAGCCACTCCAGAATCTAAGCATTCATTTTTGACATCTATCAATGTGCAAGAAATCAGCAAGGGAGAGATGGCAAGGCAGAGACTTTGAGTCTGCAATTTACTCTAGGAAGACACAAATGCTGCTGACCTTTAAGGTCACCAATGTAAAATCATCACACTGTGGTCAGCCCTGTCCATGACACTTGCTAATAGAAAAATACTGTCAAGAGACAGAGGCAGAGACAAACAGCTACCAAACCTTGGTTTACAGGCCAGCCATAAATAGTCTGTATAGGATTATGGAAGGTGATATGTTGAAAGCAATAGTCTGCAGTTACTAGAAGGCAGGCTTGCACTGAAGAGCAGATCAGATTTCCTAGCTGTGATACTTCAATAGAATATCCTTATCTGGCTTAAATGAGTGACTTACTTTCTGAGTGGCCATCTGACTCACAATCCCACTCACTCCCAGCTAGCCAAGAGAGGCATGCACAGGGTCCTGACCGGCCAAGGGAGATCTCTGGCTGCACCCCTGGGATGCTGTGTGGGAAGCAGCCAGGGGTGCCTGGGCAGTTCACAGTTTTTATCTCTCCTGACAAGGACTATGAGGGCACATGACTGGGAGGCAGCCCTTGGCAGGGCTGTGTGCTACCAGCTCTGGGAAGGGTCACCCCCCTGCAGCTGTGGCAGTTGTGCCCACAGCACAAACCTGGGAAGCTCTTCCTAGCCAGCTGGTTGTCAGACATTCATCAAAACAGATGCCCATCAGAAAACACTGCTGCTCCTGGTGAGACAGCACAAACATGCCCAAACAGATCTTTTCTTCCACAGGGACAGTGCATTATATGGTTTTACTGAGCTCTGGCTACCATAATTTGGAAACACAAGTATCTCAGTAAAACACAAGACAGGAAAGGAGAAAATAACCAGACCAGCAAACTCTGGTTCTGCTCAGAGGGTAATGAGTACAGGAATTGCAGTATGTGCAGAGAAACTTGCAAGAGCCTTAACTGCTGGGCTTTGGTTGTCCCAGATCCCCAGGATACATTTTTGCAGCCTACACTCAAGCCACAGGCAGCACCGCCATGCTGCTGTCGCTACACGCTGAAAATCATTCCAGCTTTGCCTTGTCTTCTGCTGCAAATTTACTGTACGTAAACATAACATCTTCCCAAACACTACTCCCAAAGAACTAGTTCAAGCAGCTTCTGTGGCCAAGATATTTTTTCAGCTGTGCTGTGTGGTATTGCAGTTTTGAAAAACCTTTCAGGGAGAGCAGGTGCCCACATGCAGGAGTTGCAGATCAGTGGGTGTTTGTTCCCATGCTTCAGTGTTTGTCCCTTGCCTCTCACTTCTCCGATAAACCTGCAGGGCTTCATGAAATTGTGCCTCACTGGCATTTTGAAAGAAGCTGTAATTTTTTTTAGGTTTACAGAGAAAACACTGTCTGCCCACAGACCAAACAGGACCAGTACCACCTAACTGTGGAAGAAAGCCTGAGAACATGTATCATGGCAACTTCTGCAGCCTAAGACAAAAGGCATTGTTCACTGGAGACCCTGTGGTGTAGGAACACATGGAGCTATTCCAAATGCTCTTTTAGAGGAGTTTATCAATTCTTGAGAGAGCCAGAGGACTGACCTGCTGATTTGTCACTTTAGAGAGTCCTGATCTGGCACCAGCACTAGGAAATGAACAGTGCAAACTCTAAAGCAGAGATTGACTACCCCTGGTGGGAGGTGAGCTTGGTTTACTTAGCCTACCACTGATCTTTGTGGACTCCTAGACCCTGATGCTGTTGCTGTCTTTTGGAGGGAGAAGACAGTGGGACTTTCAAATCTACTTAAGCTTTAACATTTATCATCATGATAAAAGTTCATCAAGTTTTATTTTGTAAACTTCAGCTGATGCTTTGTGATTTTATTTTTATTTCTGGTCATTACAAAGGAATAGTAAAAAAGCACAGCCCTGTGATGCTTTCATTACCTAGCTCATACATATCTTTTACACTATTCAATTTACTCTGACATTTTCACATTTATTTGTGAAAAATAGTGATTTAAGAAGGAAAGGAAATAGTGAAAAACATAGTGACAGAACACTATACGAATGGTTACAGAATATCTTGGTTATTTTTTTACATATCAGAAAATTAAATTTAATTTTGCGGCTACATTCTACTCCAAATCCCCTTACCCGTATCCTTGTAGTCCTTCACACACATTTATTTCTATTTTGTCGTACATATTGATCACACAATGACGTTTCTGCCCCAAAAGAAAAACAAATACACTCTGTGTCTTACCTTTACTTGGCTCTGGATCCTGAAGCAAAATGTTTCATTCCACACTGGATCTTTGCAGTTCTTAATGGTTTTGGTCCGGACAGTCTCTGGGGAAGCAGTGGGCAAGGACAGGCTTACATAGCAATCGGTTTGGCTAACTGCATTTGAAAAGATATGTTGTAAATAACAAATTACTACAAATCTCTTAAAGTATAGCATTATAGCACTGAATGTGTACACCAAATTTCAAAAAGGAGGTGTTTCAGTAACTTTTTTGACAGCTCTTTAGTCAAAACCATTCACTGCCACTTGTTACATCCTGCAAGTATGAACTCAGGTTATGAATGGAGATTCATAGAAACTATTGCAATAAAGGCAACTGGTAAGAAAAGAGTGCACAGAGCTAGTTTGACTTAATAACCTGTTATTGATACATCCCCTGTTGGCTGAAAGTCAAGAGATTTTTTTTGTGATGGAGAAAAAAAACACCCTGTGCATTTTAAGAAAACTGTTTCAAGAGTAAAATATCTTTTTAACCACCTTCCCCATCTGGTCTGCTGCCCCCACATATGTGTAATCCAGTCCATGTAATGAGCTGACTGTCTCACCCTACATGTGATCACATCCCTTCACCATGAAAAAAAATATGCAAAAATGGCAGTGCACTTTTATCTTACTGTAATTTAAACTCTGGAAATTCTAATTTCTGAGAAAGGTGGTAATGTCACAGAAGGTTGCACAGTGAGCTGCAAGTATGGCATTAAATCTTCATGCACAGCAGTTGCTTTGGGTTTGTTTTGTCTCCAGACCTGTCTGGGTGGGCACAGCTATCACAGAATGGCCTGGTTGGAAGGGATCTTAAGGACCATCCAGTTCCAACCCCACTGCTGTGGGCAGGGGCACCTCCCACTGGACCCGGTTGTTCTGTGTGCTGGGCACTGCCACATGGTGTGGATGAATTCTTTTGTGTGTTGCCAGAGTTTTCAGGTGTGAGGTGGGTTGGGTACTTGCATATCTGTGCAACTAACTTTCCCTTTGTGTGTCAGT
This sequence comes from Sialia sialis, assembly GCA_009812075.1. NCBI lineage: Eukaryota > Metazoa > Chordata > Aves > Passeriformes > Turdidae > Sialia > Sialia sialis. Next base: position 21,850,554 of record VRYO01001269.1, on the reverse strand, counting down.
GTGGAGTATTTGGTGGTGGTTAGGGATCTCTCTGATACTTCTGAGACGATTGATTTTAAGCAGGGAGTAATGCAGTGCATTTGCTCCTAAGAGCATAAAAGAGTTGAACCTGTGGTAAACCAAGACCCTGATGATGTAGTGAAGAATGGTGGGGCTCAGTGTCTACACTGTCATCTGCCCCTTCCAGCCCTCCCATTCTGAGCCAATCTGCTGTCCTTTCTAGGGAATTGACATTTCTTTTGTCTGCTGGGCAACTACAGCTGCCTCCAATGTCTTCAGCTCTAAGAATCTGTGAGTGTTCACAGTATAGCTCAGATCTGGTTTATGATAACAGGCAGTTTGGTAATGTGAAATACATGCTGAGAGGCAGCATGACCAAGTGAGTAACCTGCTGGAAAATATCTCATGGCCTGTTGGTTCCAGTCCCAGCTCTGTCACAGACTGCTAAGTCACTCTGAGCAATTGATTTAAATTTATCTAGTTTCTCCAACTGCATTTCCGCACCAAAAACACAGTGATAACTATCCTTTCCACTTTTGTAATCTGCTTGGATGTGACCCAGAAAGAGTCTGGTCAGTAATTATTTTATTGTTTCTCTACCAGTCTCTTGGTTCTCCTTCCACATTTTCTTTAAACTTGTGGGGTAAACCATGCTGCAATGAATAGGTGTTGCTTAAAGCAATTTCTGCAATCAGGGTATGTATTATTTATCTTTCAAGTCTTCTGATACTGTCTGAACCTGCAACATCTTCCAGTTTTTCAACACGCACTTGATTGTTTCCTCCATGTTGCCCATAGTAGGTAAGAAATTATTTTAACATTGCAATAATGTTTAAAAATATCCTAATATTACATACAGGATTTAGAAACATCTGCATTTGCAAATATAAAATGCAGAATACATGCTATATACCTGTTGATAACAATTTATTGGCAATGAAATTATTTCTTTAGCTGTTTCTCACACACTATTTTCAAAAAGTCTTTCATTGGTTTTTAACATTTGAAAAAGATCATACTAACTTTGCATGGTGACTTCCTCAGATGGTGCCAGAGGAGTAGGGTGTTTCTTCAGCAACTGTATCTGCAATTTATGCACTAATGATGTATGTGTGTTTTAGAGAATTTGTTCATTTATGGTGTGGGATATCTCTTTGTTGTACATATGAGCTATGACTCCTGGTTTAGAAGAAAGCCATTCATTATTTTCAGAGTATCAAAGAAGTGCTAAACTTGTGACTTACACTCTTGTATCTAGAGCTGTGGTAGGTTCAGCTCTTCATCCCCTCTGAACACAACAAACCTGTACCAACCTGAGAGGTTAGTCTAGTCTTTAGCAAGACTGCTCACCCTTAATAAGAGTTAAAATAGAGTTCCACAATCTGATGATCCACATTTAACACCAACTAGGTTAGCAACCAGTGAAGTCTCAGTCTCAGCAAAGCCTAAGATAAGAATGTAGATAGAGACATAGATATTTGACTCTGAAAACAAGCAATTAAAGGCAGGACACTGCACAAAGAATAACAAATTATACCCCAGAATTAAATGTTGCAGGATGCATCTGACAACTTACATATGCAACACAAATTTAATTATATTTTGGACCAGATCCCAAATATATAATATTAAACATAAGTGCAGGTGATGAGATTTAGCACTGAGATCCTTTTGCATACACTTTTAGCCCTGGAGATGAACATGTGGATGCTCACTCAATGTCTTCCCTGTTGCATTTTCTGCCACTCATTTCCTCCTTCTACCATAAAATGCTTCAACTCTTACCAGCTATTAAACATACCCAAATTGAAGAGGATTGATTTAGGCAGCCTGGCATATGAGAAAGAGCCAAAAGACTTGAGTTTGCTAATTAAACAACAACAAAAAATTGGCAAATAATCAGTTCTGTAATATACAAATGATTAATACAAAGAGGATAAGGGTCTGTGTCTCTGTGTGAACAGAGGCAAAAAATCAAAGGCTGCTCCAGCTCTTAGAGGATTAGCTCTAACAAAAGAGGTTTTGTAAAATCTATTAGTTAACTCATTTGAAACTGTACTGGTACCCAGACATGTAAAAAACAGTGACAGACAAGCTAAATTTCATCCTGCTTCAAGAGATGAGGATCAGCCCAGGTAAATCTAGAAGGTGCCATATGGAAATGCTGCCACGTAATGTCCATGTTTATGCTGGAAGGCAGAAAACAGGATAATCATGTCACGTCAGTTACAGTCCGTGGAAAACAACCAAGCCATTTCCCTCCCAGGGTTGACTGTCAGGGAAAGAAGTGATAGGACAGCTTTTTATGATACACCAGCCCAAGCAATCAATTACCAGATAGCTGGGTGCTGTCTCCAAAACAACTCGAAACCTTCTTCTCTGACACGTATGAAATAAGACTCTAAGCTCCTTGGAAGTGCTGCCACTTTTTCATTCTAAACAATGTCTGAGGAACAAGGTCTAAATCCATATATAGAGTCTCCAGGTACCGTCACAATACGATCATCAAAATTAAACAACACAAAAAGCAACACAATGTAATGCAGAGAAACCTATGCACAGCCCAACTACAAACCGTGCATTTCCATAGGCATACTCTTTTTACACTTCTTAAAAGCATTGCCACTATTTCAGTGTTTCCACCCTCAGATAATTAGCCAGTAAGACACAAAATGTTGTATATTTCTGGAAAAGAGGTATCACCAGATTTCCTTTGTTCCGTCTTGGGGTGATAATGGGTGCATGCTATCTCAGCTCTATCACTAGCTAAGATTTTAAAGAAGGTGCCTTCATTTTCTTTTAAAAAATAAACTAGCCAAAACCTAAGTCTTGATGCAATCACAGAGGGTAGTTAGAGCATCTAAAGAAACCATTATCAGAAGAAAACATCATAGAAACAGATTTGGAAACAGGCTGCAAGCAGTTCACAAATTCCTTGGATTAAAAAAAAAACAGGAGTGGAATAAAATCAATACCAGAAAGAGCTGGACCACCAAACACTCACAAATTTTCTTACTTCAGAAAGTGTTCACAAGAATGTTGTTCACCCAGTAAGGGAATAGAAACAAAAATGTTTTAAAAGTTTAGCTAAAACTTTTTGTTTCCTTAAGCGTCATTACTTTGCCTCAGAAATGCCTCTGACAAGGCATTCTTGGTCAAGACCGGTCCTAAACAAGTAAGAAAAGATGCGTACCTTTGTCAGGAAAATATTCAGAACTATTGTCAATTTAATAGCAGAACATAATGCAAACAATAGACCAAATTTGGGAGCAAATCTTACTTTTAACCTTCACTGGCTACTATTACAGCACTACTTTATTCTCTCCTGCTGAGGGTACAGTCATAGAAAGTGCCCAAGAGAGGAGCCATAGTCCCATGGGGACATCCTCATGTATCTTCTCAGCAGTGCAAACTATCACAGCCATGTCAAATCTAGCCACTCTACTTTGCATTGGCCTCCCACATAATAGCAAATCACATCTGGGTTCTTGGTCCTCATCTTTATCAAGGTAATCAGTGTCCTCTGTTCAGCAAAAAACGTTGCCCAAAGCTCCAGAGACCATCACTGATAAAGGACCACAAGCTCTGAGAAGCTTGCCTGTGGGTAAGGCTTTCCCTGGCTCTACTCCAGGTGTTCAAAACCTCCACAGTGACCAAGATGTACCACAGGCCTGCATTGTGCTTTTATCATATCAATTACCTCAGCACATTCATCTACATCCTAGGTAAGGATGCTAAGAGAGACAGATGCATAAAACAAAATGTGTCTCTGCTCAGAGGGAGAGAAAGAACTAATTGCTAATGACAGATATCAGTAACATAATGCATAACTGGATGAGCTGCAGATACTGCTGTTTTTAATGAAACGAGAACAACCAGGACAGGTACTGGGGTGGATAAAATCTATTTGGATTCAACGAACAAAAATGTATTTAAATATAATTTTCATACCAAAATATCAAACATGAGAAGTTGTACCTTTGCCCCATGTCCTGGCTCCAGCCAGAACAGGGTTAATTTTTGCAGTAGCCAAGAGGGGGCATGGCCAGGACCCAGAGGTTTTTGCTGGGAGAGGGGCGAAGGGAGTCTCTTCATTGATATTGTTGCTGTTACTGCTTCGTTCCTTATCTCGTTGCTGTTTCCAGTAAATTTTTCTTAGCTCAACCCATAATCTTTACCTTTTTTTGACTCCAATTCTTTTCTCCAGCCCTCTCAGCAGGAGAAGCAAGTGGCACTTTGTTGGGAGAGTCTTAGTGGGAGCACTAAATTGAGAAGTACTACTCCTAAACCACAACAGCCCATCAAACAAATACCTCAAAAAATCTTGAAACAATTCCTGTAATGAGTAAACCTTTGTTATCAATCTTCCATTTCTTATGAATTATCAATAATTATAATAACTGAATAATTGAATTATTAATATCTGTTATGTAGTAATTATTTGAATATCGAAATAGTAACTAATAGTACTGTCAACATAGGTCCATTAATATTCATTTTGTGGTTAATATTTATGTTGAGCTAAGTATACTTCAGTCTTGACACACAATTATGCAACAGTAAGCAGGATATAGAGTAAAATGTGGTCTTTATCAAGTATGATCAAGAACTCCAAGGTACAATAACTTTAAAGAAGACATGGGAGACAATAAGCATGGGAAAAGGTAATGCTCAACTTATTTTCTTAAATGGTGAGAAGGCGTTACTCAGCTCAGCCCAAGGAAATGTGTAAACAGAAATCCTATTCAGAAATCAAAGAACACACTGGTTCATAATTATCTGTTTTCTGACTGCAAACTAGAGCGGAATCTGCCACTACCTTTTGACTCTGCAAGCCAAATGGCAGAGGAAGAATGAAGGATCTTGAATCAGCACATGGACCTGTGTCCTCTCAAGGCATCATGTGGTTCTACATTGCTGCCATCACTGCCTACTCATTCCAGCCTCTCTTCTTCACCCAATCTTCTCCCTTGCTCACTTCCATTGCCTCTATCTTTTTCAAACATGTTTCAAAACAGGTTTTGACATTTTAAATATTATAAAATATTATGAAAGCTGTTTCAACCACTTGTTAACTGGAAGCCCCCACTAAACAAAAAGATACTGAAGTCTACCATGAATACATAGTACCATCACAATAGTCCTTAAAATTCATACCTGCTCAAGGAAGGGCAAGTACTGCAATGCCACCTGCACTGATACAGTACAGAGCACAGTAGCTGATCTCATCTTTCCTTTTGAGGCAGAGATGAGCCTACTATTTATCTAAGATCCTTTACTTTCACCAGTTTCTCTGTCAGTAATCAGGTCAACTTCCTAATGCCTCTATGAGACTTGTGGTGTTCTTGCTGAAGCCCTGGCTTTGGAAATTAGGAACTGTGGTTTTGAGAAACTCTTCTTTAAGACTACTCCAAGAATCTAAGGAAAGCCATGGAGGAGCATCACACACAATACCTTTGACCACCAGAACAGCTTTCTGATCTTGTACACAGAAGCCAGCATGGCTGCACACCTGCATACAACCCACTGATACCTAGCAGAAGAGATGCAATTGTTTCCACAACTGTCAGGAGATGTGCAGAGCAAGTAAGGATCTCTTTGGTTATAAATAGCATTGTCCTATTTAATGGCAGCTTATGCTGCTGCCAAGGGATAGAGGAGGATTTTACCTCCACTCTATTTACCATTAATACAATACAGTAAAATTGTATACACTACACTCCATCATGGCCATGAAAGACTTGAAAAAGGTAAAAAAATATAATTAACCTTGCAGATTAGAATATAGAAAACAGGCAACCTGAGGGAAACTAGCATTTGGTAACAATGAACTGAGAAAGACCATGAGCAGTCTTGGTTCATATGAGTGGATGAAACCAAAAAGAAGACTGAACAGAAAGGAAGATAAGTTGTTAAGAAATGTAGCTATGAAACCAATTTACATAATATTCACTGATATTATCCATTCATTTGTTACTCCTATTATTAACTGTGGTTATGACTGATTTATAAACATCAGCCAAGACCAGGCCTCCATTTCAACAGGTACCTCAGTAGTTTTGTAATTAGTTCTTGATCTTGATCTAATCAGCTTACAATTACAGTAAAAAAGGCCAACTCCAGGATATGACATCACAGGGAGGATCTTCTTGTGATTACTGGCTGCTTTTATACCTGTTTCAGTTTCTTAACCAGTTAGGAAATCCCTGTTTACAGGATTTGTTGCAACTTGGCAGTTACCCACACAGTGACTTCTCCGTCCTTGGGCAGATTCTGCTTGCCAAGCATTTGTCTTGGGCTCTTTTAGACTTTCTCTCCATTAATGCAAAAGCAGCCTGTCTGAGAGGCAGTGACATCAGGAATCTAAATGAGGTGCCCTGAAAAGACACTAACACTCTTTTTAAAAAGACCACATCCCAGGATTGCTCTTAACCATTGCAAATATCAGTGACCATGGGAAGTAATTTCACTCTAAAGTGAATGTGCCGTCAGCTCTGACCAGCCCATTGGCACTGCCTGTGTTGCCTGACTGCCTTCTTTGCACAAAGATTTCTGCTACCCTCTCACACCAGAGCTGCAATCAGAGGAAAGGTAAAAGGAAATATACACAGCATGTTGTGAGCATATCTTCAATCAGTCCTTTCCACACATAATGGTTTCCTTTGGAGAACATGGCATTGAAAGAGGTTTTGTTATTTTGGTGGTGTTACATGAGGTTTAGGTGATATAAGGAAAAACATGGGTACAACTACCTTCCAGCTGTTAAAATCAGTAGACAGTGTAGCATTGTGAGCCTACTATGAAATTATATAGCAACATTCTCAGACTTAATAAGGCCCAGATTTAGTACTATAGCTAAAGAGAAGTCTAAAGCATTATCTAATGAGAATGCTGACTGAGATTATCCTTTCATATTAAAAAAAAACAAATTTTAAAAACTAGCTGTAGACTATTCCAGGAAAAACTTTTTGTAGCCTTGGACATTTCTAAATACCAATTAGGATGTGTCACCAATTCTAAAGATGTTCTTTGTCTTCTGAGTGGAGTATTTCTGTTAAATACACGTATGCAAAAAATATTAAGTTTATATTTCATTTGAAGCCCATGAAGCAAACAGGTTTCTCTTCCACAGATGTCAATTTGCAGTGTAGTTGGTGTTTTATCTCCTGGAAGATCAGTGAACCGTGCCACTGAGAAAAGGGCCGTGCAAAACCAGATTTGCCAGCTGTTCCAGCCCATGGCCTGCTGTGACTGCAGTGGCAGCCTCTGGGATTGGTGAGTGCCAGGTGTGCTTCAATGGGACTTTGCACAACAAGGCAGCCACGCTGAAAACAAGATCTGCTCTGGGGAATCTACACAACACCCATCCAGCTCTTGTTTCAAGCAGCACGTGGGGTGAAATGCAGCAGCAGCAAAGTACAGTAATTTCACGCTTATAAGCCGCACCTTTTTCATTGAAGAATCCAGCCTACCCCAGTAGTGTGGCTTATATTCGGGTGCGGCTTATTTATGGACAAATGCCGTGGTCTACCCGGCTACTGGGAGGTGCGGCTTATAATTGTGAAATTACTGTAACTGTGCCATGGTTAAATGGTGGAAATGCAGAGGCCTGCATAAAGTTAGCTTCTATGAAATAACTGTGGGACATAAAAACTATGCCCTCTTCCGGTGATCTTGTCTGGTGGACAAGCTTTTGGAAAATAAGAACATGGAGAGGCCAGGCACCTCGGCTGTGACTTTTGCTTCTGATGCTGTCAGTGACTCCCCATTCTGGTGGTGCCACAAGTAAGCCCTGTTGGACAGTTGCAAAGAAATTGCATCCTCCAGGCAGATTTTACAGAAATGCTGGATGTATTTATGAAGATTTGTGACAGCCACAAAGCTGTCTCAGTTTTAGAGAGAGAGGCAGTCAGATAGCAATTAGCATTCTGCAATTCTTGAGGTAAGTACAAGGTTGTCTTGGTGTAAGAGCTGACATATCTAATGTGCAAAAAAGGCCTTTTCACACCATCCTGAAAAGGACCAGCTTTTCTCATGCAGGCATTTCTGCTGCCCATGTAAGGCAAAGAGAAAAAAAATTGTCTGTAACTATTTAGTTAGCAATATAACCATACAGATATCCCCAAAGAATAACATCCTGAAAGTGGGCATGGTGTTTTCCTGTGACATTAAAAAAGAGTGTGTGAGTGAGATGCAAAGTGAGATGACAAGTATCAAAGTAAGATCGCTTAATGGCCTCCAGAATCCAGTAATTTGGGATAAGACAATTAAATGCAAACACTGTTGTTGACTCAGAAGCCAGATCTCTCAGCCACAGACCTCTTGGGAGAGCGAGGCAGGGAAAAACATGGTCCAGTGTTTGTAATACCTGAAAGTATTTATTATAAGTCAGTTCTGGGGATATAGTCTCAGTCCAAATGAGACTTTGGATTGGTCTGGTATCACTATACTTTTAAATTTTCACTAAGAAAATTTAGCCAAATTCAAATATGCCTAGAAGTTGCAACAGCTGTATCTTCATGATATGTACTCCTTAAATTATAGTTACTTGATAACCTTCATAATTAGGGAGCAATTCCTTCTGGTTCATGAGTAAGCCTTATTCCTAACAGACTTAAATGCATATTAGTAACCTAATCCTTGTTATTATACTTGCACTGTGTACAAACTCTACCTTTTGTCTGATACACAGGGAAAAGGCCAATAGCATGATTACAGGGGATTGCCACAGCTAACCCACAATAACAAAATAAGTGTTATGTTATATGCCATGTGCAAGTCCTATGTTACATGTCCATGTGCAAGATGTGGGCACTGTGAGTACCTCTACACAAAGAGGGCCCATTAGATGTGCAGTGCCACAGCTGAAGGAAAGCAAAGTGCACTCATATTTGACAGATGGTCTTCCAAAACCAGATTCTGACTCCAACAGAACACCAATGGCTTTTTGCAGCTGGAATTATTTCTGTGCCATCTTTCAATTCTATGTCCTCATCTCTGTCTCTCTTACAACTTTAAATTGTACAGAAATAGCAATTAAATAAATGTGAGCCACATAAAGAATTGTACTACACTCTCACACTGGTTTTCTCATTCAACGTAATGTTTTTAGCACAGTCTCATTTCTTGTGCTGTATCACACCATGTAGCATGGCTCCATAAAAAAATTATTTGCTCTGAGACAGCATACATGCACCAGGGAGATTAAAAACTCAGTGACTCTCTGCTGTGACACTGGTAACTTGGTCCTTATTCTCAGAGGGAAAATAAAACATGGTGCTGTCTTGCACAAAATAAAGAAAGGCAACTGGAATGGGGAATGGATGAAGCAGCTCCTCTAAGACCCTGTCACCTAGCACTGCTTCTTCTGCCTCTTTCTAGCACGTCTGGCTGTGGAAACAAATCTCCAGTGCTATAGCTTCAAACCTGAAGTCAAATAATCAATCATCTGCTGAAAATGAAGAGAAACAGATAAGGAAAATAGCTACAGGTTTCTGGAAGCTCTATTGTCCTTAAGAATCTAAAGATCATCATTTCCGACCATTATGAAATGCTGAGAAAGAGAGAAACATCCCTGATTTTAAGGCCAGAGGATCACATTTTGTTATCAGCTCTGCAGGTGGTTGTCTTGATGCTATTGCCTGTCAGGGCAACTTAGAAATTCCTTTGGTTTGGTAACATGCCAGAAAACAGTTCAGCTAAGATAGAAATGACAGAGAAGGAATTGGAACATCCTTTCACTTTTCTCTGAAGTTTTGCTGTTTTCAAGAAAAGGCAATATCCTTGTGCTAGACACAGTGGCAGAAAAGCAAAAAATTAATAGGAATCTTCATGGAGGCAAATATACTTGCTGTGTTCATTTGGTCTTATTTGATACAAAAAGGTTCATATTCACTTCCTTCCTTTTGATCCTGACTTGTTCATTCTTTCTGAGTCAGATATTTGAGATATCGAGCTTTCTTTCTCCTACCTGAGAAAGAAACAAGTGAGATATTTCTCTCTTCATTTCCACTTTCACCCATTCCAAGTCCTCAGAAACATTTCAGTGGTACTTGTTTATCCTGAAAAGTCTACTTCAAGTACATTTCAGTGAAATTTTGAAAGAAAAATTGTTGTTTGACAATAAGATCTATAATGCTTCTGTTTTTTTCTTTAAAGCAAAGAGAAATTCAAAGACTGTAACTGAGAATCAACACCTGAATTTGCTCATCAAAACTGGCTCTGAATCTTGTTAGCAGTGAAGGTACTGTACAGTATACCACAATTGACATTCACTATTTCCACTAATAACATGCTGTAAACCAAAGGTATTGTTTATATAAAACTATTCAAAGCACACTCCAAATTCAAATATGCATCAATATTTGAAGCCACGGTGTCACTTCATACACCGATACCAGTCACAGTGCCAGTAGCAAGCACATGTTCTCTGCTTTCAGAACTGAGCTACTAAAAAGTGCAAAGAAAGACTATGATACTCACACAGATCTGCCTTTCTCAGATTTTTCATTCTTATAATTTTCACGAAGAATGAACAGCAGGGGCATTCATCACTCTGCAGAAGAATGACAAAGTTTATTACCTGTATTAATGTTAAATTGTTTATACTTTGTAAAGTATAAACACAACTTCCCGTTGCAATTTTGAAAGCCATGAACCAAAATTGGAAGATGGACTGCATTACTTGTACACTTTGGAAGTTAAAATCATGTCTATGTAGAGTTTTGAAAAATGGGAAAAAAATGAGGGAATATTCCACTGTGTATATATGTCATTGCCAGAAGAAAAAAATTTTTGTAGCACTGTTTGGTGAGTGAGGCACAATCAGTGCAATGCAGCACAACATGAAAAAAAGCAGATGCAAGAAAACAGCTTTGAAAGAGATGCTAACAAAACTTCCCCAATAGAGCCACATGCTGGGTATCTGCAGAAGGATCATTAGCTGAAATGTCAAGCGCAGAAGGAAAGGCAAATAACAGACCTGACTCAAAAGAATTACTAATTCTTGCAGATTTTAGTACCTCAAACTTTAGTTATTGCTTCACTGAAAGCATTAACTAGTTCCTCTCCCATTCTTTCCTAGCAGAATGACTCCACCAAATTCCTTAAGGGAGTTACATCACTCCTTTTTCCAGTTAGGAATTGATCCAGGTGAGAAGTTCTCCTATCACTCTTGAATTTGTTCTTTATGTCTAACTCCAAAAAACAGGGGCATGCTTAGGTGTCATCTGTCTGGGTTTAGGTTCTGGGTGGAAAAAGTCTCCCCTCACCCCCTGTCTCTAAGAAGCCTCTACTTTTACTCTTGATGCTGTTTCAGTGGTTAAGGGCAAGAGCATGGAGGACAGTCTCTTTCCTTGCTTTCTATGCATACTTTCCATTGCCAGGTTCTGTTCAAAGCGATGAATTTGTAGATCCTTAGTATTTCTTTGACCAGATTGGTTAGACATTCACATGTGTTATTTCTTAAGCCATGGGGGTGCCTCACTTGAGATCTGCAAGTGTTAATTAATATTTATGTTAACATATATCCGTGTATATGGAGAGAAGGCTTACAACCTCCATTATACAACCAGGGAAGCAGGGCACAAAATAACCTGGTAACTTGTTCATTGCAAACTAAAGGTTAATTTCAGAACTGAGAAGGAGACAGAGTATGTTCATTCCCTGGAACCAAATAGACAGTTTTAGGGCTTTCCCTCCCAATTATGTTCCATGAAACAAACAAACAAAACTCCATAAAGCAACCTACCAACCAGCCAAACACTACAAAAAAAATAAAATCAAACAACCAAAACCAGAAAGATCCCCCACAACTTCAGAGACAGATCAAGGGGTTTTTTTGCATCAGCCATCCACAAATATAAAACTAAGACCCATCACTATTAATCACTGGTTTTAGGCAGTGACCTTCCAGTGTGCATCACTACCAGGCAGCTGCTATACCATATACATTTTTATATGGACACCATACACATTTATAGTCACAGCTGGCAGGTGCTGCACCGTGGAAGAGCACAGCTTACAAAATGCTTGAGTCTGACCACAGATTCATCTCAAATTCACAGAAAGCTCCTGTGAGGCATTTCAGAATGGTTCCCAGCCTCCATGTGAATCATCACCCCCTGTGGCTGAACTTCACTACCAAGAGTGCCTCCACAAGGCAACTAATACCAGCAAAGGGGTAAGTCATCCTTACATAAACAAGTAAATACATACATGAAGTTAGAAATAAAAGCTCACAAGTCCTCTCCTCCCAACCAGAATCCCAACAACAAACCAACCCCAGGACATCTTCAGCTCCTGGAGCTTTCACACCCTCACCTCACACGCACTCCAGTATGAGCCCATCCTGCTCCCAGATGCATACAAGTCAGAGATAGATTGTCACTTCACTGTTAGAGGCAACAGTTGTGATTCACAAACTACCTTTGCAAAATTTAAGGAGGCACCTGCTGAGGAGCAAGTGGTTTATCCAAGCCCCACCTTCCTCATTGCATGAAAGGGAAAGTATGAAGAGAAAAGGGGAGGGAGTTTGTTGGGTTTATTTGATAGCTAAATACCACAGGTGTGTGTTTGGGGAATGCTGTACACACCAAGGTGCCAAGAGTTATCAGCAATTCAAGATAAGGGGTGATAACACACAGCACTTATGTGTGGATATCTGTTCTAGCAGCCTCAGCAATGAACAAACCAGAGGAGATAATGGTAGCTACATGTAGGCACACAGCACTCCAATAAGCAAACAAAATTATCATGAATAAAATAACTTCAAAATAACTTTGACCAAATTGTATTTATTTTCCTTTTCTTGGAGATAGAGGGGCTAAGGTTACTTACTGGTAGATGTTTCCCCAATTTAATTCATGTATTTGTTAGTGGGATATAAATTTTCCTGCTTTCAGAAGCCTTCCACAAACACGAAACTCCTGAGTAAACCAAGACAAAAACCCCTCAAATTCTGCAAATTAAGGCACACATTGATTCAGCTTAAGTGTTAACATCTTGATATTTTAAACACAATGCTGTGTCATCCAATTATGATGTAAAAAATGACAACAAAGTCTTCAAATTTCTGGCAGAAAATTGTGTAGCAGCAGATAAATAGTCATTGTATGGGTCCACCTACTAACATGCACAGATGCCTGCTATGAAAGCACCTCTTCAGAACTGTAGGAGGTCTTCCTGTCTTCCTCTTCCACCCTCACACATCAGGAAAACACACAACAGTCATTTCTAGCCTTACAAGTTTTCGCTGAATTAAAACTACTTAAGTAAGCAACCATTTTAGGATTAGGAATCTACCCTCAATAACCTTTTAATTAAAGGGATGCAAACGTTTCAAAAGAGGTGTGGCCAACAGATTTAAGGAGGGCACTGTGCCCCTCTACTCTGCTCTTCTGAGACCCCACCTGCAGTGCTGCATCCAGCTCTGGAGCCCCCAGCACTGGAAAGATGAAGAACTGTTGAAGTGAGTCCAGAGGGGGGACACGAAGATGATGAGAAGGCAGGAGCAACCTGCTAATATTCAGACCATGAAGAAATATGTTTTCCCCTTAGGTGAACCCCAACCCCCTCCCCTCCCCCTCAAAAAAATCCACAATGCACACATACACAAAACAACACCAAAAAACCAAAAAAGCACACAACCCCCCCAATCCCCCCACCAAAAAAAATAAAAAAAATAAAAATCCACAACCAGAAAAGCCCCAAACCCTCAACAAAACACAGTCAAGCAACACTGAGAAGCTGTGGTGGTTTGACCTTGACTGGATTGCAGGTGCCCACCAAAGTCACTTTACCATACACACCCCACCCTTTTCAGCTGGACAGGGGAGGGAAAACTTAATGAAAGGCAAGTGGATTGAGATAAGGACACCCATTATCATCATGGCAAAACAGACTTGGGGAAATCAGCCTAATTTATTACAAATCAAATCAGAGCAGGATAATGAGAAATGAAACTTTAATCATAACACACTTTTCCTTACCCCTCCCTTTTTCTTAGGTTTAATTTTTCTCTTGATTTTCAGTACCTCCTCCACCCCAGCAGCTTCACTTTCTCCAGCATGGGTCTCTTCCACAGAAAATAATTCTCCATGAACTTCTCCAACCTGAGTCCTTCCCAGAGGCAGCAGTTCATCACAAACTGCTTCAGTGTGGGTTCTTTCCATGTGGGTCCCTGCCAGCAAACCTGTTCCAGTGGAGAATCTTTTTTCCATGGGCCCACAGGTCCTGCCAGGACCTGCTTCTTCACAGACGTCCCACGGTGTCACATCCCCCTTGAGGCATCCAACTTGCTCCATGTGTGGTTCTCCAGGGATTGCAGGTGAATATCTGCTCCAGCATGGGCCAGCAAGGGCCGGGAGGGACAGCCTGCCTCACCATGGCCACTTAACAGCCAGTCAAATAGTTATGTAACAATTGTTTAGCACTGGCATCAGGGGAACCTCAGCTCTAAAGTCTGAAGAACCTCTTCCTCCACTGACCTTCATATCTGCAGGCCTGTTTCTCACATCTTCTCATTCCCCTCTCCCACTGCAACTGATGTTTTCTTTTTTCTGTTTTTAAATACATTGTCCTGGAGGCAGCACAGCTGATGGGCTCAGCCTCAGCCAGAGGTGGGTGAGCCTTGGAGCCAGCTGGAATTGACTCTGTTGGAGATGGGGGAAGCCTCTGGCAGCTTCTAGGTCACCCTTGTATGCCTCTGCTACCAAAACCTGTCCCTGCAGACCCAGCACAGGAGGGTTCAGATGGCACAGGGAATGACTGGACACCCTGTGGTGTCCAGTAACAGCCCCAGGTGTAACAGCAGCCAGAAATTAAACTCCAAATAAGCCACCCCCTCTCCCCCCTCCCATCCAGTAAGGGAGAGACAAAAAGAGAGATTTAGGCACTGACATAACAATTTACTGAATGCAAAAAACAATGGGATAAGAAACACAAGGTAACAGCAGAAATATTAATGATGAAAGTATACAAAAAAGAGGTGTTTTACCCATTAAAAATGTGTTGATTACCTCAGCTTAGTACAAGGAAGGAAAACGATGGGTCAGTCTCTAGGTCTCTGTCACCTCTCCTACCCAAGGGTTCTCTCTGCAGGAATTTCCTCCACAGTAAATGCTGCAGGGCATGGAGCTGGAGAGAGCCCATCCCAGACTCTGACTATCAAGCGCCTCAGCTTGAAGAAAATCTAGTAGTAGCACCAGAACTGGCCCTTGGGACAAAACATCTAGTGTGAACATACGAGACACCATGCCAGTGGCTGAGAAGCTACCATTTCTGGTTTGCTTCAGATCATCTGAGATTTTAGGGTGCATCACAAATTCTGCATTGCCATTCAAATGGGACATACAAAAAGTAAAGCAGGCATCTGCAGAGAGCTATTTCCATTGTCCCAGGAATAGATGTTTTCCAACCAGTCTGAGGCTGGCAAAACCAGGCAGGAGCAGGTCCTGCTCACCATTATTATCAAAAAGTTCACAGGAAAAATCAAACAGAGTATCTAATCCTGACAAAAATATTTCTAGCAAGGAACAACAGTTGAGAATTGAAACTGCACCAGAGTTCCTCTGAGCCTGCAGAATTTACAAAGTTGATGGAATGCCCAGAACTTTGCGGTCATGGGAGGACCTTCACAAATATAATGATATACTCCCTGGCAGGCATTAAGGAGTCAGTCATGATACCCATTGTGATAGTTCAAGTTTGAGCTTAGTTTGAGCTCATGAGTGGCTACTCAGATAAAACAGTGAGCAGTATTTTAGAATATAAGACAGAAATTGTGTATCTACTTTGTTGGAAAATTTGTGGGAAGAAGATACTCTTCTAGAGATCTTGCCTACATTTTAGGCCAGGCACTGAAGGACTCCTGTAAGGCTCATCTTAACTGACCCTTGACCAACTCCTAGATGCCAGCATCTGCCTTTCTTTCACAGGAAAGGGATTATTATGTGAAACACTTCTGTGGGATTATTACATAAAACCAGTAAAAACCAACCTTTTAACCAGCTCCAGATCTAGAAAAGAATACCTGTCGCTCTCCGGTTACTCACCTCTAAGGAAGAATTCACACCAAGAAACAGAAGCTCCACATCTCTCTCTGCTGGACCTTTCTTGGCCTTAAGTGTGTTTGACTATGGGATATACTGTGATGCAGTGAGCAGAAAATTGGTATCTTGCTGCATGTCTCCAGTGCTCAATTACCATACATCCAGTAATCCCCTTCACATGCTCTGTTTTTGCAATTGTTCAATACACTATACTGAACAAGTTCCAGATGATGCTAAAGCAAAATTGCACTTCAGGGAGATAATGCAGAACATATGTGTGATCTCTGGCAAGACACGGTTGTGAGAGGAGATAGCAGTGGTCCTTCAAAACAAATGTTTAAGTTTGAATTAATTGATAAGACCTAAACAGCCACTGATCCATATCTCTGTTGTGCAACACAAGTTTGAAAAATTAAACATCCTTCATAAAATATTTATTTCATGACAATTCATAATTCATTACCAAAAAGAAGAACTTGGGAAACAAAATTATTTAAAGGTAGAAGGCTGTTTAATTCAAGTTATTAAAACTAAATAAAATGTTTTAAATTGATACTGCATGGTAACCACCTTCTGTGTCTGAAGAGGGCTTTATGGTTTTGCTACCAAAAGTCCCAATGAAATACCAAAGTATTTTGCATATGAAAAATTATTAGCAACTAACCACCAAGACCATAAGAGATTGCAGACAAAGAGTTAGTGCTATTTCCCTATCACGCACAGCTGAATCTTCATCCTTTGAAGACCACAGTGAGATGGTATTAACAGCAGAAACTGCTGAGTTTAATATCACAATTCTGGATAAGATTGAGAAGGTTACTTAGAAATACATGGCCCCTGTCAAGAGTGGTGAAATATTTATCACGTGTATGCTGTCTTGGTAAATGCTTAGTAAGGGACAGGAAAATGCTGTTCAAGCAGAGGGCTGTGCCTGTGATGCTGGCTGGCTCAGGGCTTGTTTCTTCCGTGCCACAGCCATGCGCAAGGCCTGAAGAATCATGTTCTCGTTGTTCATTATGTTGTAATTAGCCAGCTTCAGAAGCTTGTTGAAATCTTCTACTTTCAGCGAGACCTCCCTGGTTGAGTATGGAGAGGAGAAACTGGAGATATCAACCTTGCCCTGTTCCATTTCAGCAGCACTGCGTGACATGCCTGTCAAGGGAAAAAAAGGAATGTGTTTGCATAGCCCCACGGAAATACCATACATTGATAGGTCAGTAATAACTTGGAGAGATCAGAGACACAATTACTGTGAAGATAAGTGCAGTGCCATGATCTCTGAGAAATCTACTTCTGAACAAAGCCTATTGGAATAAAACAAGTGTCATTAAATGTCATTTCCATTGCCATCAGCACCATCTTCTGGCCAGCTCATGACATATCATTTTGTGTGGTCACCATTGCTCAAGGCTTACCAGGCAGGTTCTTTGGTACAACACAAACTAAAAGAAATAGAGATATATGGGACAGGAAGATGCAGAATATTAATTGACTTGGAAACCATCTTAGAAGCAAAGTTTCCATCTGAAATACTAATCCAGAAGACACTGTGTACTATTGCTTTGATATTCCAGCATATTCAACCAGCATATTAAATGGCTTAAATAGAAAGCACTGTGGCCCTCCACAGAACCATTCTATACTGTGATTCTCACCTAGATATGAGTGTCATAAAAGCGCACATAATTTGAAATATATGCTTTGTTCTATACCAGAAAGTAAACTTCTGGAAATTACAAGAAGATATTAGTTGCCATTCTTCTAACTGAGGAGCAGAATTCTTCTATTCCCTGAATTGCACCAAGACACAAATAAAATTATGCACAAGACTTCTCCAGATTTTGCAAACAGTTTGAATCATCCAATTTTGCAATCTATTAACTAGTGTGGACAAGCAAACAAACAAAGGGGGGTTGTATTGGGTTGAGGGAAAAGCACCCAGGGAATGGGAATGTTCCTTGAGTCAATAAAGTTACCTGGGTACTGCTAACTTACCAGGTGCTACGTATCTTTGAAAAGTGTCATTCACTAATGGAAAATAAAGCAGCAGAGGAGCTCCTGGGGTGTCTGCACCATCGAACATGTAGCACTCTTTCAGGTTCTTCTCATCATCCATCAGTCCAATGCAGGGAAATGGAATTTCCTGTTCTGCAAAGTATTTGCAAGCCTGCTCCAGGGGCTGGTCAGCAGCAGCAGCACAAGGAACAGAAAAGATAGTAAAGATCAGACTGCTGCCAAAGCCCAGCAGTTCGTGCAAAGTTGTGCAAAACAGACAGAGAGAGCCATAAATAATGTGGGCACCTGCAGCCCCAAGGACTGCTCTTCAGCTTCTCAAGGAGCCATTTAGAAAAAGTCTTCCAGGAAAACATCTAATATCAAGATGGCAATGAGAGTTTAACCTGCACTAAGGCATGTCTCTAGAATGAGAATATCATGTAAAAACTGAAGAGATACATTCAAATAATGTTATAGACCATTAATTAAAGGAGAACTAAGTCAGGAAAAATGTGGATTTAAACAAAACTAAATTTGCAGTCTAAGTAAGATTCCCAGTCTGTTTATATAGCAGGACAAGTTGTGAGTTGATCTCAGTAAACTTTAGCAGGATTTTAAGACCAACTTACCCATATCTATAACTTTCAATTTTAGAAATAACATGAGATTTTCAAATAACATATTCTAGACCTCAAAATATAGCACTAAAAATATTCATCAGAAAGCCCATTTGTGATGACCAGCTTTGTTAAATTATCTAACAAAAAAGCACCATCTCATTTTGAATTAAGTATTTCCAAAAGATTTCAGAATACAAGAAACATATGTAGTTGAAGATATCATCATCTCCACTGCAGTACAAAGACAAGTATTTCTCACTGTAATTGCACCACTAAAATATCTTCCAGTTGAAAAACTGACAGAACCTTTACCAGTGAACTTTGCAGTTTTTCAGGGTGTCCCTCAGGGACAGGTTTGCAATTACAAGTCTGTTCTATATTTTGAAGTTTGAAACTGTCTATTTTTGTGGTAAATACTTACTTCAAAATGTATATAACTCTTTAACCAAAGCAGATTTCTGCAAGAACAGTAAATGTATTTGATACTTCAGTTCAAGTCCACTATTTAGGAAGAAAAAATGAATTTAGAAAGAGATAAAGATTAAGAAACCCATCACTCATTAGGCTGTTCTTCCCAGAAAAAAAATTGTAGGGAAAAAAATTGTACATTTATAAGCAAAATGCAGATTAAATTCAGCACTTGAATCACAAAAGTTTCCCAACTATATTTGTGCTATTAAATATTATATGTAAAATCATAATAGACATTGCGTTAAGGCTTTCTTAACTTCATTTTGCCTGTTTGTATTTCACTGGTGAAGAACTTAGAGATATTTCAAAAGTAGTTTGAGAAAAATACACATTTTCCTCTCTAGAAATTTCTGTTCTCTTTCTAAGATTTGAAAACAGCATGTTAGTAAATTTCACAAAGTTCCTGTTTCACAGACACCTGTTTGAGAGTAGTGGAAAGCAAAGCAAAAGCTGTTGTGAAAGAAAATCAGTTTTGAGGCTTCTCACCAATATCTGTGATCCGCCTGTGTAATTCAAATGTATGATGACATCCACTTTCCTCTCTGGTCTCATAAGGGGTGGGCAACTGGTTTCAAAGAAAAAAGCTGCATCCACCAGCTCCAGGTGATCCGAGTTGCCTCTCAGGTCATTGGGAGAGGAGTCTAGCAAAGTGTCTAAAGAGTGGAAGATTCAGAGCCATTAGCAAACTGCACAAAGACATCAGTCAAGACAGAAGGCAAAAGGAAGGTGAGCTTCCCTCCCATCCAGGATTTCGCCTTTGCAGCAATCCTAAAGCTCCTTCAGCCTCTCCACTCACATTTTGTTGTGTTTTAAACCCATGAACTGCACCAAAACCTACACAGATGTTGCCTTATGTGCAGAGCCCCACACCAGCAATTTTTATTCATGTGAGGCCTTTGAGTACACAACAACTAAATGAACGTTTGTGTTACTGAAAATGAAAGGTGTGAGGAGTTCCTTCCTTCTCCCTCCTCTCAGTGAGCACTGACAGGTAACCACAAAACCCACTAAATTCTCTCCAGGACATGCAAACATCCCTCGCTAATTCTCAGCCCCTGTGCCTGCCCCAAGGAGACATGTAGGCAGCAGAGCCATGCCCACCTTTCCATTTTGTGAAATGCTCATGCTGGATGTACTCGTTGTGCATCTGGAAGCCCCTTAGGAAGTTGTGGTACTTGGAGACGGCGGGGCGATCCGTCAGGATGTCCCGGAGCGTCGTGGAGAGGCCGCTCGTAGGAGTGAAAACGCACGTGGCCATCTCATACGGCTTCTCAGGCAAGTCTGGCTGTTCCTCTGGAGATACACGGCACAAATGGCATGAAATTGAACCATAATTACCGAGAGGCAAGACACAAAGAGGAGAAGGGCTCAATGGGTCTTCTGTAATCTTGTGTTCTCAATATTGCATTATTTTCTCTATGATCTGCTGTGAGTTCCACTTAATTTCATAACAGAAGTATAAACTTATTTGTGTTTCCTAAACTCTGGTTGGTTATACATGACTAAAAAGAACATGTTCCCATAAAACAGGTTGATTTTGGTACACACTGAAGTAATTTACTTTTCCAAACAAACAAGAAACAGGGGAACTAATTTTATTTTAAGGGATTACTGCTTTTAGATTCCATACAGGTTAAATATTAAATTTAAAGCTTATTTTGAAAAGCATAAAAAAATTTTAGCATTTTACTTTCAAACTAAATATTTTTACTTTTAAAAAGCTATATTGTTCTGTTTGGTTCAGTTGTGGACACCTGAATCCAACAAAGCTTGCAAATTATTTATGTAAGCTCAAACATAAGACTTTGAGGAGATTTTTATGAAAACATAGTCTACAGAAATATGACCCAAGTCTGTTCACTGGCTTTGCTTGAATTTTGTCATGAAGATGTCCTTGAGTTTTTCTGAGGAATGCTGTTTCAGTAGGGAGCTGCTTCTCTCAGCTGCTGTTAGAGCTCCACCACATTGACCTTGTTTGACATCTACTAAGTCTTTCAATTTAGTCAGATTTTGAGGGAGGGATGTGCTGTGCAGGGAAAGGAGACTGAAACAGAAACAATCAAGCTCCTTTCTGGCTAACAAATACATGACACAAGGCTTTGACAGAGGTATATCTTTCCCAGACTTTTAAAGACAATACTTCGGGGACCACCTTATGTGTCCATCCCTATCTATATCAAGACTTGTCTGATGGTGCCTTTCCTTCTTTTCACAGTCTCACTATTTAAGAAAAACACTGACTATTCAGTCAATCAAATCAAATAACTTCATTTTTCTGGTATGTCCAATAGCCAGAGTCTGAGAGAAACAGGATGGCAGAAAAGCTCAAAAAATGGGAAATGTGAATGCAGTTACCCTATCAGAAAGGTCTGGAGGAAGGTATTTTGGTTTACCTATTTCAGTCACTTTGTCTTGGGTCCATCTGTGCCAGAAGTCTTCTGAATTGTCAGCTGCATGCCAGGCATCCAAGAGATTTTTGGAGAAAATGCTACTCCACATTCCTAGAAAGCAGGAGAGATATAATAAGCAACGCAGACGTTAACACAAGTTCTTTTAAAACCACCTTCTGCTCCTTCCCCAGTTCTTCTCTAACTTTTTCTTACTTCCATCCAATTTTTGCATAAGTTCAGACATCTATTTTAGTGGTAGACTCCAAAGGCAAACTTATTTAGGTAAACTTATTTCAGAAAAAATTCCAAGTCTTTTCCTCTCACCATGTTTTACCTGAAACTTTTTTTTGAATGTTCTATTCAGTTTTCATGTTCCTATTTTCATTT
>VRYO01001269.1:21804157-21828568 GCA_009812075.1 Sialia sialis | reverse complement strand
TTTTTTTTTTTTTTTTTTGCTTCCAGAGAGTATCAAAGATTTCCAACTTTGAAAAGTTTTTGCAAGCTACAGGAAATGATGATGCCTCAAAAGCACTCACAAAGGTACATGCCAACTTCTTTGCCATTTCACTTTATTTTTATCTTAGACCAAATGATAAAACCACCTTTGCTGGCAAGGGCAGTTGAACAAATCTCAGGAAACATAGAATCATAGAATATCCTCAGTTGGAAGGGATCTACAAGGATCATCAAGCCCAACTCTTGCCCCTGCCCAGGACAACCCCAAGAATCACACCAGGAGAACCCCAAGAATCATGCCCCATGCCTGACAACATTGTCCAGACTCTTTCTGAGCTCAGGCAGGCTTGGTGCTGTGGCCACATCCAGCTGACTGACCCAGTACCTCTACTGCCTCATGCTAAGAACAGGCTTCTGGGGATGAATTCCTGAATCATTAATGTTTCTATTGAAATCTAGCTCGCTCCCCCAGATGGGTGAGTTACCTTGCATGAAGCAGATTCGTGACTCAGGGAGTTTCTTCATCAAGCGACC
Source organism: Sialia sialis (assembly GCA_009812075.1). Classification (NCBI taxonomy): domain Eukaryota; kingdom Metazoa; phylum Chordata; class Aves; order Passeriformes; family Turdidae; genus Sialia; species Sialia sialis. The sequence goes on along the minus strand of VRYO01001269.1, from coordinate 21,828,014 downwards.
CATGAAGAACTCGCTGCCAAAATCCTCCGCGCGAATGAAGGCGCCGTATTTCAGGAAGCCCACCTCGTACGGCGTGAACTCCACCCACTCTGCCAACACATGCACCAAGGTTAGCTCCACTATAGAAAATAGTCCAGTCGCCAGGCTTGGAGTAAGCCTCAGACAGTGACTCTCACAAGAAAACTGGCTTAGCCCATGTCCTGAGCAAACCCTGCCAAGCAGCTGAACCAGCTATCACACTGTCCCCAGGTTTGTGAAAGGACTATGTCAGGGCTGGGGAAAATTTAAATTCTTCTTCTCTTTATCTAGTGAGTACAGAGTTTTCTCATGGAAGGTGGACTACATCTTGCATTGACTTTAATTGCCTTTAGCCAGTTATGAAAAACAGAGTAATAGAATGGTTTGGATTGGAAGGGACTTTAAAGATCATATAGTTCCATCTCCCATCATGGACCAGAACAGATATTAAGCAAACTTAAAGCTCTAATGAATCACTTTGTTGAAGAATTCATATCATTTCTGAGACTTTGTCACAGAATTACATTGTTATTAGTCTGAAGTTAATACCTGAAAATACAGAATCCCATGCCAAGAATCTTACAAATTACCGAACTCTTCACGTGTATCATGTGCCTGTCCAGTTACTCTTTACATTTCTGAACACTGCTTCTCTGGGCTTGGAGTGTATCTCCCTGGGTGAAAATATAGCTCTTTTTCACAGTTGAAATATTACCTCTGAAATCTTTGGTGGTAACTTTGTCCTTGACATTAAGGGCAAGGTAGATGGGCAGTGGGTTCTGACCTTGGTTCACTGCCTGACGTTGATCAGAAAGTCTGTGGTGGCTTTTCTGGATTTGAAAAAAAAAAAACCCAAAGAGTTAGATTATAGTAAGTTCCTTTAAAACATCATCTTATAAACTCTAAGATACATTTTCCTGAATCTGCTCCTAAATTTACTTCCATGTGCTTGAATAACAGAGGATAAGAAAACAGGAACAATTTCTGTTAAGATAACCAGCCATGTTCAGCTTCCAGTATACAATGACAGCAGTGAATCACTTCACATCCTGTTCTAGCTTTTATGGTTAAATCCAAGTCAGAATATATGGCATGTCTGGGTAGTCCAGCTGTCATCATAGACTTCATCTGTTAATGAATTCTTCAAGGCAGAATGTTCATGACCCTTCTAATTAAGATTTCTCTTTTTTAATACTATATTGAAAGTTAACATCCACAGAGGAAAAGTCTTTGAGCTGTCCAATACCAACAACTTATACTGGAAATGGAGGTTTTGAGTATACTTCAGCCAAATTAAATTCTAGCAAATTTTGCTATGTAGCACTGAGGCTGGAAACACTTTGTGAAATATTATATAAAATGTGATTATTTAATTCTATCTGTTTCATCTAAACAAAAAGTAAACCATGTTTACAGAATTTTGAAATAAAATAGCTTTTTTTCCCAGCTATCATCAGTCTGGAGAAAGTTTGGAATGTTTTTGCTTGTGTCATTACAATAAAATTAGAAATTGAAGATCCTGAGAGACAAAAGTAGCTGAAAGGCACACACTGTAGCTAATATATCTCACCAGGTCTGGATCTATATACTTTCTCATCACTAAGTCACAAACTACTGGACATAATGGGCATATCTGCAGTACATTCAAGTTAAGAATGCAGCTTGTGCAAATATTGCAGCAGTGGAGAGATAGAAGCATAGGGCTATAAAACAATACCTAAGAACCTAAAAATTTTGAATGCAGAATTTCTGCTACATTCAGTCACAATTCAGGCTCCAGTGTAGACATACACTGTCTCTCTAAGTTATTAATGTAAATAAGTGGTGTTCTGCCTACGCACCAAGTACAGTGTTACTGGCCAGGTGTCTCTTCCTATGACTCTAGTTTCTTGCAGTGGTTGTAAATATTAGGTCAACAACTTTTTGAGAAAGAAGATGTATAGACATTACCCCATCATTTAACATGGCTTCGATCATGAGCCCCCACAGATCAATAAAAGATGTTTTATGTCCTGCTTGGGTCCTTTGGCTCAGCTCTCTGTAATAGTTCCTCAGACTTTTCAAGCAAAAAGCCCCCATCTTGCACTTGGCTGCTTGCTTCCGTGCTTCTACAATTACTTCCCCAAGATCCTTACGTGACCAGTCAGCATCTTCATACAGCTTTGTCATTGTCCTGCAAACAGGAAACATGATGGAATGTAAGGAGAAATGAACAAGATGATTTTGAAACTCAGAGAGTACACTTTGTAGAGTTTTGGATGCAAATCAATTTATATTTCAGTTACTCTTCTCTTTGAGCTTACTTTGAGCAGAAATGCAAGTCTAAAGGCAACCAGTCAAAAATCTCTTAATCTGAGATGCAGCACAAGCATTTACACCAGCTGTCAATGCTGTTTCTGTCAAACAGTAAGTAACAATAAAGGATCATTTTTCACAGGATTAAGGATGTTTACATTTCCAATAAAATCTCCTCTTTTGGTTAGGTATAGGTCACGATGCACAATAATTCTTTCATAGGTGACCTGGGCACTCATAACCCAAAGATGGAAGCAATAACTCAATTCATCACCTTTATCCTTTTTGAAACCAAGACAGGACATAGGTTTTTCTTAACATAGCAAGATCAAACAACAGTATCAAAATTACTCCTCACCATGTTGTTCCAGATGAACCACTGATGTATGAAACACAATCCAGAACACGCAACTTTTGGAGCCCCAAAATGCTCCCATACATGGCAGTGAGGGCTCTTATGCCACACCCTGCTGTGGTCACAGCCACTATAGGCACCTGTTTGACATTAAAAAAAGAGCAGAAAGCATAGATGAAAGAGTGGCATTAAGGCAGAAATAGTGTCAATTACAGAAATGCAAAAGCAGGATTCAGACACTAGTCAATAAAACACATAAATTAAGAGAAAAAGCAATATTTTTTCTATACTGTACATCCCTGTGGAATATAATTACGCCTTGGCACTTCAGAGAGGCTTTTCAAGAAACACAGACCAAACTATTGGTTTGAAATGCCTTCAAATAATTCAGCTGTAAACTGAGTGGCAACATAGATTTTCCTTATCTAAACAGACAGTTGAACTCTCCAGCTGAGATCACACTGGTGGCAAAGTGCCCTGAAGGATGAGCTGATGTTAACAATCCTCACTCCTTATCCAGATGAGGTAAAAAATCATCCCTCATCTCCAGGCTTGAAGAAAAAAGAGAGAAAAATCCCACAAGGGTGCCCTTAACTGGTCACCTCATGCTCTTGTAGATCTTCCTCCAGATGAAGCACATCCTTTAGCGCAGCAGCAACTACCTTCTTTCGGTTTTGCAGGAAATTCTGTTCATCTGTGCAGAGGTCAAACCCCAGGCGGGCATCAAGGTTTCTTGGTCTGAAACACAGACCCTGAGTCCTGAGACCAGGGCACAGGTATTGTTACATTATCAGTCACTGTGGACAACTCCAGCAGTGCTTGTGTGTGTTCACAGAGCAGTTTGTGGACAGTATAATGTAATAAGTGGGAAACAACACCACAGACAGGCCTCTGCTAATTTCTGCAGCTGAAAATGAGAATGCAAATAGTAAGGCAGAACAAATCATGATTCACTGTCTGTTATGGTATCTGCTACAGACTTCTGGTTTGATTTGCTCATATCGTTAATTTTTCAATTTCAGTAGTGCTGCTATGCCCCTAGATAACCACTGTCAAGAGGCACTGCAGCTGTGAAATTAGATAAACAGCTACTATGCCTTGAAGTTATTTTGTTCGTACAGTTCAGAAATGTGATTTCTTTGCAGAGCTGCTCTCTCTGTCTGTGGGCATAACAGTGCACACAAATCAAGATCTATTGCTGAGATACACTAGCAGCTTGGAAATTTGGAGGACAGGGGACCCATGATTTAATTTTCTATCAATTAAAAATGAGACCCTCACAAATAAAAGCCTACAACTCACGCGGTATTGAACTCCCACATCTGCTCCCATCTGAGCCCGCATCAAATGATTTCAAATGAGCTTTGTGTAGGAGCAGATGTCTCCCAGTTACAGAATCAGGTCTTGCTGGAGGCTCACTTACCATTCATTTGCCTTTGTGTACAAGTCAATTGTCCTGTCCTGAAAATCGCAATACAAACAGTGTAAGCATGCTCAGGTCATTACTCCTGCACCTTCCTCCCCACTCCATCTAGGGCATGAGTTTCACCATCTTTGAATTCAGCAACATGGCTGGAGAATCTGGCCAGCAATGGTCTGGACTGAGAGAGAACTTCGCAAGTTCCAGCACAATCTGTCTTGAGTAAAAGTGAGCCATTCACCCAAGCTGGGTGGGCTTAGGGCCCCTCAGCTTCTCACAGTTTAACATTCATTATTTTGGGAGGCTGTTGAAAGCTGGGCATCTGAACCATACACATATGGATGATCTCTATTTTATCTTCTACTTCAGGCATTCCCTTTGCAAATATAACTCCTAATTGTCACATCCATTACTGTTAGCATGTGTACTATATTGATGATCATATATATTAGACATGTCCTGAGGAAGTTATTTTAAACTTGGAACAGGGTTTCACAGGCCATGCCTGGATCCATGTGCAGAACAAAAGAAAAACCATTGCATAGTTGCAGAGTAACTCTCATTCACACTTTACACCATAGCGTGCTTTGTGTCTGACAGGAACTGAATCACTGAGCTCTAAGACTAATCATCCAGCAAACTGAATGCATGTTGGGATGTTTTCTGTTAAGAAAGACTTGTTCTCACCTCTCCAATTGCTATCTTCTCTTGTATAGGAAGCGAGTTCAGAGGTAGAGTCACAGATTCATTCATATCCCTTTCATTTTGACTTGATATAGACTGGAAGAAAGGGTAAGACGAAAAATAAACAAGTTACCTATTCTACAAAAAAAAAAAGGAAAAAAAAAAAAAAGAGGGAAAAAAGGTAAAAGCAGTCTCCAGTGTCTCACAGACATGCCCTAACAAATTGCCAGCCCACACACTCAAGTCCTAGAGGTCCCCAGTGACAGAGCTCTATGCTGGTGGTGCTCACTCACCCTGCTGAGCCGCCTGCGCCGCGGCAGAGCCACTGTGAGCGCCGACTGGTTGTACTTGATGTAGTGGAACCTGGCCGGGGACGTGGGGCACAGGCAGGAACTCAGCGTGTGCATCTGGGTTCCTTCATACGAGCCATCCACAGTCAGTGCAAACTTCCTCTCTGAACAAAGGGGTTCAAGATTAGGCTCTTCAAAAAACATGGATGATTTTCTTGCACAGTAATGTAAGATATCTTTTTCTAAGATAATAACATCATTTTGATACTGAAATCACATGAAGGATAACTATATTGATTTATTCTGAGGATTTCAGTTTTAGAGATGGCGTACAGAATGTTCCAGCATGCTATAGCACCACTACACTTATATATGTGATAGCAGACACTACAGCTCTGGTCATTAGGTGATGATTCACAGCCAATAATGTTTTGGGAGGACACTCTTTTCTGAATGCCTGAAATGTAAAAAATACTTTATTATTATACCAGAATAATGTTTGAGTATTACATACTGTCTTATTGCTGAGATACTTTGAAAATACTGGGTTTTTTGGGGGAACCACATTTTTTGCATCAGACCACAGTTCTTTGTGGTATCAGTTAACTCTCAGTCCCTCTATCATGTTTTTCTTTCCTTCAACCTGTAATATTTCTTCTGAAATATTTCTAGCACTTACAAAATAATCTCTGGTGGTTTGTTTTTCCTTTCATGAAAAAAGTCTCAGACATGTCTGTTGAAGTAATTAAAAATGGTCTTTATGTAGAAAGATATAGATCTACAAAGTTCTAGGTGAAATAAATTCTGTAAAGCTACACACTCCAAGGTGTGTAGTCAGCTTTCAAAAGAATTACCTCACTTAAGCATTTTTAGTCACATCTAGCAAACTTTTTCTCTGCGCTCAACTGGATCATCCAGGTGCTTAAGCAGTGTGCTGGATTAGGGTCATCATGAGATGTCAGAACAAGATATTTTGAAAATTGTGTAAGAGGCACACAGTTCCACAAGTATGGGCTTGACATGGCAGTGACACGCTGCTCTAAGTTTGCAGCAAATGTCTTCATTAATATACTGTGGCTTGTGTTTCACTCAGTTATTGTTACACCTAAAGAAATTTCTATTATGTTACATGGTAAAAGAGGCCAAATTCTCATTCTGCCCATTATTTTGTCCCAGAATCCAGAAACAAAAGGAGTTGGCTTCAAAAAACCGAAGTTAGGACCCAAAAAAAACTCAATTCCTTGCACAACTGCTTTGGAAAATGGTAAGTATCTGGTGAGATGTGACTGCAGAGGGAAATATTTTGTGGGGAAATTAGACCATGTGCTCATGTCACCACATTCAGGAATAATCTGTATATTTTTTATCAACTGCAACCATGTCCACCAGCCACTGGCATCAGAGAGATTTTGTCTTGCATCCCAAATAATTTTGAAACCAGCATACTCAAATGTAAAACACTTCTGCCATTAAGTGACAACTGATTTGCTCCATAAATCAGTGAAAGGCTCACCCATGGTGTCCTTCCTCAGCCTCCCATCGTTCACCTGCACGTCCAAACAGGAAACCTCACGGGACTGTAAGAGACAAGGGGGCAAGGACAAAGGCATTCACTGTCAGCAGAGCTCTACCTCACCCAGTCCACTGGACACGTGCCCACAGGGTCTTGGGGTACATGCCTCAGGGGAAAGGTGGTGCCAGCCTGTAAACCCACTACCAGGTCTAGGAGATGGAATTGGACTTCCCCATGGGAAATAACAGAATGCACAGAGATGAGGAAAGAGAAGGGATCTGCTCGCTCTGCCTGCAGAAGCAGCCCTGCAAGTGCCTGGGGAAGGAGCAGCCACAGGAGAAGGCTGTCCAAACAGGGTGCCCAGCTCTCCCTGGGCAGGGCAAGGGATGTCATGGCCCTGAGCCCAGCTCAGTTCAGGCAGAGGCGAGTGCTGGCAGCAGCTCACAGCTTTAACCTCTCCCAGCATGAACCACTAGCTGGACAACATGGGAAAGCCAAAGCCAACACAGCTTTAGGCCATGTGTGTTGGTCTTGGTCAATGTCTGCACGCCACCACAATGGCCTGGTACCTTTAACACCCAGCTTTGCAATAAAGCATTCCTATAAAGCAGTGAAAAGGAGTATGAAATAAAAATTACCACTAGAACTCCATTAGTAACAATGTTTTCAGGAGGATCCGGACTGAAAAACAAAATGGAAAACTATCAATTCAGAAACAGCACATTCTTATTTTTATCTTTTTCTGACTCTTCTTTAAGCATTATTTCATTATGTTTATCTTTAAAAATCCATCTTAGGACAGGTAACATGAATAAACAGAATCAGAAATTCTACATGCATATTCAGTCCAGTCTGCCTCCCACAGGCTAGAACTTGAACTTTGCAACATTTCTGGACATGCACCAAACAGAGGAGCTCCTCACTGTATCAGACAGGATCACTTTCTGACAAATTGAAGACAATTTATACAGTGATGGTATAATCCCACTATTGCCCAAAATTGTTCAGTTCAAACCTGTGGAATCAGAGCTAAAAAGCTGCTGAATTCATCCAACATGCCATAAAAAAAACAAGACGTGTGGGTAGGCAGGGGGGAATTACCATATGCCTTAAAAATCAGCAGCACTAGGACTGATCTTATTCTCTCCATTAACTGTACAGTCAGCAAAGAAACACAGAAAAAGAATTCTTATGACAAAGCGAACATCTGGGATCCTACAGTAAGGAACAAGAGAGGAAACTTAAAACCTCTTCCTGTGTAGAATGTGCCTTTCAGTGTGATGAGCAGCTGCCATCAGAGATATCTCTGTGCATATCTCTATGCACATCCCACCAGAACCTGTGCTGCTTCTCTGTGTGTCTGGATGCCCATTGTCGATGAGTGCATACCATGCACCATCATGCATTCCTTCTACATTAAACCCTCCACCCAAAGTTACCTTCTGTTTTATTCAGATTTGGCAGTGTTAGGGGGCTGCAAGTGTGACCTGATCTGCAGCAGTAACCTTGTGTTTCCATCTTACACCTCCAGCTATTTCATCTTACGCACCTGCTCTCCATTGTGAATTCAACCTCCAGCTCCTCTTTTCCCTGCAAAAGAAAATTAAGGCAGTCACTGCAGCTTGGTCTCCTGTGAAGAAAATATCCTACAGGAATCTGTGCCCTTCAGGAGTCTCTATAAACCAGTGCCCATATTTTGTTGCTGCACATGCTCCAGACCTGATTTCCTTCATGTTTTATCTGTAATACTTCCAGTATCATATACTCTAGCATCTTATCCATTAATTTAGCAGCCTCCTAGTATAGGTCTTGCAGAACAAGTGGAATGCATACTCAGGGCCTCTTGGTGGCTGCTGCCTCCTGCTCCCTCTTGGCATGCTCTCCACACAAGCATACTCTCACCTGACCACACCTTCTTTGCTTTGTCCTTGAATTTTATCCATACCTGTGGATTCAGCTGGAAACTTAGCTGAATGTTTTCTCCAAGCTGGATTTTGGAGACATCAAAGAAAACAGTGAGGAGATGGTCATCTTCAGTTACTTTGTCTTCATCACAAACTTTAAGCTCCAGTACATTCTAGGAAAAAAAATATGAACAGTTTAGCAAATGTAACATGCTACAGAGATTTCATTTTAGTTGAAGAACCTTGGAAAAAAATGAAACAATATAAATATTGCAGCTGCTCTCTGTGTACTCTATTGACTATGCAATGGTCTTATCAAACCATCAAAATCTAAGTACAGTAAGAGTGTGAATACTTCACAAAGGATCTCAGAAAAACCTGCAGGGTTGAAGGATTACATGATATGCTTGCTGTCTGGTAAGAATAGCTGTTGGAGGTGTCTGCATTCTTACCTTAACCTGGCTCTGAATGGTGAAGTGAAAGGTCTCGTTCCATGTCGGGTTCTTGCTGTTCTGGACAGTCTTGGTGCGGTAATGCTGCACTGAAGCTGTTGGCAGGCTCAGGCTCACATAGCAGTCAGACTGACTTACTGTTGAAGACAGGGAAAGCAGGAAAGCAATGGGCCAATGAAACAGTCTAGTCCCCTGTAAGGTGAGCATTTTTAAGCTCTGTATGCAAAGCAACACACAGAATTCTGGCCGGGCACTATCTAAGATACCATCAAGCTGCTGCTAGACAACCGTCTTGCTTTACTACTGTGAAAGACTGTCAGGGTGCTCTTCTAGAGAACTACTTTTTTCAAGTTCTGGAGGAAAAAGTGAATATTCAAAGTACACAGGTGTGTTGCTGAAGAGCCATCCATACGCATAGGGGCACATGCACACTGGTCTCACAGGGCTGGCCATCGTGGACATTAGCAGCTGTGACAGGGGCTGCCCATGGACAGAGTCCAGCTCCTACGCACTGGGCTTCTTCAGGTAAGCATGAGCATACCTTTATATGTCTAGGGTAGCTCTGGCTGTAAGTTCTATCTTGTCTGCTTTCTGAGCATCCTTTCTTTCCTCTGGCTGCCAATGTGAAGGAGGTAAGAACTTGTTGCATTCCCATGAAGCCAGATTTTTGTTACGGAAGGCACATCTTCTACCAAGACACCTGATTTCAGTCTGGTTTCTTCCCTCAGAAAAGTTTTAAAAGGAAACACTCAACAACAGAGTGTTTCTTTTTTTCAAGAAAATATAAAGAAAAAAATTCAAAGAAAAGAAGATTAATCACCCCTGGGGATTAAATGATAGAATTTAATCTTCTGTGAAGAAGATTATAAGAAAAGCATTGACATGTTGAACAGTTTGATAGATAGCAGCTGTACTGGGAAAGAGTTTTCAGCAATCAAGCTTTAAAAAAAGCTATTGCTTAATGTCACTATTTTGACCTGCATCTCTGTGTCTCAGCCAGAGTGGAAAAGGTATTTGCAACACTTCATGTACAGGTGGAAGCTTGTCTGTGCTTCCCAGCACAGAGTGAGCTGACATTGCTTCTTTGCACAAAATTGCATTGCTCTGCTGTTTCCATTTGAGGTGTGTTCAGTTCGTAAAGTTCACCTATTAATTCTAATGTTTCCAGATGTAGGCAGAGGAACTTCAGTGGTTTTATTTCCCTTTCTCAGCTGAAGTGGCCAGTTGTAAAGTGTAGCTTCCCACCTGAACTCCATTGTAGGAGCTTTGAGTAGGAAGAAGGGGTTAGCAGCAGTCTGCAGGGCTTGCATCGTCAACAAGCACTTTCATCCTGAATAAATGTCCATGGTGACATGAACATGATTCTTTTCTTCAGAATAATCTACTGGCAAATACATTTGTCATCATTACTAGGAAATAAAAAGGCAAGTATGAATCACTAGATTAGCAATCTTGTGGACCACACTCAAAAGTGAATGATCAGGGATGATCACCCTACAGAATATGATCTCTTAGTTAGGGATGACAACCTACACAAGTTCCAAAGATAGCATGGGGAGCATTGCCATAAATGCCAATAGCATTAGTAGAATTGTATTTCCTCTTTTTTTAACGCCATGTACTCAAGCATTCCTGCCATCACATAGCAGACACACCTTCATCTGAACAGCATGTGAATAGGTCTAAGCCTTGTCAGACAGTTTTACTGGTAGACTTGACTTTGGGAATCACAAAATAATTTACTTGGCCCATTATTGACTCCCCGTGTGTAACTCAAGAATTAACTAAATCAGCCTTTTTCCATGCCCCTTAGAGGTTTAAGTCATCTTTTCTGAGTAACTCTGAATGAAAGAAGAGTAGCTTTGACTATTAAAGTAGTTGTCGTATATACTAAGATATATTATTTTTTTAAAAAATCAAAACACATAGAAAGCAGCTGAGTTAACAATTCTAATAGCTCCCAAAGTTCTGTGTGCATACAGGAAATGTCCCTATAAAATCCTTTCTGGCTCTTGGGAAGCCTAGACTGATACTAGCACAGATTGCTGTTGGCTCTTGTCGCCACTAGGAGAAGGATCAGAAGGATGCAAATGGGTAAGTCTATGGATTACCAAAGTTTATTTCATTGACATTTCCCAATTAGTAATACATGCTCTGACTTCATCTGTTGCAAACAGCACAGTATTATTGTGAAACTCCATCGATTATTTCTTGACTGTAAGTGGTCACTGTCTGCTACTGCACTGCATTATACATCTTAGAGAAATAACTACCTGTCAGACACCAGAGCTCTGACTTATTATTTAGATCTTTTACTTTCTGTGGGAGAATTCTGATAGCAACTAAAGTGTGCTTCCCTCTTCCCATCTGCACTGAATGTGTTCGGTGATTCCCTTGGCATTTCAGAAGTGTCCTCTGAAACCTAATTACCTCTTGAATGTAAATTATTTTCCAGGTGTTAAGAGGGAGGTATTTACAGCACCCAGGAATCTTTTTTACACATCTCTGACACCTCAGGCTAGTGTTCTGCCTGACCACCTCCAGGTACAAGCAGGTAAGTGAGAAATGGTCCACAGCCTATCCTGTGCCCTGCCTGGTGGGTCTCCCTGCAATTTACCTCTGATTTTGCATGTGCACCTACAAGGCTCCCACTGCCAGCCAGGGCAAACCCCATCACCCTGGTACGTAAGCCTAACCAACACCTCACTACAGCAACCAGGCTCTCACAGGATACACACAGCACAGCATCACCCCAGTGACCTGTCAGGTCCCTCCCCTCCACCATGACACGCCAACAGCTGTCAAACATGCTTGGGATGGCAGCCATGGTATTCCTGTGGGGCAATATCCGGCCAAAAGCAGGTGTGGCAGCAGTGTTTATGAAAGCATGGTCTCCTCGTCCAGTTATTACACTAAGTGTCTAATTATCTTCCAGGATAATAGCAGGCAGGACTGGATCTTAATTGTGCTATGCCATTAGGAAGCATTACAACAACATGACCCATGCTAAAAAAACACCACAGCCACAGCCCCATGCTGCATCCCAAACAGCAGGACACCCACACACCTGCTTCGAGCTGAAATCTCACCTGCCTCATAGAGAGCCCAAACAGGGCTCAAACAAATGTTTTCGTTTTCATTCCATCTCCTTTTTGGATGCTAACACCTGCAAGCTTCAGCCCACCTGTAACCTGGGCAGAAGCCTCAAACATCCTTCTCATGGAGTGACTTTAGCTCCTCACTGTTTCTGGGAGGTAGATTTTTTTCCTGACAATTACGGTACAGTGTTTTCTTGTTGTGCTGAAAGGACTCGAACCAAGAATGTGGTCTCAAACACTGTTTGCCCAGAGCATCTCCTTGACCTGGTCTCCCTGCACCTGGATCCAGCCAAGTCACAAAAACTAAGCTATCAACACCAGTTCAAAGGAGCATTTTTTTCTTTTTCTCCCACTTCATGGCTGAATAGGTATCTGGCTGAGGGCAGGGGGACAAGTCAGCATTGCTGTCTTTAGAGGGCAAAATATTAGATAATTGATGTCATTGAAGCTTTTAATACTATGTTTAAATAAGAATGTGGGCTACTTTTGTGGCCTTCCAAAAGGCAATTTACAGGCAGACTATCAGAATTCATTCTGTCCAAGATCAGTTCCCATCCCCAGGGAGTGTCCGGTATTCATCTTCTAATAGGTAAACTTCAAGAAAAAGCTTTCACACTTTGTCCCACCCTGCCCTTCACTCTGGGTGGAGCATCCTACAAGTATTTCTAAAGCTCTATTTATATAAGCTCATTTACATCCCTCCTGAAAACACTGCTTTGTTGAGATGTTGCTAAACAACCTTCCTTGTTTGTCTTTATCAGTCCACATCCTCTGATTTTATAATCATATTTCATGCAGCACCTAGAACAATAGGCTGCTGGTGTGTGGTTGCAACTGCTTAAATGATGAAGTAAGTAATAAATAACAATGAAACAATAACAACAGTGCAAGAACAGAACACCAGAGGAAGTCTGCTTGTTCCTGCAATAAGTATCATGGTGGGACACAGTTCCTCAAACAATAATGTAATTTACTGACTATATTTTTTTTCTGGATCTTAAGGGACTTTCACATGAATTGATCTCATATGTGGCAGAATTGCTACTGCAACTCTGAAAAAAAAAAAAAAGGAAAAAAAGGAAAAAAAAAAGTTTTTTGAAAATATAAAACATACTTTATGAGTTTATAAAATATAGTACCCAATCCAAAACTTGAAGTTTCCAAAATTAAAAAGCATAGTTTAAATTTTTTTTAAATCTGTAAAAGTTTTAAAAATATCATTTTCTCACTAAGAAAATATTCTTACTATAAAGAATATTTTTAACTCTATACAGGGTAAGATCCTTTTAGCCAAGGGCCCACTTTCAGTGTCCACTGAGGAATCTTGGGCATTTTCAGGAAGCAGAGAATGATGGCTTAAAATTGCTGAATTAGTATCCCTATGCAGTAGCCTACTTTACTTTGTTTAACCCTTAACACTCTGTTTCCTTACTTTTCCATTTGTTAATTCTGTTTAAAGACTTAATTTCTCTGCACCATCTTTTTTTCGGGGGGAGGGAAGAACTTTTGGTCTTATCAAGGACAGAAATCACGCATCACATTTTTGGATGGGTGTCTAAGGAAAGTATAAGAGGGAAAACATTGTTTAGTGCTCTCTCAGCTGTCACATTTAAGATACAGAAGCTTCCTGAGCCTACTTTAACTGGATTTTTTATTCTTCTATGAACTTGCTACACTCTACCTGCAACCTGCATAAACTTTGGCATTCATTGCCCCAGGTGAGCAGCTGATCTTGAAATTTGGAAAATCTCAGCAGACGAAGCTGAGTTTATAAGGGTGGGTTGGATTGATGCACATCCAAGTCTTACTCCATTAGGGAATCAGGATGCTTGTGGAGGTCACACCCAAATCTGGGAACTGGCAAGCAATCACAGGTCCAGGAATATCAGGAGGCCCAAAGAGCCTGAGGAGCATGTGGGTGTGCCCAGCGAGAAAGGGGAATGTGAAGAACACAAACAAGGCACTAAATTCACATGTGTTATCAGTGATGCCAGATAGGCATTAATACAAAAGTGGAAACTATTGTTATAAATTACACACTGAGACATCAGTGGGAAGGGTGCATTAAAAAGATTTGAGGTTTAAAAAGCAGAATGAAACCCTTTAAATTGTCTTAGGTAAAAATACTTTCTGATGCACTGAACTCCTATTAAAGGTCTTTTACTATCTATTCCATAAGACATGTTAGTGAGGTTTTGAGACTCTTGTTATGGATTAATTTTCCCACCTCTATTACCTGGAAAACAGAGCAGATAGACCAATAATAAAGTTAACCTGCACCACCAGATTGGGAGACCTTTTAAGATGAGTGTTAAACAAAGTGATCTGAAAACTCTACAGAAATCTAGTGCAAGGTTAGGCACAGTTGGCAAGAGATAGAAGAAGTCAATTAAAAATGTCAGAAATTGATACGGTGAATGAAAAATAGGTGACACTTCCCAACTTGCTCTATCTGTGAAGGTTTGCAAGAAAGAGAATGTATTAAAAATAGGGCTGAGAAAAGGAAGAATGAGGGGGAAAAAAACAGTGTTAGGAAATGGTCCTATATAGAAGTCTGTTTTGCTGGTGTGCCTCTGAGAACTGTAAAGATGACTGAATCAACTCAACAATACTCCTCTGGTTTTACAAAAACCAGCAAAATTTTGTTTGCATTTTTTTATCTCAAGACTCCCATTGTGCTGCTTCTTGGTGGAAGTCCTAGAAAGTTATGAGCATTCAATTTGCACTAGCTTTTACACTGTCAGAAAATCTAAGCAGAGGTTAAATAAATTAATTTAAACTTTTCAAATATAGGTTTATTTTGTATGATAAAGAGCCTGTCATTGACATCTGTGACTTCTATTAAGTCTGGCTGCATAGAAAAACATGTCCTCAAACAGTTTAAAAGCAAATCTTTCTGATAAATGCAGCTGACAAAGCTCACACTCAGTAAAATTAAATGTTACTGGAAATAAGTAGCTATCAGTCAAAACTAGATTCAACATTTAAACATAAGCAAGGCAGTGCTCCCTGACTAGTATGATTTTCTTTTTCTACATGATGAATGTCTGCAACAAGTAAAGCACTCCCCTTTTGTAAGTGTTTGTCTGGGCTTTTTGTGCAAAATTTTTTCCCCTCCAAAATCACCTCTGTCACACAACTGCTCCTTTAGAAAGCTCTGTGGGCTGGTGGGACGTGGCTTGGACTGGGAAGCAGAAGAGGCTGAGCATTTCACTACCCGTGCCCTAGAAACTTTCTAGAATTGAATAGGATAGCATCAAAGTATAATAAACCCCATTCAAAAAAGTACAGCTTAAAGATGAAAATGAAAAGCATTGATCTAGATGAGAAAAAGGTAAGGAGGAAATTTGGTAAGCTCATTGTCATGCAGATGTTTTAACAGAACATCATTATCTAGGGAGATATCTAAGGGTTGCAATTTTTCCACACGTCTTTTTTCAGTGCAGTGTGCATGTTTGTACATTCAAATAAGTTTTAGGTGTAGGAAG
Source organism: Sialia sialis (assembly GCA_009812075.1). Classification (NCBI taxonomy): domain Eukaryota; kingdom Metazoa; phylum Chordata; class Aves; order Passeriformes; family Turdidae; genus Sialia; species Sialia sialis. The sequence goes on along the minus strand of VRYO01001269.1, from coordinate 21,812,497 downwards.
GAATTTATCTCCAGACTATAAGTGAGCATCAAATATGCTTTCCATGCTCTAGAAGTAGTCCAGAGAGAAGGTTCATATGGATTCTTCTTCCCCATACATTCATCAACAATAAAGCATCTGACTGCTCTTCACTAAAAATCAAATAAACTCTTCTTCACATACCTTTGGTCTCTAGACAAACTGTTACAGAATTTAAAGCAAATAATGTTGGAAAGGCACAAAAATATCTTGTCCTGTATCTTTTTAAGTTAACAACTTTAGCTTGGTCCTGTTCATATAGAAACTTTCTGCATTCAGACCTTTCTATGTGTATAAATGAACAGATGCAAGACAATTCTCAGATACAAGGAAGTGGTTGTCATTCAAGCTATTTTTTCTAATGTTTTACAGTCCAGATATGTATGGACTATTAATATTAAAAATGTTTGCATAACTGTAATTATGCAAGTTTGTAAAAGTATTTTAGAATAGAAAAAGCTAGCTGTGAGCCATGCCTATTGCTGAAGAAAATTTTGTGATCCGTAAAAGGTGTCAAGTGTGCAGTCCTGAGCTCACATCAAATATTCTTTGATAGGGCCAGAGTTAAACAGGGTGGACATTACTGTAAGAAGGAACTATAGAAAGAAAGCTCATATTGAAATCTTTCCTGTGAATAAAAGAACATTTATTTGCAGATTCAGATATGAAATATGTTATGCAATCTGTGCAAACATGTTCTGCATTACAACTGGTGGCTAGACTTCAGTGTTAAATTAACAAAGATATAAGGAAAAACAATGTCTTCTGTGTTACCTCATCTTCAGCACACCAGGATTACACGTCTTCTAGCTCTCTCCTTTTAAATATGGTCTGCAGTGTTTGTAGCACTTGATATATTCAGAGTAGTTTTACGAGCATGATGATGCTCCCGGAGTAGAGCAAACATACTCACACAAGTCTGCTTTCCTGGCATTTTTCATCTGTATGATTTTTACGGTGAGCAAGTTGCATGGAGATGGTTCTGTCTGTTGAACAGCACGCAAAATGCATGGGATGAGAATGCAAAAAGGAAGAACAGAAGTATAGTCAGAGATAGAATAGAGTTAACAGTCTCAGTTCAAACCAATAAAAACATCTCTAAATGTTGCTCCTTGTGCATTGACTTCTTCCCAGAAGGTTTGTAGCCAGCTGTGACCACAGACCAGGCCTCTGACATCCTTCATTTTCCATTCTGAGGACACTTGTGGTAACCTTCAGCTTGAGGTATCTGACTCTTACAACCCCATCTCACAGAAAGGTGTGATAGAGAACCCTGCTGTGTTATTAATACAGCTGACACACATCTTGGTCTGAGAAAATTCACAGGATGTCACATATATATCCATTATATTTCACAACAAACAGCAAACAATCTAGCAGGGCAGGAATTAGTAACGATATTGTGGTGCAATGATGCTGCTCATCAGTTGATTTATAGCTATATAATTGCATTCTTACGTCTGATATAGAGCAGTGCTGGCTTTTAAAAAATGAGGATCTGGTAAGGACCTTCCAGAGATCTATCCCAAGCTTCTCAGGAGGAGTGAGTGAAAGGCACAACTCTGTAATTACATACTTCTCTGTGAATAATTCAGCTCACTCAATCTTCCTTTAAGCAAAACTCTCAGGAATATATCAAAGGAAATATGTACAGCTTTCCAATATATAAAGGGGGCTTATAAATAAGAGGGAGAGAGTGACTTTTTGCACAGCTTGTTATATGATGAGAGGGAATGGTTTAAACTAACAAAGAAGATATTTAAATCAGATATTAGAAAGAAAGTCTTTACTCAGAGAGTGCTGAGGCACTGGAACACATTGCCCAGAGGAGTTGTGGATGCCCCATCCCTGGAAGTGTCCAAGGCCAGGCTGGATGGGGCCTTGAGCAGCCTGGGATAATGGGTGATATCCCTGCCCCTGGGGATGGGGTTGGAGCTAGATGATTTTTAAGGTTCCTTCCAACTCAAGCTTTTTAGGGTTTTTGGGAAACCACCTAACCACCAAAAGTGGTTACCAAAAGTCATTTAACAAACCTGTGAGGAAACAGCTTTGATTTTGTCATCCTCTCATCTTAAGCAAGGATCAGACAAATGTGGTATGTAATATATTTGGGCTGAACTTGAGGTACTTTTTTCCTTAGATTATTATCCTTCTTAAAGGAATAAAAGGAGGGAAAATTGCACACTTTATTGCTCTAAATTGCAAAAAAACCCAAGCCAAGCCAAAACAAACAAAAAAACAAACAAACAAAAAAAATCCAAACAGCAAAATCCAAACAACAAAAATTCACCAAAAATGCCACAACAACAGATAAAAACAACCCCAAAAAAGCTCCAACAAAACCACACCAAAAACCAAGAGGAAAGAGCAAAACTGAGTAGTGATGCAACAAACATATATAAGTTCATGCACACTACCTACAGAGCAGGGCGTACCACTGCAACAAATACAGAGATCAGCATAAAACAATGCATCACCATTCATTCCCTTATGCCCCAAATCTGCCACCATTTTTAAGAGAGATATATTTAACATCTCACATAATATTAATTTCCTCTTTTCCCCTGTGCATTCATTGACATTGGTGATAACTCTTTATTTTTCCTCTGCGTATTGTTTTGCCTAGCCCAGTTGAGTGGAAGCAAAAAGGTGTCTTTTTTGTTACTAATTGCGAATTTTCAAAATAGTAAATTACTACATCATTGTGTTTGAAGGCCAAAACACAAAGTAGTCACAAAGCCCAGTCAGAAAGAAACTCTGCTTTGCTCTCAGCCCAGGTGCTCATGATAATTCTCAGAGCTGAGGATACAAGAGGTGAACCATCCCCTCCTAGAGCAGGTCCCCTCTGCCCCTGATGCTCAGCTCTTTGCAGAGCCTCCTCTTGCCCTTTCTTACCTGGCTCTTGCTGTAGAGCAGCCCCATGGTGGTCCTTTCCCCGTGTGAGCCAGGTGTACAGGTGGTGGTGGATGTGTCCGAGGAGTCGCAGGCAGGCAGCTCACAGTGCTTTAAGCAGCCAGGAGCCTCAGGCAGGTGTGTGAGCGCCTGACTCAGCGCAGCCTCACCCGCCACCACCACTTTGAGCAATCCCCAGCTCCTCCTCCTCTTCCTCCTCCTCTCTGCCCCGGAGCTGAGCTGCACACCTGCGCACCTGGCTCTGGCACTGCACAAAGATGGTCTCTGCACTGGTAGTTAGAGGGGAATGAAGGCTGAAAATTCATCTTCCCTTCCAGGTTAGAGGTACTGAACAGTTCTTTTACACTTTTAAGCATCCTCATCACTTTTTGAGGAGGCCACAATGCTCCTGCCCACAGTCCCTTGTGGGGCGGTGATTGGCAGCATCCAGGGACCATCTGCTTCCCATGACTTCTTTGGCCAAGGACATCCAAACAGACCAATGTGCATACAAAAACCTTTTTATAGCTTTCATTGCTTTTAGGAATTCTGTATTCTTTGCTTAAAGACACTTCTGAAAGAAATTTTGTCATCCCCATCTCACCTTCCATTTTGCTCTATTCAGGCAGTAAATTGTCTTTCAGCCAAACAGAGGAAAGGAAAGTGACAAATACTGCATGAAACAATTTCCAAGTCATCTGTGAACCTGTAAAAGAGTTTCCCTTGCAAAGAAAAAGCTTTAAAAGGTCACTCACTTTCTCAAAAGTTTTGTTACTTTGTGCATCTGAATTAAGATGCTTCAGTCAAAGACCTCTAAGAGGATATATTTGGGAGAGTGAAATTAATGTTGAAATCAATGTCATTACTCCTCATGTTCTTACAAATTCTTTATGTCTTTGCATTTATAAGACTTCATTGCACAGGACACTACAGAGCATGGGACGTGGTCCCTGCCCCATTGAGGGAGTGCACCAAATTAGTACACAAGAAGTAAAAAAAAAAGGGGGTTGATTTTGTATTTTTAAAATCATCCTTGTTATTATAAAAATTAGCAGCTAAATCCATTTCAAAATAAACTCATTTCACTTTGCAATGAATTGAGAAACAGTACATTAAGGTGACTTCAATGGCATGATATAATTTCATTTTCTAAAATACTTGGCAGTTTAAGACATTCTATCCTAAGAACAAACGTCACCCAGACAAATTTTGAACACATTACAGATGGGAAATTGACAGATCACAAGAAGCAGCGTTCGAAGGTAACCCAAAAGGAAAATATTTCTAGACAGATGGCAAAAACTCAGTTACAAACCTGCATGGTTTTCCTGTGATCTTGAATACCTTGAAATTTAAAGTTATATATATATATATATATATATATATATATATATATATATCTCAAACAATATTGGTACTCTGTTGGTACTCTGTTTCAAAAAGCCGGTATTGAAACACTTCATGGGGAAACTGAAGAGTTTGAGAGTAGTAGGAACTCTGAGTGAGGGAAAGGCAGGTTTCATGTCAGCCAGCAGAACACAAAGAAAAGCAGCATTAATCAGTCTCAGGCTGCATATTGCACTTACCTGGCTTTTTTCCATCCTTTTCTTGAGCAACTTTCCCCTGTAAAATAGACTGAAACATCCTCCATCCTACTCTGTTTCACTTCCTGCAAAAAGGCCTAGGAAAGCACGACAGCAAACCCAAAGGTATCTCTAAAAAGGACCCAGAAGTATCCCATGAACTAGTTATTCTCATGTATTGAAGCAGAACCACAATCACAGCTGCCTCACACATGGAGGGACAATAATCTAGATTTAAACATACAATATTGTACCTGAAAATAGGATTACACCATGCTCCTTCAAGAATTTCAGGTGTATGAACACAATGAACATGCTCATAAGTGAGAAACATTGCCCATTCCTTCTCCTCCTCCACCCAAACTGCTCTTCCATGCCCCATTAGCTGGTTATATTTTTAGGAAAAAAATCAAATAATCCTTTTCTACCATCCATTATCTAGAGCTTCATTCCATACATAAAAATTTGTCACTTCTGATGATAGTCAAGACTATCCTGATCTCAACGCTAACTCTGCCCTAGTGACTGTCTGAATATCCTCACAACAGTGGGGGTCTTTTATTTAAAAAAGGAAGATGATCCAGAACATTTTCTGAGCTCCTGTGACTAATCTCTTCATGAATCACAGCTCCACAGTACAAGGTTGATGTTGTGATCTGCCTGTTGGAGAGTTGTGAGAGGGGTCTTTGGCAACTACTGTCCCCCAGAAGACCTCTAGGATTTTTGATATTGATAAACAAGTACCTCAGAACAATCCCTGCAAAAGCCATTTGCCTGTAGGTGTTGAACAGGTGTGAAAGGTGTCTCTGGAAGGGATCCCAAAAGGGTCTCTTGCTTTGCCCTATTCTGTGCAAACAGCTAGCAGCCACTTCCCATCTTATGAAACCTGGAGAAATCACAGGGTCATCCTTCAGGAACAGTGAGTGATACAGGACAGCCAGCAGAAACTCCAAGAGTAAAGTGAAGGAAAGTTGGGCAACAAGTCTACTACTTCGACTCAATGTAAGTAGTTCTGGGAACAGCAGCTCAGAGAGGACATGTTTGATCTCCTGAAACAATGATCTAGTTCAGGGGTAATTTTTTATTGATGGTGAAAACTGTATAAATTTTAACAACACTGATACTAACTTCAGAAACATAAAGACTTATGAAGACAGATAAATAAAAATCTCATAGTGGACAGACAATCAAATCAGGGATGACAACCTTCAATAATTAAATAAGCAAATCAGTACAATGGATTAGTTATTTACGAAAAAAATTCCAGTTCAAGCAAATGTTGATCTGCCACAAAGAAAACAAACCATATAAATACCACTTTGATACAAATTTTAATGTGCCACATAATTCATTATCTTCCACAATATTATAATAATTTATATTGAATACATATAACAGTTAGTAAAGTAACTTGATAACAAAACTAAAAATAAATTTGCTGCTTTGAAGTTTGTTTTTGGATAAAACTACGGGTAAATTCCAATCTGTTTGTCTGAATAGCCATGTAAACAGGGTAGAGTCCAGAATGTTCTTAGGACGATGTGATTTCCACTGCAAGTATCACTGATAAGAATCAAACACCTTGACCTCACCAAACCATAGACAGCCCAAGAAACATCACATGACAGGCTGAAGATCATGTGTGCAATTAATAATTCCGCTGCTTCCTCCGTGCCACTGCCAAGCGTAAAGCCTGAATAATCAACTTCTCATTGTTCAGGACATTGTAATCAGTCAGTTTCACCAGTTTGTCAAAATTCTCTTCACTGAAACACACCTCTCTTGTTGTAAATGGGGAGAGGATGCTGGAGACATCAACTTTGCCTTCAGCCATCTCTTCAGGACTCCTTTCCACACCTAAGGGGACAAACCACAGGGAGATGCACCAATAAGGTTTTATTGCAGTATGTGGCTCCTATCAGTATTTACATAGTTACAGGTAGAAAAGGGAGACTTGGAAGGAAAGATATAATTTGCCAGAGGCAAGTAAAAGTATTGTGCTAGTAGCACTGTATTCTTCAGCATCTGGATCAAGCCTCTATCCAAATAGGATTTTACATCATTTGACATTTACATCACACAAACAGCCTGAAGGTAGAATATTAGCAGCAGCAATTCTTGACACTGCTGAGACAACATAGTCTTTTTTTACCCAAACTAGAAAGACACAAGCAAACAGGAAACCAGATACTCTTGTATTAGATAAAATAATAGCCACCTGATAGTTCAGGAGAAATTATTGCACTCAGACAGAGGACATCATTCAATTAAAAACAAAGACCTCTGTCCACTCAAGCCTTAGTCTGGGAGATTACTTTTAAAAATGTGAAAATAACTTGAATGAAGGAGCTTCACACCAAAAGCAGCAGAATGTTTTTCCTCATCTTTGTTTGTAAGCACCAGTGAATGACAAGTCCATGTCTGTAGAGTAAAACACCTTGTGTTGAGATCCTATGCCTCACGGTATACAAGCATTGAAATCTTTGCTTTCATTTGTCTCTAGTAGTTCTTGTGAAATAAGTTCCTGTATTTATCTCAAGTGCTTAAGAAAGATTCTGGAATTCATATAGTTCGGACATTCTCACACAGACCACTTATTTTTATCAGTAATGACACCCATGCTGGCATTGGAAAGGTCAGAGATGGCAGTGAAACATTAGATATGAAATGGAAAGAATTCACTAATAAAACTGCTTTCTATTAAAATTGTTACCACAAATGACTCACCAGGAGCTTTATATTTCTTGAAGGTGTCATTTACTAGGGGGAAAAAAAGCACTGTTGGAGCTTTTGGACTGTCAGCTTCTTCAAACACATAGCACTCCTTCAAGTTTTCCCGGTCTTCCTCACTTATCTCAATTTTGGGAAATGGAATTTCTTGCTCTGAGAAGTACTTTGCAATCTGATCCAGAGGCTGAATGAATGCAAAAAGATATATAGAAAGTTATTACAAACAGTCAAAACTGATCCAGAGACCTGGATATTTCAAACTGCAGCAGCTAACAGGATATTCTAAGGTTTGAATCTTCCTTTGGCAAGATATTAAATTTCAGATGGAAGCAACCATAACCACACCAGACATTGTAGCTTATCTTATTTTCCACATTGCTTTAGGGAAAACAAGGAAACAGTCTCTTTCTCTGAACTTGAACATTAATCCAAAAGCCACAGGTCTAATTTTATAATTCCATTGAAATAGGTTCAGAAGAGGAAGGAAAAGAAACTGCAAGAATGGAGAAAGAACACATCAGTCCAGATTACTCTGCAGCATTGTCTTGAATTCTTAATGATTTACCACTTTCCCAATCGTTCTGTCCTCTGCATAATTGGTGTGGCTTGATAATGACTCCCTATAAACAAATACACTTATCAACATATCTTATGACCTCATTAAAAAAACTTTAACACCTATATTTACTATAAACCTATGTTTATTTTTATATTATTATCATTATATATGCAACACTAATTATTTTTAATTATTAATCAATCTGGTATTAGCCACTCAGTTTCCCCAAGACTGGTATGAGATATAAAAGCCAAGACACACGTTTTCTCATTTAGTCTGTTAAAATATTGTCAGGAATTTCCATTGCCTTGGTAATTTGTTCAGTACAAGGATAATGAAAATCAGCAGCAGAATTTCAGAACAATCCATCAATTTATAATATAATCCAGAATATAATCCATCAGTTTTTCAAAACTCTTGGATTCACCACAGTGAAGACTTAATGACTTTGAAATGCCTATATCCATCATCGTCTTCTAATAGCCTTCTTAGTTACTGAGAAATAAATTACAGTAATTTCACACTGATAAGCCGCACCTATTTCACTGAAGAATCAAG
>VRYO01001269.1:21764080-21803157 GCA_009812075.1 Sialia sialis | reverse complement strand
AGAAGTGCGGCTTATAACCAGGTGCAGCTTATGAGTGTGAAATTACTGTACTTAATGATCTAAATAATAAATTAGGTACTAATAAGCCAATTCTCATTCCAGTACTGAAAAGTTAGGTGGTTTACCTGGCAAGTGCTAGAGACCAAAAGACCATGAAGGAAAAAGATCTCAGATAACATGGCTTTTCTTACCAGTGTTTGGGACCCTCCACTGTAATTCAAATGCAGGATGACATCGACCTCCCTCTTTGACCTCAGAAGTGGTGGGTAGCTGGTATTAATGAAAAAGCCAGTATCGACCAGGGAGAGCTCATTGTCTGCTGTTTCCATCAGTTTATTTGGGAGGGAGTCTATCACTGTGTCTGAAATACAATTATTTCTGATTACAACAAACAAAACACAGATTGATTTCTCCTCTGAAGGAACAATCAAGAGTTTTGCTCTCACTCTAGCTGCACTTATTTACAGTACATGCTGCTACTTTTTCCTTCCCTCCTTCCTAGGCACCACAAGTTGCTTTAGCCCTAGAGGGGAGATCTCTCCTGCTACCTTAGGCTGAGCTCACTTTATCCACAGGAACACAATCCCCAGACAACCAGACAGAATTTCACCCTTCAACATCCCCAACCAAAAATTGAAATGCTATTCAAATCCAGCTTTCATGTTTTCCATTTGTAAAGGGAGAAGTGGCATTTCAGAAGTCAGTCTCGTCTCTCCCTCTTTATTGGAAATCCTAAGTGAATTGCAAAACCTAAACCATCTTAGAACATTACTGAAAAACATGCTGGTTTACTGTGCCTTTCCAGGTAGAAAACCCCTCACTCTCCAGGTACTTATTATGCAGCTGGAAGCCTCTGATGAAATTGGGATACTGTGCAATGGTTGGACGCCCTGTTAAGACATCTCGGAGAGTAGAGGAGAGGACACCCGAGGGGGTGAATAGACACGTGTCTACTTCATAGGGATTCACAGACAGAAAGGGCTCTTCTGCTGCAAGATGGAAAGAAAAAATTTTATATTTAGGATAGTTTTATGAAATTATCATTATTTTTTAAAATTGAGTGACTAATAACAACAGGTATCATCATCCCCCACTCCAAAGGTAGATCAAACATAGTTATAAGCCCTTAAGGTCTATGCCAAATAAAATTCAGCATCAGACAGTGAATTAAATGACCAGCTACCTGCAGGCTGCCAGGCAGTAAGCACCACCTTCCACTCTAAGCTTCCTCAAATGATGCCCACCTCTACTGTAGCATGTGGAGGGAAGAGAGCAGTCCCAAAATGTACAGGAGGCCTGTCAATAGGACACTTTCAGAATGCATGTCAGTGTCACCCAGCAGCAACTAAGTTAGGAGACAGGTCACTATAGGTTCATATCCTAATTGAACAGTCTTAGGATGTGTTTTTCATACAACTTTTATATGTCTGATGGAGACTGGTTTTGTATCTGTATAACCTTCAGAAAAAGGTAAAAAGCTTTGTAAAAGCTTTTCCAAAGAAGCACAATTTAGTTTTAAATCAGGCAAAAAAAAATTGACATATCTGCTTTTCTTTCCTCCTCTTTTAATCTGACAGCATTTCTTCATGCATTAGTAATCTTCACAGAACATAAGCAATATATTCCAGTGGTGCAAAAAAAAAATTAAAATCTTACCAATATCTTTTACTCTGTCTCTGGTCCATCTGCACCAGAAATCTTCTGAATCAGCAGCTAAATTCCAGACATACATCGCATCTATGGAAAATATGCTACTCCACATTCCTGTAACATGAAAGAGGAATAGAAGCTGATTGATGGAGTGGCCTCAGAAGAATCTTAATTGATACATACCTTCAGTTCTTCCCATTGGATACTTCCTTTCTGTCTATATGGATACCTTTTTGGGCATCCTTTCTAAGTATGTCCTTGCTAATGTAAGCTCACATCTGCTCAACCTATCTGCTGGTGTCTTCCCAGTGCTGTCCACCACAGACCATATGCTTGCCCATACCAGCTGTCTCTCCAGCAGACCACCTTTCCCCAAGGCAATAGTCACCTTGCATATAGCAGATCCGAGTCTCTGAGAGCTTCTTCACCATCCTTCCCATAAAGAATTGGCTTCCAAAATGTTCTGTGCGAATAGATGCTCCGTATTTCAGCAGACCAACTTCATAAGGAGTGAACTCCAGCCACTCTATGGCAACATCAAAAAAAGCAGTAACATGTTAGATAATACTAAACAGAAGAGTTCCAGGAAGCAGACAGTGAGAAAGACACTGGTTAGTTCACAGCAGCCATTCACCAGCCATGGCTGTGTCTGTATTGCCAGCAGTGCTGATGCCATCAGGTCCTTCCACACCATGGCAGAGCAGTCCCAGGCTGAGATACAGCAGTCTCCAGAAAAATGCCCTGGTCTGCATGAAACCACAAGCATTCCCTTGACAGAGTTAATCTTACCCCAAAGTATGTGTTGCTCATGCATAACTCGTATCCTTTAGTGCTCTAGTGTCAGAGAGCTTAGCATTCACTTGGTGTCATGTACTTAGCTGCTCATGTTAAACAAATACTGTGAAAATTAATAGTAGAGGAAATTGTGATTTTCCTGACATTGGAACATTCAAAGTATTTTCTTTAACTGTTCAAAATAAGACCATGGGGAGTCATTTTAATAATTTGTTTCATTACAAGGTTTTTGTGACAGGATAAACTGTGATTTTGACATCCTCTCTGTTATAACTGTGTTTCTATTTTTAGCAAAATAAAGAACAAAAATTCTAAATACTAAACATATTTGGATTTTTTTGCTTTGTTTTGGTCACAATTACCTGAAAATTTAATTACTTATTTGGGGTTTTATTTGCAATTAGAATGAAAGGACTGTTGTATAAATAAAGCAGATTATATCCATATCATCTTGGTTTAGACCATTCAAATTATAAATTTGTTAAGAAATCTAAATCACAACCATTACCTCTGAAAGCCTGGGCACTGTAGTTGGACTTGAGGTTGATGGCCACATAGATGGGTAGTGGGTTCTGGCCATTTTCCACTGCCTGCCGTTGGTCTGAGAGTCTATGCTCATCTTTCTGGTTTTGATTAAAAAGGATTAATGGAATGAGGTGAAAAACAACTTGCACTTCAACTAATACCATGTGAATTGTCAACCTTATCCAAGTTCTCCTTTCCATTCCCAGGTAACTGAATTGCTCTGAAATAACTGCCATGGGATATTCCAAACTTGGCAAATATACCATAAGAAGCAGCTGTATCCTATAGGGGCTCTTAGATTTTGAGATATCCAGAGAAGTTAATTGTAGATTCAGCAAGAAAAAAAAAAAAACAGTTCTAGGAAAAATCATGCAGCTAAGTGAAAGATCAAGTTCTTTCCTTGACTGAGTCTTAGTAAAGAATTGATTGTATTTTAAGGTATTTTGCAAATACATGCCTATTCAAGAATATATTCTATTGCACATAACACCTTAAAACTTCATTGTATAAGCTTAAATTAGAAGGAAACTGCTTAAGATATGCTATTTTTAAATTAACAAATTTTCTTAAAACTTGACATCATATTTAGAAAATGGTCTTTCTCACCATGCGAACCTTTTCCATATGCAGTCTATAACGTGGACATGTTATAAATGCATATCTTCATTTATGCTAGAGAAGCAAATTATTTCAAACTTTTAAATGCTTCTTCTAGTCAGAATATTTTATGTTCAAAATGATTCCTTTACAATTCAAAGTATTTTTTCTCAGGATACTTCTTTCTTTAAGAAGAAAGAACACCTTCGACTGGTATGACATGGCTCCTTCAGTTCAAGGTCAACCTCTCTTTATAACTAGAGCAGTGTTTTAATCATGGATTTGAATATATAATATTTAATCAACTGCTAAACTAATTATTTGCATTAGTAATACTGAATGGCAGCCCAGGATTTATTTCCTTCTCCGCTAGTTATAGAAGCTCAGCAACTATGTGGAAGAAAGGACCAATACCTTATCATGTAGCATGGATTCAATGACAAGACCCCAAAGGTCTATGAAGGAAGTGTTATGTCCTTCTTTAGACCTCTCCATCAGGTCATTATAATAGTACTTCAGACAATCCAAAGAAAAACAGCAGATCTTGGATTTGGTTACTTGCTTGCGAGCTTCCTTGATTGCATCCTCCAGGTATTTTTGTGACCAGTTAGCATCTTCATACAAGTTTGCCATGGTCCTGAAGAAATATTAGTAGAAAATAATGAAAGAGGAGTAAGGCTGAGGTTTGCCTTCAGAAAACATGTGTGCAACTTGTTTGCCTATTTCTTAATTCTTATGGGGTTCACAACTTAAAAGCAAACACACATAAAACACTCTCAGGAGCAAAACAAATCCTCCAAGATTTCCTGGTTTGAATGTGATAAAATGGGCTTTAAAACTATCTTGAAATTCATGGGAGAAAAGAAACCAATACCCAAGGCTATTAAATTGAAAATCTCCACAAGTATTCATCAATCTATTTCTTGGAAGTTGGGGAGTATTCTAGGGAGCAGTCACTACTACTCTGCTCTAGTCCTGCATTTGTTCCTCTGTATCTGCTAACAGCTTGTGACACCAAGAAAACAGGGCAGTTTTGGGCACGTCCTCATATGACCATTCTTACTTGTCACCTTGAAATTATAACACTGACAGGTACATTCAGATCTCTACATACATACAGAGAAGCAAAAGGAAAACCTACCATTGAAGTATGGACTTACATAACACATAACTCTGTGGAAAAAAAATTCTCCACTTCCAAAGGGGTGCAGAGGAGTGGGGGTACCTCAAACCTACTTGATTAAATACTTCAGTTACTTTATGTATGATATCATCTGCTCTGTGGCCACTGGGAGAAGACATCCACAACAAGTCACATATCTGCAGTCTTAACACCATTTGTTGGACTTTCTGTAACAATATTAATTTCTGTAGCCCCAAATACATCTTTTACCAGAGGGAGATGCACTGTAAATCCAAAATGGAAGTGAGAATAACCAGCAAATGGCAGGCATAAATTCTTCTTCCCATCTTTCTTCAATTTCCAGTCTAAAGACAAATTCATTGCATTTAGTCTAAGGTATAACTGATAAAATATTAAAAGGGAATAAAGCATTTAGATGAAGATATCAGGCATAGACTGAGTCAGTGTGGTGACAAAAGCAGCTGATGAGTGTGGTAATTTATCTCTTAGTCAGTACGTTTTGCTCCTTTGCTCCAGGTGGACAGAGAGTAGATTGTGGGGAGAATGGAAATGCTTTTGCTTTGCTAAGGGCCATGTAAGCCAATGGAGTTGTACAGAATCAACAGCACAGAGAACACGTGAACCTTGCTCAGGTCATCCTCACCATGTGGTGCCCGATAAACCCCCAATGTAGGAGATGCAGTCCAGCAGGTTGAGCTTCTGGAGGCCCAGCAGGCTGCCGTACATGGCCGTGAGCGAGCGCGTTCCTCCCCCGGTGGTTGTGATGGCCACCACTGGCACCTGCTCAACACAGCAAGGCAGAAGGAGCAGAAGCCATGCAGGGATTAGACACAAACAGCCCTTGCTGTGGAAATCAGGAAACAGCTTGCAGGCATGGGTACAAGCAGGGACGCTACTTGGCATGGAAAGGATGTGATTGTTTGCCACCCTGATTGCTGCAAGGAGGAAGGTTCGTGTCTCACCTGCTCAGATGGGCTGCAAAGCTGTTTACCTAACAAACAACTGGAAATGAACCTCATCACCCTGGAATTTTTCTCAAAGTGTATTATTAGAAGCCGTCATAGAAAACACAGGATTTACCACACCGGAGCAGATTAGGGATCCGTGATTCTGCCTCTAACAATGGCCACAGAGGAACGCACAGAACCCTGTAATCAGCCAGACCACACAATAGCCAAGGCCTTCCTGGCCCCAGGCCACTAATTACTTTATGTCCTGAAGCACAGTCATTGATAGGGCTTCCCCCTTCATGATCCAAGTGTAATTGAAGAGACGGACTATTCTTCTCTTAATCTTTTCCTGATCTAGTATACTCTTTGCTTCCGTTAGCATCCTGAGTGTGGATACTCACACACCCCATGGAAAATGTCTATTTATAACTTTCAAGTATTAGCTTTTCATTTATTAAAGGATTCTGTGTTCCAAAGTCAATGAATAGAACATGAAGAAAATAATTCTCCTGCTCTATGGAAAAAAAACAAAAGCACAGAAAAGTGAGAAAATGGATGTTCTTCCTACCCCTAAACTCTGTAAGATCTTAAATCTAGGAAATTTTATAAAGTAAGAATGAGGACAATCTCTTAATATTAACTAAAGTCAAAATAAACTCCAAAAATTATATTCTGGGGTTTACATTTTCTAATCTGTTTTAAGTTAAAATTCTAATAATTTTTTTCCAGTTTGAATGTAAGCCAATTAATAAGGCAGAGGGGTTATTTTCCCTTATTTCTCAAGTTAAACACATGAACAGGAGAGCCAGAGTAATTAGATCTTTTCAGAAAACAGTTTTCTAAGTGTGAGGAAATTCTCAGACAGTTGTGTAAAAATGGTTAAAAATGTTCATTCCAGCTTTATTGAAAACTTTATTTCCTGTATTGTTCTCTGCTCTAAAATCTGAACTAATATTTTTGAATTATATTTTTCACAGCACTTTTTAACTGTCAGCTAAAGAGTGTTCTTACTGTTGGTATGTTTCTACTTTTCTGATTTTCAGCAACCCCATTAGGCATCAGCAGATGCAAAATTTATGAGTCAATTGGAGAGGCAGGAACAGGGTGTAGAGTGATACAGCTTAACTAACAATCAGCTATTTCATCTACAACTCAGCGATGCTGTGAGATCCACTCTTCCTTGCCAGACTGATGGTTTTATTCTATCCCTCATTTTTCTCAACAATACACCTACTTTGCTGCAGAAACCACTCCAAGAATTTTTTTCAGGTGTCTGAGTGAAAATTTTTGTTCTTTGCTCTCAAAATGCTTTACACAGGTGCCATGGCCACCACCTTGTCTCTGTGTTAAGGTGCTTTGTTTTGCAGGGAGCATCCTCCAGCTGTTCCATGTCTGCTCAATATAAATTTTGGTCCTGAGACCCATGAGCAAAACCCAGGATAAACAGGAATAGACTGTTTGAGGAACAGTTGAGAAATTTTAGGGTCTATAAAGACCTATCCTGTCTCCCCTGTTCTACCACATTAACAGGTCACTGCTTCTCTTGTCCATGGCTGGCCCACACCAGCAGGACTAATTAAGCTGGGCTTTTATTTGTTGTTTGAATTTTTGAGCCAGGCGCTGGTCTGCCAACACCAGTTGCTACCAGAGACTGAATTGGCTTGCCTCATGCTCTTTCAGATCCTCCTCCAAATTAAGAATCTTTTTCAGAGCAGCAGCAACGTATTTCTTCCTTTTCCGCAGGAAGTTCTGCTCCTCCATGCACAGGCTAAATCCCAGGCGCACATCCAGGTCTCTTGAGCTGGAACAGACAATGGGACAAATCAATGCACACATCAATTATAGCTGACTCTAGGATCTGTAGGGCAGGCAGTAAAAAAAAAATCATCTGTAAAACAAGTTATTTCTAAGTCTGCGTATTGATAAAGGAAAGAAGAAAAACAAAAAGAAAACATTTCTACTGCCAGCAAGAAGCTGAAGAGGAGTTTCCAAGATACTTTAGGTCTCTTGTGAACATGGAAAAAAAGACAAGACACACAAGTCAGGGAAAGATCGCCAAAAGGAGTAATTTCAGAAGTATTTTTTTCTGCATCCATTCCTGTTTATCACGATGCCATTCTGGAAAATGCGAAGGATGACATCATCACTTGTTCTCAGATTTTGAATGCACTATCAGCCTTTAAAGTGAGGACTCTAATGAGTTATGTGATGAAGCCTGAACTGCAGAGCAAGCATCATCCCTTGCTCCGCTTCTGTCTTGGGAAATCCAGCCCTTCACCTGCGTCCTGAACATATTCCTAGATAAGTATTTGCAAGCTTCATTCTGCAAATATACATATCCACATATGAAATCACATGGAATTTTGTCCCTTGAGAAGTGTGAAGCACAAGCAAAAAAAAAATCAGAAAAACAGTTGCTAACCCAATCAAAGTGCAGCTAATATTATGTGCCTACAGCAACATAAATGCACTTATTACTGAGAAGAACACTAAATATTGACCAAATCTTCTGGGTCACATCACCCTCTGGTGGCTGCAAACACAGTCCTGAAAATAATTTTCACCACTATTTCCCAAATATGAATGTTTCAAGGATTAATACTACTAACCACTCTTCTCCAGCATATTTGATTTATGACACAGGGTAATTTTGAAAAGAGAATAATGTCAAATGATTTAACTCGAAAAAACCCAAACAACTTTTTTAGCAGTAGATTAACATTTTTCCTTCTTTCTTTCTATATCTGTGTCTGTTAAATTTACATGTAAATACATTTTGTTAATGGCTGAGGTTGTACAGATAGCTCTCCATTTACACAAAGTTCTCGTGCTGTGAAAATCCACCTTGCTTTCCTTCTGCATGTGAGGGTGCCGTGAACCACAGGAAGTTTTCAGCTGCACCATAAAATGTCATTGTCTTCAATTTTACCTATGACTGTGGAATTCTATCCCTGCAAGTGGTTTGGCAGAGTGAAGCTGGTTAGGTCTCAGCTCCCATTCCACCCAGTGAAGCAGAAGGGGCAGAAGCCAGGCTACTCTGTGCTTGTTTTGTTGATTTTGCAAAGTTAAAGACCGGTAGAGGTTTTTTCAGTCATGGTGCAGATCTGACTATTGGCATGAATGGGAAATAAAATTAATATGTGAATAGTAGAGTTTTATTCATGTGTGAGAACCACAGGCATAAAGCAGATTATAGCAATTTCACAATTATAAGCCACACCTGATTATAAGCCGCACCTCCCGGTAGCCAGGTAGACCACGGGATTTGTCCGTAGATAAGCCGCACCTGAATATAAGCCACACTTTTTTTTTTTTAAAGCGAGGATCCATGTGTAACAAAGTAACAAATTAGTAACAGAATCCCTGCCAGCTAGGTTTGGTGTCAAGTGCTCAAGTTACAACAGTTTTCATAGACCAGCGAAGCCTTTAAAGGCAGCTCCAGGCACCCTCCTGGCCGGCTCTCACTTCTGGGTTGGCATTTCGCTGGGATTTGTCCATAGATAAGCCGCACCTGATGATCAGCCGCAGTACTGGGGTAGGCTGGATTCTTCAATGAAAAAGGTGCGGCTTATAATCGTGAAATTACTGTAATTTACTCTGAATGCAGGCTCACAGACTGATGCTGAACTGGACATTCCTGCAGCTGCAGCAGACTTGCACTTACCTCAGGCACCATGTGAGCACTACACTTAGCACTCACAGTGAGTGTTCAGCTCTGCACCTATCACAGAACAAGCCTACATAACTAGTTCACAGTAGTCCTGGATGACAGGACAAAAAGAGGCTATCTTACCATTTTCTCGCTGTCAAACACAAGTGAAATGAATTATCCTGGAAAATGAGAAAAATAATTACTACCACATTTTAAAACATTTATTTCCTTTGAGCTCAGGCAATGCTCAGACTAAGAGAGGTGGTTTTCAAATAATAAATCATATCGCTAAGGACATTATTTTTATACAATTAACCAAAACCTCACTCCCTGCCCTGGAATCAATTTTTTTCTTCTCTAATAAGCCTGTGTGTTTGGGGCAGTTACTGTGCCACAAGATTGCACATTTACACCACTTCCCAGTCTACTTCCCCACTTAGAAGGGGCAACAAGAATGAGAAAAGTTACCTTATTAAAATACAATTGAAAAAAAAACCACACAAAACCACACCCAATATCAGCTCATAATCTGGATGGGTCTTTTTTCAGTTCTTAGTAGTATTACCCCAGTATTTTACAAAAAGTGGTTTTGAATGGATGTGCATTTGGTAGTCATGTTCTGTTCCTTGAAACCACTTAATTCTAACAGTGGGATGCAGGTTTGCAAGAATTTTTGCATTATTAAAATTATTGTTAACACATACTTCCTTAAAAGTGAATATGGATACCTTAAGTTTTTTTAACATTTCTAATGAACAGCTGTACAATTTTATACAGTAATTTTGGTTACTTGGTAACTTTATTTTTAGCTGGACAATATTAAGCACATTTTAAAAGACATATTTCCAAAGGTTCACAGCACTCACCTCTTCCAGTATTATTTCCTTCTGCAGAGGGAGTGAATTCAGGGGGAAAGAGAGGACCCCAGATTTCTCTGTTTCATTTCCATCAGCCAGCTGAAAAAATGCAAAAAGCAATTTGGTATGAACACATGAAAGGTTTATCATCTCTGGAACTTCTCCACTAAGAAGGCTAATTCAGTTTACTGGTTCTATTAATCTCTTGTTCTAAGTTCATTTGTGTTAATAATAACAGACAGAAGAGAACATACCTCTTCTGGTAATAGGATATCCAGTCTTGTCTGGTCATTTATGATGCAGTGAAATATGATTATATGAAGGCTGGGGCCAGAGTCCAGCAAAATCTTCTGGCTTCCTTCATGTGATCCTTTCACTGTAAATGTAAGCTCTGGGTCTAAACAGAGAGGCAAGGAACAAGCAGAATTTTAACTATTACAAGCAAACACACATAACTAATAAAAAAACACAACCTGCAACTATTCTGCACACTTGTTGTTGGATTTTTCCTACACCACAAAGACTAAGTAGACTTTAGGTGGCCAAAACAGACTAAACTCATCTAAAATATCTTGGTGAATCTATAAAATAATCAATGTACAGAATTCACAGATTTTTAAAATACTATAGTTTGCTATTTGTTTGATGCTTTCCATGAATTTAATTAAGCCAAGATTTGTATTCAAAGGAGTGTAAGTTTAAAAACATTTTGGATTATTCATGTTGCATGGAAGTCATTTATTTGATGCCAGTCTGTTCTGGTTCATAGTATACATTTTATAATATTAAGACTAACAGCCAAATCATTCTATAAAACCAAACCTCAATCCAACTGCTTGACACGTGCCCTCATGTCACCAAAAGTGAAACAGCCTGAAGGCTGCGTTTCATGTAGAGAAAAACCTTTATGTTTACAGAGGGATCATATGCTGTTCTTTTCAAGATAATGGCCAAGAGACATATCATTTCAGATCACTAGCCTTTCCTCCCTGTGTTACATCTCAGTCTGAAACTTCCCATAATGCAACTTAGTCATTGCTACCATTTTCTTCATAGGAGTCAATTTTCCTGTCACAAATTAACTCAGAACAGTCATGAGTTTTTGAGATTTGCCCCAGAGCAGCATTATCAAGCTACTGTTCATTTAAATCAACTTAAAAACTAGTGAAGAATCCTGCTGTATTTGTTAGGGCTGTATTTTATAGGAAAAGTACTGTTTTGGTGGTTCTATGGTAGCAGAGGACATGCAAATTTGCAAATTGCATTTAAACTTAGGTTTATTATTTTTATTAAGGAACCAAAAAAAGGCTCCTTCAGAACCCTAAATACTCACAAACTTCGTACATACTCAAGCCCAAATCAAACATGTGGGATATCTATATACTAGTTATAAATAATTTTAAAAGATCCCACTTTGAGAAATTTGTTTTGAACCATAAACATAGAGAGCAAACTTCCTTTTCCCAAGTCTAGTATATGTGGCTCTATTTTTGCATCAGTTTAAGATTTGCCTCACAACTAAACACTTGACGAACTTGAATTTTGACAGATGCAATCTTTCTGCAAGGTGGGGCATGGCAAAACTAAGTATTATGTGACACAGATAGAGCAATGAGCACAACAGATTATTAATTTTTTTCAACATCTGTTATAATAACTGAATCACAACACAAGAACAATAGGCTAATGAAGCAATAACCTCACTTGTGGATTGCTGCTTCAGCTTCCCTGTATCCACTCTAACCTCCAAACAGGAAACCTCACGTGCCTGCAGCAAGAGAGGACGAACGATGATTGAGAGAAGTGTAAATGTCATTGCAAGTGATTCAGACTGTTCCCAGCCAAACCCTCTGGTTGATCAATGAGCAAGACAATTATCATCTATTACTATGTCTTCAAATAACACAGGAGCAATAGTGATATGGTATTTCTTATCAAAACTGAAGTAAAGATGAACAACTCATGAACTGCTTGAACTTGGAGAGATAATTAAGCAAAGAAGATGAGCCCTATTCAAAATAATTACTGTATTAGCATATGGGACTATTTTATGAGCATTGTAACACCTTGTTCATTAACTGCTGATAGTTCTGAGCCTATGATTTATAGAAGAAAGTAGATGTCAGTACTGGGTTTGGGACATAGCTCAAAGTTTCCAGAATTAAAAACATGAACTCCTATTATTCAGACACAAGAAAGATCATAAAAAATATGTATGTTACCACTAGTACTCCATTTGTAATGATGCTATCAGGATAGTCCAGACTGAAAAAAAAAAGAAAAAAAAAAAAGAAGATAATGTCATGGGTGGGAAAACTCAGACAAATACTTAAGTCTACAGTTAACACATTAGTTCTTACATGACCTCTGACATTTCTGACTTTAACATTCTCACTCAAAAATACTTTAAAGCTTAGGATTGGGTGATGAGCTGAGTTGAAATTTTTCCCATCCACTCTTGATAGAATATGAAGCTGGATTTCTACTCCTGTAGTTTTACACATTTGCTTCAGTAGACCATGCAATAAATACTGGTATGAGACACACTGATTTTGAGGGCAGCTGCAGCTGTTAAATCCACAATGATTCTTTTGAGCATTACACAGTTTTACAAAGGTTTTTGGACTTCATAAACTAATACGGATGCCTAGCTTTCCACAACTTATAAAAAATATTACCCTAATGGCAGAAGAAATTGTACTTACCTCTATGAAGTGATCTGCAAATCACACATGAGATTGCAATAGATCACTGTATGTGTTTCCACATCTCGGGGCAGGGGTGAATTTATATACTGCAGCTAACAAATTCTATATATTCTAAAATATTTTTCCATCCAAAAAAACAGGCAGTGTCTCATTAAGGATATCTTATAATTTACCATTTCATGAAATTACAGATGTAAATTCACATAATGTCTCAAGAACTGAGATTACTCCAAAGGGAATACATACATATGTAACTTTACAAAGACTGAACACTGACTCCCCAACCTGCTGCAAAAAGTATGAGCTGTTTATTTAGACTATGCAAGCCATGGATTACACATTTTGAGGTCTCATATAGTTCTGTACTTGATGTATTTTATCTCAGCTGAAACAAAACAACTCCTTTAAAATTAAATGAATGTCATTGTTTTTATCCACTTGTAGTGAAAATTAGGTTTCATTATAAACACACATGATAGTGTTCACTCAAAATTGAAAAGCTCAAAAGCAGTTTAAAGTTTTGTTTCCAAGTCAGCATTTTCCTTTAAGAGAAAAATATTAACTGGCTAAATACACTGCAGAACATTCTGGAGAAACTTTCCATTACAAGAAAACATCAACAACAAAACTCAAGCAAACACCTCTGGTCAAAAAACCCCAGTTATAAACTTAAAAAATTTGTAATTTTTTTTTATTTATTTCTAAAGAGTTCAAATAACATTGGTCAGAAATTGGTAAAAATAAACTCAATGTTTCCACCTGCATACAGATAAATATGTATAAGCACCACTACAGTTTTGTTTCAGACATGAATATTTGTACTTAATTACTATTTTGTAGTCAAATAATTGTAACATTATATGACATATGGTGCCACCATCCTCAAACACATCATTAAAAATCAAGAAAAGCAAGAAACAGCATGGTAGATATTAGAAGAGCTCAGCCTGCCTAGCCTGGTGAAGTGAAAGTGCAAAGACAGGTAAAGATATCTCTTCATGGAGGTAAATATTCAGTAAAGTGCAGGATTATTTGAGTTGCTGGTATCAGCACAGTATAATGTTAGGTTTAAAGTGAGGAGGACCTTCAAAGAGGGTGGGAGAACCTGATGTACAGAGCAGAGCTTGGAAGGCTCCAGGAAGAACCAGAACACCCCAGCCATGAAGGACCAGTGGCTGAGATGTCTCTATTGGGTTGTCACCTCTGCTGCCACCACTGCAAGGAAGCCCAGCTGCTATCACTTGTTACTCACCACACTGCTCTTCTAACTTTTATATCCCAAATTTCAAGGCTTCTTCTAATCACAGCATAAGACAGATGCTTTAATTTTTTTAATGTTTTTTTTTTTTTTACCTGGTGGCCCATACTCTTGTTTTAAGAGCAAGGGCACTCATCTTTCTCTGAATCTTAGGAAATTAGCTGTGGCTAGAAACATAGCTGAGCTGGGTGCAGAAGAGTACTGAATAAGTTCCACTAGCTGGGATTAGCTGGTAATTTCTCTGACAAGCAACCTACTATCAGGTAGCTCTCATCATACAGAGTAATGCTCCTGTTCTCTTCTCCATCACAGTTTGTGATTTTGTGATTTGTGGGCTTTTTTTTTATTGCAGACCTCAGGAGGATTGGGAGCATATTATGGCCTGTAGCAGGGGAAGAATATCAGAGAATCTGGGCATCCTTCCTCTCTAAAAGTCTGTTGAAGAAATGCCTAAGGCTGCGGTGGACTCACTGAGCCCAGGAATCCCAACACCTGGTATAAATCAAACTTCTGCCCTCTTTTTTATATGCCTGACTTATAATGAAATGGGCAGTTTTGAATTGGAACTTAGAGTCACACAGATTCTTATATTGCAGTTCTCATTTAGAACATGCCACTGTGCTTCATTTCACCAGAGAATCTGATACCTAACTACAAAAGTTGAATTCTTCCATGTCAGATACAGCTTTCCCTTCCTTTAGTAGCTTCCATAATAATGCAGGCTACTTTTCTGAGCTTTCTGACAACCCAAGAGGAGCATGGGGGATGGTACTGTATCACTAAAGAAAACTGCATTCACCTCAAAGGTTCTTTCTTAACTTAAAACTTTTGCCTTCAGTGCTCCTCCACACATAAATACAAAGAGTACATTTGGCCCCCAACTGATGGAGACTCAGCCTGAGGGTTTCTCAGCAGTGCCCAAGCCAAATAGCTGGTATGATCTGCTGGCTCCTCCTTCACACGAGGATGATTTCTCAAAATAACACAGCAGAACTACAGAAAGAAAAAAAAAAACTTTTATTTTCTAAAAACCCTGCTTTTGCCATATTTCAATAATTAATATTTAACTTTTATACAGATTTTTGTACACCTATTTACATTTATTTGTGCTAATTGGGCTTTGCTTTAAATATAGTCTTTCACATTTAAAAAAAAAAAAAAAAAAGGGAGAGGGAGGGAGATGAAAGGTTGTGTAAGAGTGGTCCTTCATTCTTTAAAGAGTTGTTGGGGATGCACTTCCTCAGCTTGAGACATCTGAAAGATAAAAGAGGCCAGAAAGATCAGCAGGTACAGCAAATACCCTGGGTCTCTCAGACCTTTCCCTGGAAATTCCAGTCACCTTGCAGCTGGCCAGAGCTCTTTGGTGGCCTCTCGGTGTCGGAGTGGCTTCAGAACAAGTCGGAGGGCAGGGGGAGGTTGAGCGAGCGCAGCCACCGCGACCAGCGGGACCCCGTGCCTGTGGCAACACGGATGGGCTCGTTCTGGTGCTGCACCCTGCAGGAGAGGCAGATAGGGAACCCAGGTTACAGCTGATAACCACCAGGAAACAACACCAAAAGCACCAAATCACATGAATCGGCGACCTGTGTACAATGCCTTACCTTTTCTGTCGCTGCTGCAAAGGTGCAGCAGCTCTCACGCCAGCTGGGCTCGTGTTAGGGGCCCAGAAAACTTTGGGCAGGCATTTGCAATCCCTTGGCTTGGCTGCTGGTGAAAAGGCACTTGGAGGAAGGAGCATGCCTTCCTCTCTGTGTTGTTAGCATCAAACATCTGGCCCTCAGTGCCTGCCACTCTGCAGCAGAGGTGAGCATTCTCTGGTACTGCAGCAGTGGCAGAAGGGTGAGGCCAAACTAGAGAGGGTATTCATCTCGCTGTGGTGGAAACCCACTACCAAAATGAAGCTTTTCTTCCATTTTAAATAAAATACAACAGGGATGGATGCAGGAATAAATTTCATACAGCCCTCCAGTGTAATGTGAGATCATTTTTATAATGTTCTTTTTGGTAAAAGTAGCACAAAACACAGCCCTTGCAGTGAGGCTACAGGCAAACAAAAATAGGAGTGGCAAAGCCACTATCAGAGCTGCAACCCAGGAAACATTCTTGACCTGGGTTTATACTTCATATGTGGTATTATTCATTTGAAATGCTGGAGAGAGAGAACAAGCTAATGCAATAAATCTTGTAATTAGTAAAATCTAGAATGAAGATGGGAAAGAAATTAAAAACTGGATAGAGAGCATCAGGCAAAAATGCTAGTGGGAATAATTATTCATTTCAGAAGTAAACTGAAGTAAACTGCTGTATTACCCCCCAAAAGTATGTTCTCATTGTTCTCGTCACAACACAGGATTTCTAGAAACTATCCCACATGCTTAGCTGTACTTCTTGTTATCAGAGGATTCTCTCCCTCTGAAAATTCTCTCTAATCTCTGTCAACACTTCTCCCATCCAGCACTGACAAAAAATCTTGTCAGAACCTGCTGATCTTGCTCAACACAGAAGAGGTTGGTTTGCATCCATAGCTTTATGGTGAACCATCTCAACTACTTCAGTCGTTCAGACCTTTCCAGGGCTCTCTAGTTTATCTGTGCAATCCATTGTCTACAATTTCAGTGGGCAAATCCTTTCATTAATTACTCCTGACATCACACATTCCAAAGTGAGGAGGAAAAAATTACCCTCTCAATATCCTACCAAAACCACAATATTTAATCAGTCCAGATGTATTCAGACTCAGCTGATGGGCAGAACAGCATTGACCACCACACAAATGCAGGAAATGTGAATGAGGGATAGTAGGGGGGAAAGGTTTATGCTTCTCAGTCCTACTGTGAGCTCACAGGGACATTTCCTCACTTATAATGCAGCACCTTCTTGCCTTTGTATGTGGAGCTCTTCAGGCCACAGCTATGACACTGGTCACTTAGAACCACACTATGAATGAAAAATGTAGATCAGAGGCCTTCTCGCTGGAGCAACTGAACCATGACTGTCATGCTTTTTAAAGCCTCTCCCTTGAGACTGCAAAAGATCCTTTTTATTGGTACAGTTCCATCATCTTCCAACCAGTAGAATTCCTACTCAGGCATCATTTGCACAAATTGTCCCATCTCTGACTTGATTGAATACAACTCCAGGAAAAGGCAATGGGCTGCAAGGTCAGACAGAAGAGTTTGGCACAGAGCTGATGGCACACATGCTCCAAGACAAGTTCCAGCCTCAGTTCTCATACACAGACCCACTTGTGCACAACATGCAAGCCAGACAACTTATCCCCCATTAAAACAGGATTATCAAGAGCATGATTCTCTGCACCAGCTCCATAAGCCATCATGTACCTTGTAAGAGAAGAAGGACTCTAGACAGGGTATTTTTGATGCCTACTGGAGCTCCCCCATTGCCATTATTGATGATGTGCCACTCGTGAGATGTGACAGGCACTGTTTGTCTTGATGCTGCTGGGCCTTTTGCCAGTTCTGGTGCACAGTAAACAACAAACAATCCAACCTGATGAGTCTCCATGAGTTGTAAGAAAGAGATTTTGAGACTTTTTCTGCTCTGATAGCTTTTTTGTGTGTGAGCAGTGAGGTATTTCCTTCTCCATTCTTAACACAGAGCTACTGCTGTTTCACCAGCCAGTTCTTATTTCCCCTGCTGCCAGGAATTCAAAGTGTCCCTCCACGTGTTATCCTGCTAGGTCTCCTGAAGTGTCCCAAATGCCTTGAGAAGGTTCCAGCAGTACCATCTGAGAACAGCACCTTCTCTAAGTACATCCTCTAAATAGTGAAACTCCACCAACAGCTTTCAATCCTGCCAAGTGAAGCTACTGCTGCTCCTCCAGCTTTCCTGGTTCCTCAGTCCTCAGACTCCCACGGTGCTCTTTGCACCTCACTTCATGCAGAATATTTGGTTCCTTCCTCTTTCTACACAGCTCCCCATGTGTAGCCAGATGAAGTGAACAGATCAACTTACGGAAGTGCATTACATAATGTTGTGGATTTGAAAAACCAGATTCCCCAAGAAGGGGGTAATTAAGGCATTTAGGCTTGGCACTCCTTCTAAGGGTCAAGACTTCCTGAATATTGTCATTGTCCTCATACTTCCTTGCGCATCTCATTGACTCAGCGAGAAAAAAGAGAACAGGATTGGTGCCCAAGAGACAGAATTCAAACGGGGGGAAAAAAAAATCACATTTCAGATATTTGAAATCTAAAAATATGTATTTTAAAATTCCATTTTACTACACTTGAATGAATATATCTAGATACTTCTTTTAGAGACTGCAGGTTTAAGAAGCACTATCACATATGAACCAGCTTTTCAGACTATTTTTACACTGAATATAACAATTCATTAAGAATTTAGGATTCTACTCACGTGTTCTGCAATGTGAACTCCACCTCCAGCTCCTCACGTGCCTGAAGAAAGGAGATTAAAAAAAGTCTGATTACTTCTTTTTCTTCAAAGTTTTCATCATACCAGTCACATATAATGTTTTAAATATGCATTTAGAATAGAACTAGGATAATTTCCAGAATGTAACAAAACCATAATGTCGACGGAAGATATTAAATTTTAAGATACAGAAAAAGCAAGTGCTAAAATTAGTTTTTTTAAATCTAAATGCTTAATTAGCATGTCTACATGCTTAAGAACTGCTATTCTGCTAAAATAGCCATTAGTTCAGATTTAAATTCCCAGCACAAAAATAATTAACCTCTTTAATACCATTACAAGTAAAAGGAGCTGAAAATCCAGAATTTACACCAAGAGCCAACAAACATCGCAGAAAAATTCAGAACTAAGACTCTGGATAACTAGTTCTAGCTGGTACCACCCCAGAATTTTAGCATATTTATTCTCACCAAAAATTAGCAAAAAGCATTCATTGAAGTCTTTCTTAGAATAGCAGCAAAATATAGTTTAAGTGAAAAAACACTGTAAAAGGATCCATTGAGATGGAAGGAGAGAATTTACATTTGTTCTCAGCAACTCCATTGCTCACCTGTGGGTTCAGCTGAAACTTCACGCGGACAGTACGTCCTATAGTGAGTTTATCTATGTCAAAGAGAACTGTGCAGAGTTCATCATCCCTGGTGACCGTGTCTTCATCACAGACCTTCAGCTCCAGCACGTTCTGCAAAGAGGTTAAGAATATGATAGAGTTACTACTTTATCTAAGAGCTCCATAAAGCAGGAAAAAAATCAAGACTAGGTTTTTTTAACTTGCTCCTCCAGTTTTATGGGAAGGAGAAAAAAGGAGAAAGGGAATAAGAAAATTGAAAGAGACTTGGGTTTATTAGATGTCACATTAGTGATGACTGCATACAAAAAAGAAGCAAGCTTGTTTCATCTCCCCAGGCAGCCAAGATAAACAGGTCATGCAGAGCATTCATGAATTTGTGATAAATAACTGCATTAAATGTTTGCACATTTATTTTATGGCCTTTGATCCTAAGTATATAAAACAGTCACAAGTACATAAAGATGGTTTAAAGCATTTTCACAATATCTAGAACTGAGTGATTTTTGCTATTATTTTAATGCGATCTTTTTTTTTGTGTTTTGTTTGTATATGTCAAGATTTGGTATAGGATAGTAAGTCTGTATTCTGAAGGGCATTTAATTCCTTCTTACTGCACTATAGTATGTTTAAGTAATAAAAAAATGGAATATAACAACACCAAGGAAGATGTAAACAACAGTTTTGGTTTTTTTCCCTGAGGAATCTTTAACATCTTTTGTGTTTGGAACTAGCTATGTATGTATTGGTCTGCTTTAGTTTTGTGTAACCTAATGGCTTTATGCAGACATCAAATGGTGAAAAGAATTGATGCCAGCTACCTTGACACGGCGGTCAATCTTGTAGCAGAAAGCTTCATTCCAAACGGGGTTTTTGCTGTTCCTGATGGTCCTGGTCCGAACCTTCTCCGAGGAGGCAGTAGGCAGCCACAGTGTCACATAGCAGTCTGAAAGAGTGACTGCACAGGGACAAGATGAGCACAGTTAAAATACATCCAGAGAAAGAATTCCTGCACAGTGCCCATTTAACTCCAATAAGACAAAGGTAGCACAGTTGGGCTTTCTTCCTAAAATATACAGAATTAGGAGTAAATAATGCAGTGAAGCACTAACAGGAAAACAGACATCCTCACACGTTTGCAATGCCCCTTTCCACCTTTTCACCCTTAGTCAGACATACTTTTTTTTTTAATGTTACTTTATATTTGAAATTTCACTGTCCTCTACATACCGTAAATGCTGCATTTAGCTTTATCTTCATGATTATCCAAACGGCTGGGACAGGAAATACACTTCATAACCTTCAGTCTGGGATTTAGGGAGACTTGTTCTCTATTTCTCCCCTAGATTTGGTACCTTATCTTAATGAAAGTCTTTATAAAAGTGCTGGCTTAACTGATGAACAGATTTTTTTGATGAAAGGTGCTCTTCCATCAAAGCTGAAAAATTTTATTTCTTCATCACAGATCAGAATGTGCCTATTCCTTATTCATTCATATATTTGACAAAGTTTTTAGAAGTTGTATGCTTCTCAGCAGTTCTTTCAGAAAACAAAATCCATTTCATCACCATCATTATATTACTGTGTGTTCAATTCCTCCCTACTGCTCTATCTGCAGACTGGAAAGATGCTGCCACCACTCCTGTTTGGGGAATGAAGCCATGAGTACCAATGAAAACATCAGCTTCTCCTATATTCTGAGTCCTCAAGTTTGGAGGGAGGACTCCAGGGAGTGAGACTTAACAGAAGCATGATACAGGCACTGATGGCCTTTCTCTCACACTTGTAATGCAATCTGCCTATTTCACATTAGCAATGCTCAACCAGTCACCTGGTTCTTACAGCAACCTGGTGAGTCAGAGGAGCCAAACAATCCAGCTCATAGTCAATCCCTACATCATGCTTGAAACGTGTAACAGTGTCATTACATCATATTAAGAACAATTACTTCATGTATTTCCTCTTTATCTTTCCATAGCAATCACAGATTTAGGTTTTCCTACGAGCCAAGCTGTGCCTTCATTGTATGGTTAACGATGCTATCACAATCATCAAAATCTGCATTATGACTGTGGGAAGGAAAGCATTTCCAGAAAGATGCCTAAGCCACACCTGATCAGAAGACTGTGACTGATCACATGTTCAGCAGAAGCAAGTGTAAGCAGATGAAAATCCAAATGGTTAATGATGATTAAATACCACAGTTTCCATTTTCAAAGAGGATGAGACACTCTGATTACTTCACAGTAGCAATATAAGGATTACGCAAGTAAGTACACTGAGAAAACTTGAATTTCTTGGAACTGTTCAAGACCATCCCCCACTCCAGATAGGGCTTTGATCAACCTGATCTAGTGGGGCGTGTCCCTGCTCATGGCAGGGGGCTCTTTTTAAGGTCCCTTCCAACCCATACTATTCTATGATTCTATGCTTTACCCAAGATCCCATAATGCAGTCAATGTCAGGGTCCAAAACACAGTTTAGATTTTCAGGCCTCTCCTCAAATCTATTGTTCTGAAACATTAGTAGGGAGGAATACTTATAAAGCGTTTTTATTTTTCACTAGTAAATAGGAAGATGAGAGTAAATGAACAAGAAAAAATGTTCACTTCAATAAATAAAGCACAACCACTTCAATAATGAGAAAATACACAGAAGATAAATAATTTTTTAATAGGGAACTCCAAGATTCAACCAATAAAATTAGAAAGCTAAAGTGGAGGAAATTAATGCTAACTTGGAATTGTTACAAGCATCATACCTTTACCATTAGAAACAGGTAGAAAAGGGACATTTTCCCATAGTTGAAAATACTGAGGTTTCAAGGAAAACTAGCCAAAATATTTGCCTCTTTGATGCCTCAGAAAAAGTAAGCACTGCCTGAAATACCCTTCCCACTGCAGACAAAGAAATGGACAGGCTTTTCACAATAGTATGAGTTTCTTCAGACAATAAATTTTCTGTTAAGATAATACTCTTGCTGGAAAGCTTACAAATCTCTCAGCCAGATACACTTTAAACAAACTATTAGGATGCTGAAGTTCTGAATTTGGGGCATCTCAAGGGGATCAAGACACGATATTCATCTGCTCTTGAGACCAGAACTTTAAGTAAGAAAGCCATATGGTGTGGCAGACATACCAAGAGATTTAGGAAAAAAAAAAAAGAACCTCATAATTGACTGTGATAAGGAATGACTGTGAGCGAGTTGCTCTGAGGATTTTTTTTCCACAAGGAATGCACACTCAATTGTTCATGTGAGTTTCTAGATGCAATTGCAGGGGTGGCCTAGACAGATCACATATTTGGCTGGTGCAAAACTCCATTTAGGCATTCTAAAATTTGGATTTTGATAAATAAAAAGTTGTGCATACATCTATAAGCTCAGAGATTGAGTACTTATGTATATAAAAATAGAACTTTACAAAATCCCTAACTTTAAACCTTATAAGGTGCTCTCACTGTATCTAATGAATCAAAGGAAACAGATAAATAAGAACAGTAGTATTACATTGTGGAAGATGCCAAAGTAACCCAGAATACCACATATAAGTGCATCAGAGATTTTTTCCCTGATAGTAATCAGTCATTGAAAAATACTGTTATTAAGCACAATTCCATGTGATCTAATCCTATCCCTCCTGCCAGAAACCACCAAATCAAACCTCTGATAAGTTTTCCTCTACTCTTGACCCACCACACAAGTTAAAATCTCAAAACACAGATTACATTAACTAAAATTTTCTTGCAAACTGTAATTTGTTGCAATTTGAGCCTACCAAAAGAAAATTGATTTTGAGCCACATTTAGCAAGATTTTGGGAAACATACCATGGACTTTTTCTCTTTGTTTTATATCTTTCAGATTTATTCCTGTGGTCTTTAGACTTGAATTCTCTTATTTTCTTTGCCTTTATTTCACCTTTTTCTTTTGAAGTCCCTATACCAGATATTCTTTTTACACTTCTCCTCACTACCTTTCACTTAAAATCGTGTCAAGTGCTCAGAGTATTGCTCTGTTAATTTTTTTATTTTACTTTTATACAGCTCCATTCTGTAAATTGAATAAATTCATCACTTCCTGCATATGTACAAATTCTGCAGAAATAATAGGAAGTCCTTGCTTGTAAATCTGTTATTTTCATAGGCTGTCCTGCCACTGCTGATTTTACATCTGCATTGCCAGTTCTCTTTCTTTCATCCAGAAATTCTGTAGGAAATACTCAGGTTTCTGATGTAAAAAATACAAGGATTTTCATTGTTTACAGAGCAGAAAGATCAGCAGCTAAGTCTGATTTCAGAAGGGTAGGAAATATAACTCATACAGTAAGATATGCAAAAAAAGACAAAACACATCACCTTGCTTGAGTCAGTCCCTTTAAATTTCAAAGGAGAAAGCAATTCTTCAGTATTAAAATAAAAATAATTCTTGCAAACTTATAGCAATACATGCTTTTATTCCTACACTATTTGAGAACAGTAACATTGTCCAAATATTTCCTTTAAAAAGGTATAAGAACCATCCAACAATAGTAGAAATACTCACGCAAGTCTGCCTTCCGGGCATTCCTCACTCTTAGTATTTTTACAGTGAGCAAGTTGAAAGGAGATACTGGTGCCTGCACAAAAATTTAGAAAGGAAAGAAAAGATGACGTTGTTATTATTACAGCCTGTAGTCACAGACTACAGTAACCCTGAAGTTGTAAGGACGTAGATAGAACAAGGTTTTCAAGGTTGAGCCAATACAATTCATCAAACCAAGTGGAGCAGTGAAAAACTTGTACAAATTTTTGGCGCCAAACACTCTTCAGGCCTGAAATAGAGCAATGTATTTCAAAATCACTTAAGTTACCAATAGGTGCCAAGAGTTTGATTTGATAAAGATCACATCTTCCTATCTCTGTTCCCTTATTATCACAGTAAACACCCCTAGAACA
This sequence comes from Sialia sialis, assembly GCA_009812075.1. Classification (NCBI taxonomy): domain Eukaryota; kingdom Metazoa; phylum Chordata; class Aves; order Passeriformes; family Turdidae; genus Sialia; species Sialia sialis. The sequence continues at coordinate 21,779,058 of VRYO01001269.1, read as the reverse complement.
CACCTGTGGGTGCCCTCACCTCTTACACACCACTGCCTGCAGTGGGACAGATTGTCTCTGGGACAACAAACACTGCCACAGGAGCTGTGAAAGTAGAGTTATCTACCACGCACCAGCACAAACTTTTGCACATAGCCAAAGCCAGAAATGCAGCTGACAGTGATGAGATACTTCTCTTGAAGACTCTGGTAGGCTTCTGATATTCAGTTCTGATCCTCAGCAGAAAGCTACAAAAATCATCCCAGAGCTGATCTTGGGAATTACAGTAATTTCACGACTATAAGGTGCACCCTTTTGATTAAAATTTTGATCAAAACCTGGAAGTGCGCCTTATAATCCGGTGTGCCTTCTATATGGACAAAGTTCGGAAATTTGCCAACCTGGAAGTGTGAGCAGTGAGCCGAGCCATGGCAGCTGTGAGCTGAGCCAAGCCGCGAGCCGAGCCGTGGCAGCCGGCGCTGGGCAGGAGTGCTGGGGCCCATGGCACGGGGAGGGAACCTGGGGCTGCATTTCAAGGCTACACTGATCCATGAAAAATGTTTGCAAATTGAGCACCTGCCATTAAATCCTGCCATTGCGCAATTCCGTTACTAATTCATTACTTTGTTGCACGCAGATGCTAGTTTTTTTTTTTTTTAAAGTGCACCTTATAGTTGGATACGCCTTATGTACGGATAAAGTTCAGAATTTTACCAACAGACCGGAAGTACGCCTTATAATCCGATGCGCCTTATAGTTGTGAAGTTACTGTAACTCACAATTCCACTAGATATCAGAAATCTTGCGCTCAGAGATATTAAGTCTATAATAACTCATAACCTCCATGGCTCACACTAATGAGCCTTCATGTTCCTCAGGCTATAAATTAACCCTTTCCCCAGATCACCTTGGAGATAACTGCTTAACTTCTTACTCTCTCTCACATACTAGTATATCCTCTTTCATATATTCAATTTTCATTTTAAAAGCAATGTATGTACAGAGTCCATTTCTCTCTACACTTGCTCAAATTGATATTTAGCTTTCCACATACTGATTCTGTTTTAGAACAGGCACAGGTTTTATTGTGCCAAAAAATTAATCTGATCTTTCTATGTGTACCATTTGGTAAAGAACAAGATACTAATATATACTGGGGAACAAGGGTGCCAGAAAGCAGTGCTACAGAAAAGGGACATGGGGGTGCTGGTCTGTGGCAAGTTGGATGTGAGTCAGGAGTGCCCTGGCAGCCAGGAGGGCCAGCCCTGTCCTGGGGGGCATCAGGCACAGCATCACAGCTGGGCAAGGGAGGGGATTGTCCTGCTCTGCTCTGGGGCAGCCTCACCTCCAGTGCCGGGGGCAGTTTTAGTTTTATACACAGATTGTGGCATATTTAGCCACAATATAAGATAGATATGAAACTACTAGAGTGTCCAAAGGAGGGCACCAATGGTGGTGAAGGATCTTGAGGAGGAACTGTGTAATGAGTGGCTGAGGTCTCTCGGTCTGTTCAGCCTGGAGGAGTCTGAGGGGAGACCTTGCTGCAGTCTGCAACTTCCTCAGGAGGGGAGAAGGAGGGACAGACACAGATCTCTGTGGTAACCAGTGACAGAACCCTAGGGAATGGACGAAGTAGTGTCAGGGGAGATTTAGGCTGCATGTTAGGAAAACACAGAGGGTGAGTGGGCACTGGAACAGGCTCCCCAGGAAAGCAGTCACAGCACCAGCCTGACAGAGTTCAAGAAGAGTTTGGACAATGCTCTCAGGCACATGGAGTCATTCTTGGGGATGCTGCTGTGCAGGTCCAGGAGTTGGACTCGATGGTCCTTGTGAGTCCCTTTGTACTCAGAATATTCTGTGATTCTACCTCTACCCATAAGCTCTCTCTCTTATTTTAATAGATGTACTATAACCTCACAAAATTAATACAGTGTCCTAACACAAACACACGGGCTTTATTGCTTAATGCAGGCACCAGAAGTGCCTGTATTAATCATAAAGCAGCAAAAGCAAAAGTGATACACTGATGATAATTAATAAAATGTGCCTTGCTATTATTTCCTGCACACAGGTTATACATTTTGCCAAATCACGTCTTTTCAGAATTATCACAGGACTTGAAGCACTGTGCTACCCTGAAGTGCTTCACAATGCTTTGCCAGAGAGTTAAGCAGCTGGGACCAGGACACAACATTGGGCAGTAAGACAATGCAATGAAGGAGGTCCTTGTCCTCAACAACAAAAACCTCAGCACCTCTGAAAAGTCAGCAGAGAACGTGAACCACCTCCAAGAAATCCTTAGAGTATTGTTTTGCATTTCCCTTTGAGCTGACAAGGGGCCTGAAGCTGCAGAGCTGAGAGGCACTGAGACAGCAGCAGGGGGGTCAGAGCAGTCACTGATATGGGCACATGTGTTCCACATTATCTGACCTGAACAGGGCAGTTTTATGGAGCAGTTTTCAAGCCCTGGAATTGTCAGGTGTGGGACATTTCAGCTGTCACAAAGACTAGATAACACCTCTGCTGCATAGTTCCAAACATATCCACAAAGGATAACTTGGATAGACACACTTCAAAAGAAAAAAGTTCTTTGGAGGTAAAAACAAACAAACAAAAAAGGATTACAGTCTCCAATCAAGCAACCAAAAGATATCAGGTCCAGACTAAACAGCTGAAATGCTACAGCTACTTTTCTATATGAATTAAATATAGATGGCTAAAAGAAAAAAGCCCTCTTAGACATAGGAACCATCAGCCAAGGCTTTTCTATCGCTGACAAATCTACTGACATTTTTTTAATATTTTTGTTTGGTCCTTGCTTTCCCCATCCAATAAATTTTAAGTGTTTTTTAACTCAGATGTGTTATTTCAGAAGATGCTGAGCATCTCTCTTATGCAGAAAGAAGGAGGGTTGCATCCTTTGACTACAGAAGAATGGACTTGGGCATAAGTTCCCGATTCCATGGAAATGCTATTAATTACTGAGCTTAACATCATTTTAAAAGAATAACCTTGGCTCAGCTCTTGGAAAAAAAGCATTGAGACCTTTACTTTGTGAATCTCAAGTGGATAGTAATATCTCCCTGCAGCCAAGTGCCCCATGGAAATAGGAACTATGAAAGTTGTTCCCAGCTGCCCGTGTTACCTGGATGTACCATTCATGCAATTCTCTGTTCAGGTCCTCTAATTCCATTCTGGTTTATTTTACTCTCCTAACTTACAGAATCAATCCTCAGTGCTTCACTCTGGGTTGTGCAGTCCATTCCCATACTAAAGTCTTGAAAGTCCAACCTTACAACTCCTAACTTTTAGGTGCCTGACTGCAAATCTAGCTGTCAGCAACTTACTCAAAGTCACACAGAAAAACTTGTCCTACACTGGATAATCTCCCAGCAACTGGCAAGAACTTCCACATCTTTGACTTTAGTGTGATGATGTCCATATCACAGGCTAGGTAAGTTCTGAGGCCAGAAGCCTCCTAGGTCAGTTATTACACACACTTCAACTTTCAGCTTCTATATTTATTTCATCTGAGACATGAATCTTGCCTCATAAACCGGAAACACAGGCCAGGCATTTTAATGATCACTTTTGAAATGACTTAAATATATGAGGTTGCAAATGCAAGACTTGGTCACACTGTCCTACGTCAGATAAAAATTCAATTAAGTCCTGTGGCAACTTGTGCAATCCTCACATATCTAGTCCGAGGGAAGTCAACAGGAGTGTTCACATACATCACTGCTCATCCATATGAATTAATTATATAACTGCTCTCTAAAACTCCTCTAGTTCACTAAAGGTCCAAGCTTAAAAGTCTTTCACAGAATTTTTTTCTTGAGGAGACAAGACTGAAACTCACACAATATTCCCAAGTTACATCAAGAGAAAAGGCAGTTATCAAAGTGTGTATGTATTTAGGGGAAAGCACTCTTCCCTTAACTTTCTCATAAAAAGTAATAGAAATCTCATACTGCTTTAAAAACTGTGAAAAACAACAAAGAACTCACTCATCCTGTAAGAAAGAGTAGCAGGGCTTTAAAACACAGATCACTACCTTGCTTCTGACCTGGGTCAGGTATGTGGCACCTTTTAACTTCAAAGAATTTTGGAGCCTCGAAGGCAGGCAGGATTTCATTATAAGACTATGTCCACCACCTCAGGCAAAGTCAAATGCATAAGACACACTTTTCCTTGTACTGCTATTTTTGTATAAATTCCACCCATTTTAAAATACCCCATCAACTGGGTCGTATCAAGTCAGTAGAAGTCCCCAAGTTTGTTTCAGAATAAAAACAAATGGAGCAGCACTGACTCAATGGCAGCTTCTTTCCAAGAGCTATGCAAAACTTCTGGGGCTTTAGACTGCAATTTTCATGTGTTGTTTTTTTTCCCCCTCTTCCTGTTTGCAACTTCACAGCGAGACACGTGTTAGAATGAATCCAAATCTTATAAGAGAAGCCAGGTCAAGTATTTCCACAGTTCAATGTGATTTTTTCCTCAAGACTACACTAGTCTTTATCAGTAATTTACATGATCTAAAATGTGTTACTCTTTTGACTGTTGGCATGAGGACACTACCAAATTTTTCTCACCAGCTATTTTACATTTTCTTTTTAATTTATACAGCCACTCAAATTGAAGTCTCACACATTGTCTATTGCCATGAAACACATTCTGACATTGAAAACTCATTTCCTTAACTGAGCCACTGAGTAAAAAAAGCCACTCAGGTATACTAGCCTTATGTACTTACCATAAATACCAACTTCCATGGAAAAAAAAAAAAAAAAAAAAAAAAGGAAAAACTGTTTAAGTCCTTCCTGAACTGTGAACCTTGGAGATTCAGGGCAGAAAGAAATGGCTCTGGGTCCTGCTCTAAATTGTAGGTGCTGTATTCAGGTCAGTTCTGCCACCCTAAATACCTTTAAGATAAAACGAACAATCTAAAGCCATGCAATTTCACAGGTTGCACACCTAGGGATCTACTAACAATGTAAAAAGCACTACAGATAAAAAAACTAGATTGATCCTCTAAACACAAGCTAGAACTCAAAATAAGAATTCTTATGATTCTAGCATACCTCTTAGGGTTGCAAGACTATACACAGAGACCTGAACATCATTTTAGAGGCTATTTTTTGAAGAAAATAGGCAAAGTCTTTACCACAGCATTTCATTTTTAACAGAGAAAATAAATTATTCTCAGACACAAGCAGGCATCAGATACTATTGAAAACAAGAAATCTTCACAAGGCAAACAGAATTTACCACCATTTAAAAGAGTCTCTGTATCACTCTGATTCCGGTATGTGGATGCAAAGCTGGGAAACCCCACATCACTGAACGAGAGGCAAAAGCCCATCTTGCAAACAGATCCCCAGAGAGTTGCAACTGATACTGGCAGCCCCAAACCTTCTGCAAGTGCCACTGGCAGCCCCATCCTGCTGCCAAAGGTGTTTTTTGCTATCCACTGGCTTGTAGGAGCTTCTCTGATGTATTTTCCTTTATGCTAATACCTCTTAACATAAATGTCTGCTAATTGCCCAGACATTTTTAATTTGCCTGTGCAAAGAATTCATTCTGAATTCAGCCTTTACAAAATACCTTTTGCTCTTTTTTCACTTTCAGAGAAGTTTGGGCACTACTCCTACTAGTCTGATAAGATCAAGCTCGTCAGAAGCTGAAGGTGCCACATTTATTCCACCATTTAACCTGTAAATGCTGTGCTGCACTGAGAATTGCAAGCTCTTGGACAGATCATTACACTGCAAAGAAAGGCTGCAAGGAATACCAGAGCACTAGGAACAACTGGAAGATCCACGTAAAAGTTCTTCTTATAAACAAATAAACTATAAGAAAATGGGAATAATTCATCCAAGGAAATCAAAGCACAAAAGAAGGGAGTAATTTAAAAACTTATATAATTGAAGTACAAGCCCTCCCAGATAAAGTGCAACACTGACATCATAAGCATCAGACACCAAGAGTGGCCAGACTATTTAGAGCTTATGGAAAGCCATGGCAATATTCCATCTACAGAGCTGAAGTCACAGCTCTCCAATGCCCAGTAAACTTTGCAACACTGTTTTCCCCCAAGCCATTGAATTCCTAAAATTTTTTCTGGTGATCTACATTCAGCACTGGACAGCATTTAATGAAGGGCCAGCTAATTGCTACCTACCGTTCTCACCGCTGGTGCTGAGGTGCTCGTAAAAGTCTAGGAAAAACAACACAAGGCAAAGTTAAGAAAACTAAACTGCATGTTAAATTCTCACTTAGGCTGACATGTCAAAACATCTCACATTCAAGGACACATTTAGAGCAATGCTCTTTAATGACATCATTGGTGCTTTACCAACCACCATCACAACTCTGGCAGCTTCTTATTTCCTTTTTTTTTGTTTTTAGGGAAGCATTATAAGCAACGTCACTAGTCCTAAAATGTAGCTTGAAAACACAGGTGTGCCATGCGGTTCTGCAAAAGCCTAGACAAGGAAAGCCATCCTTGCAGCAAGACCTGAGGAACAGCAAACTCTATCTCCCGAGACTGCTCATACAACACAAACCACTCATTCTCCTCTGTGATCAACTTGGCTGGAGTAACAGCCAATTTTACCCTCTTTACACTTGCTATCCCTTGTTTTGCTTACCTCACTTGTACTTAAATTTGATCCCATTGCAGCCCAGTTGCATGTAAGTCCAGTGTTAAATATTACCGAGTCGTATGGCTGGCAGGAACTCCTCACACAGGTTAGGGGTGGAGGAATAGGGAATTTATGACAAGGCTCTCCTGCCCCACCCCCTGATTATTCCCAGTCATTAGGCAGTCACCTCCCTGCTTCCTGCAGCCTATTAGAGCACCTCAACTGAGTCAGCAGAATGAAGAGCAATTCGTTTTCTACCCACTGCGATGTTTGGGGAGGATGCTGAAGCGCCTTTCTGCCCTGGTATTGCTCTCTTGAAATACTACTGGTAGTGAAAAGTTTTGCATTTATGCAATAGCTCTAACCCCCAAGCAAAGTGCTTCTGGCTAATTAAATCACACCTCTCAGAGTATCTCTACAGTGCCACCATCATGCTGCAGGGTAGTAGAGAAAGATGTTAGCAGCTTCTTTCCAAACCATAAACTCAACTACCTGTAGTAGCCTTCCCATAGCAGCACAGTTTGGGTAGGTAAGTCCTCCATTTCAGCAAGGTGACTCAATAGTGATGCCACAACTGAGTGACTGCAGTACCCATCACGCCCCTGAAGCTACTTTGGGCATCTCTGTGCTACATTTAGCAACCTCAACACATGCTGAGGATCCTTTGCCGGGATATTTATTGTATACATAGAAAAAAAGTTAATCATGTTCAGAAATCTTGCAGTTTGATATGAAATCAAACAGGAGGGAAGGGAGGAGCTATTAGGAGCAGGTGAAACTTGGGAGTGGAAGGGTGAGACAGGAGAGAGGGTTGTGCTCTCCTGCGTGGGCCCGGGGAGCACAGCGGTTCACCCATCCTGGAGCTCACTTCAAAGGGATCAGTGTGTGCTGGCTCCCACAGCAAGCCCAGCAGGCACACTGTGAGAAACTCCAGGGCACAAAACCCTCCCTGGCTGCTCTTCACCCCAGTGTACAGTGACTCACTGCCTTGTAAAGTGTTTTACAGCAGCCCTAAACTAGCATACATGTGCAGGCTGGTAGATTTTGGAGCATGCAAGAGCAGACCTGGCTCTGCCAGACTCTTTCTGGCCTCTCTGGTTCGTGAGACAAGGCAGCAAGTACACAGTTTTGCATCATGAAATTGAAGTGATTATTTCAAATCAATCTTATTTGTATTGGTGTTTAATTCACTTGATGCAGGCAAAGAAAGTAACCTTGTAAACTGCAGTGGGTGTCACCTAAGTGCACTCCATGTGCCAGGGAGGCTGGTATCAAAATAATTCTGCACAGAGGAATAGAGGAGGTGCTGTCCAAGGAATGTCGCTAGACTAAAATTCTCTTTTTACATACAAGGCACTTCTATGTTGATGTCTGTGTGATATAAACACATGTGATGCCTCTTCAGAAGATCTTATTCAAAATATGCAGTGGTACTCTCTGCTTGTTTCCATCTGAAGTATTTAATGGCTAGCTGCATGCTCCATAGGCACACTTTACATTGTCTTCTCAGAACCAAAGGAAAATGGTACATAAATGTGAATCTGCAGCCTCTGAAATGCTCCTGGAATGACCAAAAGATACTCCCAATGAACATGTGCACCTCTACCCCAAAGACAAAATATCTCCTGTAACTTCTGTCCTTATTACTTTATACCTGTGTTAAGTACTCAGGAAATAGTTCAGGTGGAGGAGTCACAGCTAAGAATCACTTGCACTCTTGCAAAACTAGTTATTTCCAGCTTCTGAAAATGTTCCCTGGAACTATTCCAGTATTAAAATTTAAAGTAGGAATCTGTTTTCATTAAAAACCTCTGCAAAACATCCTGTATCAAAGGAAAGAGGGTAGGCTGTCCAGCTCACCTTCCCCAAGCTGCCTCAGCAGATATACACACCTATACACATTTATATCATCCCAGCTGTTTCACAGCCAGTACAAGATTCCCTAACACTACATTCTCTTACCCACACTGTTTTTAAGATCCATACATGAGACAGCACTTCACAATTCATAAAATTATTCCAGAGTCAGTGCATCTTACCAGCTGAATGGCCTCCTGATGTTCAGACTGTTTTCCTCATCTCAAAATAACGCCATCATTGCCCATCATACCCAAAGCATGTTCCTAAATAATTCTCCCTCTCCTGCTCATGGCTACCACCAAGATTTTAGCTGGCATTGTCTCTCTTGACCAGTACTTGTCCACATCACACAAGAAGGCTTTGGAATACACTATCTTTTAAAGACTTGGCATCTTTGTGGCAGCCAAGAATAACGACCTCAACAGTTTCTCATTCCCGCAGTGAATACATGATAGAAATAAGCACTGAATGCACACAGAACCTGTGACAGCAATTCCTTGTCAGCACTGAGAAAACTTGATGGCTTATTCACTGGTGTCTACTACGCCACCTGCTTAAAATACAAAATAATGAATTTGCAGTTTGTCCCACTCGATTTTTAGAAGTAGACATGTGTCCCATGGATTATAATTTCAAAAAGATTACAACTTCCAAGGTCATGTATCGTGTTGGGGTTATTTGCATTTTTCATTAGTTCTTCCACAATTCAAGGACAATTTCAAAGACAACCACAAAACATGCATTAAGCATTCTTGTCTGAAGTTACCCACATTCTAAAGAGCCATATATTGCCTCTTTTTAGCAAACACATTTCTACAGTAATAATTTTAAATTGCCAGAGATCATCATATACATACTACTTACACTCTTACTTGGATTTTGAAGATTAGGAGACTGTAATTGATGACAGAACACTCAACAGTCTCTTCAAAGCTCTGGGCAGGAACAAGGAGAGTAAAAAGGAAGATGCAATTTTCCTCTGTTTTTTATGCACTTTCAAGTGCACATTTACATGCACATGATTTTGCATCTATGTATTAATTAAAGCAAGGTGGAGAAAATATATCATTCTGATCTAAACTGGCCTGCTGCAAACACTGGCCTCCCCAACATGACAGTCAGATAATTCTATATCTAACTGCAAAAGGTTGCAGGGAGGCATAACAGCTGCTTTCAATATCTCACAAGTATCTTATGTACCACTCTGTCACCTTCTGATAATGTAGAAATGTATGAAAAATGGGGAACTTCATCTTATTGCAAGAGAAGAGCATCCTTGTATCATCCTTGGGATGAATATGGGAGGGGTCATCATTTACACACCCTGAACATAAGAAGAGGGGTAAGTATTCAAATCACATGCTAGAGGTGTTAAAAATGATAGGCAGATGTCACATTAAAAAATAATTACTCAGTATTAACAAATTAAGCAATTTAACAAACAGTGTCAGATCTGTAGCTGGGAGTTTTCCCTGGGTATTGCCTTTCACTTTGTTTTCCTTCCTTCTGTATAATGTTTCCACAAGCTATAAAATCTCCAAAGACCTCATCCTGCCAGTCAAACAAGAGGAAGCAGCTCAAGTAAAACTAGTTACACAGAGGATTTGAGCTCAGTAATGTCCCCAGACAACGTGTACCATTGTGTACACTTTCCTATCCCAGGGTGTCAGATTTCAGACTCTGAAAAATTTAACTTTGGCTTGCTAATTTTTGGCCTGACACTAAATTTAAGGAACTCTTTGGTATAAAAAAATAACAAACAAAAACACCCCACACCAAACAAAAGTACCCCCTATATATACATATATATATATAATTAATATATATTTTTTAATATATATATAATTATTAGTGTGTTGGCATTTAATTTTCACATTTCTATGTACCATGCCTTCAAAACACCTGTTCCTAAAACTCTACAAGACTCTTTCAGCCATTGAAGAGAGACATCACACTAGGTGGAGGGGTGGGGATTACATTTTTGCTTAAGACACTGTTCTGATTATGACATATATGAAGGAGGGCTTCTGCTTTCAAAAGGCTATTGAGAAACAGCATTAAAAAAACTCCACATGCCTTTGATATGTTTTATAGAGATAAAAATCTCTCTCCTCCTACTCACTCACATGAAGTAATTGGGCTGCTCTACCTTTCAAAAATCATCACTAAAGTGTTGGCCCATCTGTTAATATATGCAACCCTGCCTTCAGATTTGTTGCAACAGAATTTCAAATGCAATCCTCATCTCAAAAAGCAGTAGCTCAAAACCTTTATCTCTGCCCCTCCCTGTGCTCTGTAGATCTGAGCACCCAACAGCACCTCTCTACCTCTGCAGGAGCACTCAGAGGTTTCCTGACCTTTCCAGGTTCACTCAACACTTCAGGCACTCTTCAAGCAGCTGTTTCACTGCCCTAACCCAACAGACCACAGGTGTGAGGAATACCAGCACCAGCCTGTGTCAGCTAATTACCCAGTAATTAGGCAAGACACATAGCCCAGGACCTTTACAGGGAAATTTCAATCTGAACCAATTCTCAGAATATCAGGAAGTCCCCTCATATAACCAGCTAATTAAGGGGGTAGCTTCATCTGCAGTCAGCTTGAGAGATGTTTGAGCCCTAATAGAGACTGCAGAGATTCTCAGCTAATTGTTTGCATGATCATGACATTTCATTCAGCAGAGCTGGTGTGACAGGTTACAAACAGGTGTTTTAAAAAAAAACAAAAAAAATTTGCTGCTGACCTACATGGATCCTAAATATAACAATTGCATCAATGCTGAATCACCTGGAAAAATCCAGCTGATATGTCAGGCCTGAGCCTCAGGTCCATCCTTTAAAAATACCACCAGTAATAATGAGTGTGTCTCCTTCGTTATTTTTGATTAATAGCTGGCAAGCCACTCAAGCAAATACCTCTTCCCCTGTCCTTTTATGTTCCCTTTCACCATCACATCACAGGCAAAATTCTGAAATATTCTGCAGTATTCTGAAGTTATGTGAACATCATCAATGGTCTTTAATAGAAGAAGCCCTCCCTTCCCCAAACAAGAAACTAAATGAGTCCATTTTGGAGAAAACTCACAAGCCATCAAGGAAAGACCATTAAACTTAGCTCTCCCAGCTAAAACATTACTTTCATGCAGTGTTGGATGCTTGCAGCCAGATCCCAACACAAACACCAGCATCTATCTGATTTAAGCCAAAATACTGAGCTGCTAAGCTAGACCATTTAGGCAACTTAAGATTTTTCAGTGACTGGCTAAATATACCCAGATTTCTGAAAACAGGCTCCTTTTCCTCAGCTCATTCTAAGCTGTCCTAATTTTCCGATCAGCTGCCAAAAGCACACATCATCACCACACCTTGGGTGAGTAAAGCTGAAAGCCCAGTGCCAAGTGTTGCAACCACTGAAAGCCAGCGGGTGGAATACACCAGGCACACAGTGAACTGCTTATTTCATTCTCCCTGGAGCTCTAGTAATGAAACTGGAAAATCTTTTAAATACTTGAGATATTTTGCAAAAAAAAAAAAAATCACGTTTTTAACCCCCCACTTAATTATTGTTTAAAAATAAACTCATGAGCATAACTGAGCTGTCATTGTGACATCTTCCTTTTCTTCTTTACTCACAGAAAACTATTGCAGTTTTACTGGTGACACATAACATCAAACTATCCTAACCAAGGACAATGAAAGAAGGTGAAAACCTGGCTTTCTGCATGAGAGGGCTAGTGAAACAAAGATCTATCAGTAACTGAGGTAAAGGAAAATTGTTGGACTTGACCACTTGAGATCCATGAAAAGGAGATGTGAAGGTTACTGCTAAGAGATTTCTCTTATGAAGGGAGACTAACTGGTTTGATTCATATTGCAGCAAATCCTGAGAGACACTGCTGGTGTTATCTCCTGTTAAATGAACTGATGCACACAGTAGGACAGTCTTAGAGGTAACAACACATAATGTTATCTCCTGAGTTATCGTTCCAGTCATCTGCACTCTTGAAAGCAGAGTTTCCTTCCATTTTCCATCTTCCACAGTTGAAGTGACAGCTTTTCTTTCATCTTTCCTCAAAGGTTATTAACAAAGCTCATTGTTCACTCAATATTTGATTTCTCGGTATCAAAAGCAAGACCAACTTTTCCCCAGAAAAATTCACTGGCTGAGCTGAATCCATAGAATTTAATAAAACCCCCAAACTTCAATTACTTCTACTACAAAATTCTCATTTTTAATAAGATTATGCATGGCTACTTAGTATTTGAACACTAGCTATTACTCTGCATGTACATTTTTGTGTACAGCAATAAGAAAATAAGATCTAAGAAAGACCAGGTAAATATACTTTCTTAAGAAACCACTTTTCTAAGACAAATATGTGAATCTCATGAACACTACCCAGTCTGTTATTTGGATGGCAGTGGGAATAAAACTGTATTAGCAGCTACACACTGATCAGAAGTCACAGGAGGCATCACAAATCCTGCTGCCATCACAAACATCTGTGAGCCTGCAGCAGATAAATATTTATTAGTCCAGTACCAAAACAGTGGTGTATCTCCTCCTGATGAATATTTTCAAAATGCACTTTAAGGGCATTTACTTGAATTAGGTGATGAATAGTTTTTAAGTTGCTTCTTTCGCTCCACTGCAGTTCGCAAAGCCTGGAGAATTGAGTGTTTATTGTTCAGGATGTTGTAGCTGCACAGGTTAAGCAGTTTGTTGAAATTCTCTTCGGTGTACGTAAGCAGGCCAGTGCCATAGGGAGCAGCACAGTTGGACACGTCCACTCTTCCCTGCTCCATCTCCGCAGGACTGCGCTCCACATCTGAAACAAAGCAAAGGTTCTGAGGTGGGAAACTACCACCAGGCAATGCAAAATACAAACTAACAGACACAAGATGAATTATATTCTGAAAATGGTTCAAGATTTAATTGCTCTATGGTAACTCTGTCAGCTGCACTAATAAAATCCAATAGTTCGCTGCTTGGCTACAGTCCAGACATGACCAGCAGAAAAACTTTTCCATGCAAAATGCTTTCCTCTCTAAATCAAGGTTTTGTATCAGAATATTTAATTTTTTTTAAGATTTGGAATTTTGTATGTTTAGCTTTTCAGCTGACTTCTGAGGTGACAGCTCTTTGTCTACCAGCTGGTAGAAAATTACACCAGAGGGCTCCTGGATTGGGAATCCTCCCTCTCAGGTGGCTGAGGTTTTAAGCACACGCAGTAGAACAAATAAAATAATGAGCTGCATGAGGTCTTTTTCAATGAGCTGGTTCATGGATTTTTGTTCATTTTCTAAGGTAAGTTTCCTAGATCATAGAAAATTAGCAATAAAAAAAATTGGAGTTGATGCAAATAAAAGTATTTGTAAACTGAAACTGAAATTGCCAAGTGGGTTTTCTTTTCTAGTGAAAACATTTCTTCTATTGCTGAACTAAAGGAAATAACCTGTCAACTTTCAAAAATCATAGGTATCAAAGCCTTTGCTTCATTACATATTTTCAGTTCTTTCTATTCTCAATTTTTTTAATGTAAAAAAGTAATAGAATTCTATCTCAGAATTCTATTCTAATTTCTAGAGAATTCTAGCTTTGTTAACCAAGTAAACATTTTATCTCTTCACAAGACTGTTAGGTGACAGTGTAAGCTACCAGAGGATAAAACTTAGTAGCTGTGTCCTCTTCTTCATCATCAAAGTTACAGGACCTGTTTCAAGTGCCAGAGGGGATTTCCCTCAAGGTACAGCTACTCATGGTTTTATTTTTAAACCTCTTCATTCCAATCCCTGATTAGTTGGCAATACTATATGCATCACACCTGGACTGAGAACACATTAACTTAGCCAACTCAGAAGCTTGCCAGTGCCTTGTTTTGGAAGAGAAACAAATTCAATGGATCATCTGCATGAGAAAATTTAAAAAAATTATTACTGCTGTCAACTTACTTGGTGCCTTGTATTTTTTGAAGGTATCACACACCAGTGGAAAATAGGCCAAGATTGGTGCCTCTAAGCTGTCCTCAAACACATAGCACTCCTTCAGATGCTCCCGCTCTTCCTGGCTCAGCTCTGTGCTGGGGAATGGGATCCCATGCTCCAAACAATACTCCGAGAATAGGTCCAGTGGCTGGCTCAACAGAGAGGAGAGATGCAACACAGAGAGCTCGAAGTAAGACCACCAAACCCCATAATATTTTGCTGCAGTAGACAATCTGAGATTGATTCTTATGCTTATAAATAGTGCTAACTGTGCAGTGGAACAAACATATCATCTTAATTTTAATCTATCCTAGTTAACAAATTTGGTTAATTTGCTAATACTATATTTTTAAAGCAGGGTTACTATCTACTGAAATTGATATCACATTCAGGTCATTTTTGTGATTTAATGAGCACAGTAGAGGATTTCGATAAGGAAACTTTGATTACAGTGATTTCACGAATATAAGCCACACCTTTTTCATTGAAGACTCCAGCCTACCCCAGT
>VRYO01001269.1:21752538-21763080 GCA_009812075.1 Sialia sialis | reverse complement strand
GCTTATATTCAGGTGCGGCTTATAATCGTGAAATTACTGTACATGTGGCTTCTCACATCATAGGTTCTTAAATACTTGCATTCAGTGCAGCTGTCTTTCTTCACATCCTCTTACAAATAAACTAAATTCAATCATATAAGCTATTGAGGTACTTGTTACCAGGGTGACAGATGCATAAAATAGGACAGTATGTCTGTGTTCATATGCGTGTCTCAGAAAGACACTGAAAACAGCCCTGAAAAAGGCAGTGACATTATGGTCACAGCTGTGAATAGTACCATTGATATGATAATTTAATTCAATAAAACTAGACCATTTTCTGGAGGTAAAAAAAAAAGAGAGAGAGAAAGCTGTGAGGGTAATTCAGCTGCTGGAGTCATACAGATAAAGAATCACTGCTTCAAAACATCACCAAAGTCTGTGATCCTCCACTGTAATTTAAATGGAGAATGACATCCACTTTTCTCTCTGGCCTCAGAATGGGTGGGCAGCTGGTGTTGATGAAGAAAGCTGTATCTATCAGCTTGAGGTAGTCACTCATTTCATTCAGCTGGTTGGGAGAAGAATCCAGCACTGTGTCTGAAGGCAAAAATTTGTATTATTAATTACTGCAGAGTCAAGTCCCCTCTTTTCCAAATTAGTATAAAAGAAGAGAAAGAAAAGACAGTTGATGCATATTAATCTTTGACACACAGCCCACTGTTAAGTATTTGTCTTTGGCACAATTTTAGTGTCTAGAGCTCAACTCTGAGATCATTAAGGGGGAGCAGTTCTGAGACTCAACTTCATCCAAAGTCATAGATTATTCTTCTCTTTCAACCGGTGTAAATTTGTGGCCATTTAACTTCCATGAAAGTTTCAAATCACTCTTTGATGGCTTTTGAGAATAAAAGCAAACCTGCTGTGCTTTCTCCAAGACAAAAATGAGACTAGGAGTAAATAATTTAGGGCTTGTCAAAACCCATTCCACAAACATGTTAATCACATAATATTAATCAAAATTTGCCTTTATGATAAAACTCATCTAATATTTCCTCAGCAAGTATCAGCACTCAAATCTCCTTCAAAGATATAAGTAAAACTATTTCCAATTACCTTTCCACATGCAAAAGCTCTCATTCTCCAAATATTTGTCATGTAGCTGCAAGCCCTTGAGGAAATTATGGTAAGTTGAAACCACTGGCCGCCCAGTCATCATTTCTCTCAGAGTTTTGGAAAGGTAACCCTTGGGAATGGATAAGCAGGTTGTCTGCTCATGAGGCTTCTGGGGCAGAGCAGGATGGTTCCCTGTAGGAAGAACAAGAAGAGGGAATGTGTCTGCATTTGGTCAGGGTCTTTCTCTTCTAATAATAATAACAACCAAACCACGATGACTCCCAGCCCCATCTGTGACTGAGTGGACACAGAGTGCTCTGGGCAGTGTGTTTCAGTGTCACACCATCACCTTGCTCTTCCCTGTCCGGCCTCTCCCTCCCCAAAGGGCTCTGGTAACCCTCTTGTGACTAACAAAACTCCCCAGGGATGTTGCACAGTGAGCAGCACAATGAGCAGCATGGTGTTTTTTCCTGTTTTACAGCACAACTGTTGGTCTCCTGCTTTTCCTTCATTCTCAAGGGCTTGGTGCTCCCTAAGCCAGAAATAGGACACAAAAACAAACCCTTTACCAAATGTCAGGTTTCACATTTCAGAGAGGTGTGAAGAAAATGCAGATACAAGAGAAAAATAATCTAAAGGACTAACCAATGTCATGCTCAGTGTCTCGAGTCCATCTGTGCCAAAAGTGTTCTGAATGACCCGAGAGGTAGACAGCATCCATAAAACTCTGGGAAAATATATTGCTCCATGTGCCTTGAAAGTTAAAAAAAAAAAAAAAGGTGCCATATTTAAATATTAGAGCACAACTATGGCAACATACTTGGATCCTGTTTCTGTTTCGGTTATGAAATATTATGAATTTCCCTATAAACATCAAATGCCACACCATTCCACACAATGCCTGGCTTATGACCAGGCCATTTTCGAAATTTGGCTGTCTATAAAAGTCAGGCTGTGCATTTAAATACTTCAGATGATTTGTGTGCATGCATGTGTTCTGTTTAGGTTGTTCAGCAAGACATTCAACAAATTAGTCACATTTGTCTCAAAAATTAGTTTCCTCTTTTGTCACATTTGGCTGGTTCATTTGAGACTGAAATTGCATCAGATACATTCTCTGGTGTATTAATATTGCAACTTGCAGACCACCTCTGTGTAGCTAGCTCTTAAGGTGATGTTTTCTTGAGATAGTAAATTACCTTCCAAGAAGCAGATATGGGATTCTGGGATCTTCTTCATCCGGCGACCCATGAAGAACTCGCTGCCAAAATCCTCTGAACGAACAAAGGCCCCATATTTCAGGAGACCCACCTCATAAGGCGTGAACTCCACCCACTCTGCAAATGAGGCATCAAACTGGGTTTACTGCAGCCACATGAACACATGTAAAAATCAGCTTAGAGAATCAGAAGCTGGAAGAATAAGGCCTATAGCTTCACCATGGTGGTGAAACCACCATGTTTTGGAAGAAATAGGTGCCTTTCAGCATACATGAATGCAAAAAACTAAATTCATCTCCTAGCCAAAATCCATTCAGCTTGGGATTCAGGTCCATTTCTGCACTAAGAAGCAAGAACTGGGGCTGAAAGTCCACTAATTGCTAAGACCCTGCACACAATGTGGCATTTTGAGTTCCTATGAGTCAGCAATGACTCCAGCTACCATTCATTCTTCAGACTCTTATAATCACTGCCTTGATGGCAAAAAGTTCTGACTAAACCCCTTCCCTACACAGAAACCCTGGCTGGGTTCTCTGGGACTGAAACTGTGCCTAGGAGCAGATGACCAGGTTCAGTTGCAGGACCTTCTGCTTTGTTTGTGCTGGAAATGCTATGGGAATAGGCATCAGGATCACTGATCAGAGCACAGAGTACTGCTCCTCAGATCCTTCTCTGACTGCTGGGAGGCAACTCCTGCTCTCAGCCCTCTCCACCTTCTCTTTTCTCCTCCCTTTCTTGCCCTCCTCCCCACTCTTCACAGCTCGCTTGGACTGGTGCTGCCTCAGCAGAAGATCCAGGAGCTGAAAGGGGCTGTGGGGGCAGGTGGGGATGAGAGAGAAAAGAGCAGCAGTGATTCTCAAGGCTGCCAACAAAAAGCATCTCCATTCCCCCACCAAGTAGTGACTACAGCACAAATATCTCCCTTCCACAGCATTAGGATGCATGTTTTTCATCCAAGACAGAAACCAGATAAGAAGACAGGGGAAAAAATATTTTAAAGATTTATTAGCTTGGACTTAGAGTAAAAAGTTTTGGCATTCAATCAAACTTAAAAGGAATCTCTTCAGAGTTATACAAAGGTGAATGATAATCTATACCTTTAAAATCCAAAGTGCTGAAGTCATCCTTGACATTGAGGGACAGGTATATGGGTAGTGGATTCTGCCCCTGATTTACTGCTAGTTGCTGATCCGAGAGTTTGTGAGTACTTTCCTGTTTACAAAGAGCAAAATTACTGTAAAAGGATGACCATGATGCATGAACTTATTGCAATATCTAAGGCTGAACTATCAATGAAGTATCTGCTAAACCTCAGCAGGTTTGTTCTGTGCACTTCAGCTGTTTGTCCATACAAGTGTGTTCATGTGTTATCTGCCATGAGCTTTCACCAAGCCATTGTGCTCATGGGGTTTTGGTAAGGGGGACAGGACCAAAATGCAAGAAACGCATCTGTACAATCACTGGGATATTATTTGCTCTAAGAAAGCAAAGATATTTAGTCAGCCTGGACCCATGTCCTTCAATACAGCTTATGGGTATACATTGCTATGCCTGAACTCAGCTGTCAGAGCCTTCTCTCCTCTGTGTGTTACTAGAATGATCACCTGACCCAAAATTAAAGATGGAAAATCAATTCCTTAACATCTTGAATTTTTACATGCTCAGACATTCTAGATGCTCACACTTTAGGGTTACTTTGTTATTTTTATTCTAAAACGCCAAAGAATAAGTCCTTCAGGTGTTTTGAGAGTTTTTTTCTCTAACTGAATTCACAACCTTAGACATGTTAAGTTAGAAATCCTCTGAAAGAGGAGAGAGAGAGAAAGAATATAAAATACCTGATCATGGAGCATACAATCAATGAAAAGTCCCCATAAATCTGTAAAGGACACCTTGTGCCCCTCTTGCTTTCTCTCACAAAGCTTGTTTTCATAGTATTTCATATGATCCAAAGAGAAACAGTGCAGCTTGCTCTTGATCACTTGTTTCCTGATACTATCAATTGGCCCACTGAGATCCTTTTGTGACCAATTTGCATCTTCATATAATTTTGACATGGTCCTGGAAAAAAGAAAGGTACTGTGGTTCATCACAGGGCACAGGACAATTCATTTGGCTTATAACGGACATAAGTGTTTTGTTTCAGGCTACATGGGGTTTTTGCCCTCCAACTTTTACTTCGGAGAGCATTTCAAAGCTGAAGTAGAAATTACACTGTATAATGATTCTTTTTTTTTTTTTTTTTTTTTTTTTCTGGACAAATGAATTAAAAATCATCCTAGCCTGTTTGTTTTTCAGAATCAAAAGAGTAATAACACAACAGTGATAACTTAAATCAAGCTTTTACTAGAATTACCCTCTCATGGTCCAAGCCACAGCTTCTGAGGCCAGTTCCCTATGTGGGTCAGAGCCTGTGTGAAATGTTAAGGTGGAGTTTAGCTGTGACTGTGACCCTGGCAAGTGTGAGAGCCCCTCCTTGGCTGTGCAACAGGGGGGTCACCTCACACTCCTGGCGCACATAAGGACAGGCTTGAGCTGCCAGTCTCCAGAGCTCAAGCAGATTCCAGACAACCCCTCTCATCCCCACCCCACTTGTTCTGTCTGATATGCCATATTTTCATGCCCATAAGGCACACCAGATTATAAGGCGCACTTCCGGTTTTTGATAAAATTTTAGGATTTTTCGGTGCGCCTTATAGTCGTAAAAATACGGTACTTTTAGAGCAGAAGCAAAATGTTTTAAATCCCTCAACCTCTCCTAGTTTGTGCAAGACAGTCACTACTGAGTGCACGAATGACACTCTCTGTGTTTCTCAGGGCTGATGTTTTAAAGTTTTCTCTTTGGAGATGTGTGGGAGTTGAGCCAGACAAATATTACAACAGGCTTTTGAAGTACTGCGTATAAAAAGATAAGTTAAAGGCAAGCCCTTCCAGCTTGTGCTCTTTATGTTTCTGTAGACTCTTCAGTGCAGTTACAGAAATACTGTAATTCTCGCTAGGTTTGTTTCTTTTGGGAGGACAGCACTGAGGTGTCCCATGAAACAAGTGCCAAAAGGAAACCAAGTGCCAGCATCAAGCTGAGTAAATTGATCAGTAAGACAAAATTGTTTACCAGGTTATCACTTTGTTAACACAAAGGGCAAGTATGAGCCCAGCTCTCCTTACCATGTTGTGGCAGATAAACCACTGATGTATGAGACACAGTCCAAAACCCCCAGCTCCTGGAGAGCCAGAAGACTGCCAAACAATGCTGTCATGGACCGCACTCCCCCTGCTGCAGTCACCACTGCCACCACTGGCACCTGCCCAGCACACAAAGAAACACAGAGTCACTTAAAACCAGAGGAGATACAGGAATGATGGCCATGCGGAAAAAGTAACAGCAACACCTGCTTCAGGTAGGTTTTGATTAATTCACCCTCTTCAGGGCAGTGCCTAGATGTGTGAGTTGTGTAAACTTTGGTGTAGTTTAGTGCATGCTGAAAACATTTTTCTGATCAGTGATACTTTTGAAAGTCGGGAACTCTAAGTACAGTTCTTTATGAAAAAGATATTTTCAGATTTTCTCAATGTATTCAATTTTTCCTCAACTCTTCTCCTCAAAATATATTTTAAAGGTCTGAGTACAACAAAGGTCAGAAGAACAGCACAAAATCTTCCTGTATAATTTTTTTCTTCCTCTACTTGTGTATACAACATTTGCTATTCTCCAGGCAGATAGTGCTCAGCTTTATAGATTTATTTTATCGCCTTCCTTCCAACCCAGATTACCTCTACCTTCCCTGATATCATTGCTATATGTACAGTAATTTCAATACTATAAGGCCCACTTCCAGGTTGTCGGCAAATCTCCAAACTTTGTCCATATATAAGGACACCGAATTATAAGGTGCATTTGCAGGTTTTGATCAAAATTTTAGTCAAAAGGGTGCACCTTATAGGCATGAAATTACTGTGATTTGGTTTTACTTTCTTCAGAGATGCATCAATCCTGTTATCCATCCTCCCTCTTCTGTATAGTAAAAACTGATAAAACATATATTCAATTTTAGGAACATATGATGCCATTACCTTTATTTTTGTCTTCAGTGTATTTTACCATCTTCTTGTGGCTTTGGGGCTCAAAACCCCCTTTATTCTCATTTAATAATAACAAATCCTATTCTACCTGTTACTTAGGGTCATGAGCACTTTAACTTGGTTGAAAAATGTTGTCCTGCACACATCATAAAGGGCTGGGTGTGCTGGGAGCTGAACAGAGCAGTGGAGGAAATATTCACAGGTACATTGCCCCAGATTCTTGCTCCAAGCACCACAGCCTCATAGCAGATTATTGTTCTCCAGTAACAGAGCAGCTACCTCTGAGTTCAGGGATCCCCAGAGAGGAGCAAGCAAGAGGTAACACCAAAAAACCACACAACACAGGTGTGACTGTACCGGTGTGCTATGGGAGAGTTGCAGCCTTCCCTGTGAACCTTGTGGCAGCAGAGAAGAATGCCAAAGAGCATTCTAAGCAATCAAATTTCACCAGGCTGGGTCATACACGCCAGCAAATACAGCCTTTGGGTGCCCCTGAGTGAGGACAGAGGTTGGCAGACATAAAGGAGCTACAACTGGCCTCCTGACAGGTCCTTTTTCATCCTCTGTGCCAAAAACTTGGATGTGATCTCAGGTGCAAGTGACAATTTGGCCTATACTATTTAGTGTAGAATGTGTGGAAGAGCTATATGGGTATCATGCAAGCACATCACTCCCACTTCTCTCAAAGTGGGTCATATTACTTCAAGCTCCCAAGATGCTGTCCCACATACCTCATCCTCCTGCAAGTCTTCATCTAGATGAAGAACATTTTTCAGAGCAGCAGCAACCACCTTCTTCCTTTTAGAGATGAAATCCTGCTCCTCCGCGCACAGATCAAACCCCAATCGCAAATCTAAATTCTTGCAACTACAACATAAGAACAGTACAAGGTATTACCTGTAGCCTCAGTTGGAGACATTCAGCAAAACTAATAATAAACCAGCTTAAACAAAGTGTACTTCCTTGTTTATGAAAGGTCCCCCATACAAATGAAAGCAGGTGTATGGATATCCTATATCTTATATTTGTGCCTGCCTGTGGAGACTTTAGATCAGAATTGTGTTCTGAACAATTTCACACGATCATAAGGAAGTTAAATAAATAAAATCAAGCTGTTTCACATTGAACTCTGGTATTTGGACACCTCTTCACATTCTCTTGCGATACACTTGTTTCCTGAAGCACAGAGGGGGCCTAAGCAGTTATTTAAACTTAACACACTTCAGTTAAAAGAACTCTAATGCTGAGTTAGGCTTATCTCTACAAAGAATTTGTGCTCTAACTACTTGAGTCACAAGACGTCTCTTAAATTTATCCCTTCTGTACATTATGATAAGTATCATGTACATTATTTATTCTATAACCTATATTTTCACAGGAGTTTGAGAGTTTTTTCAGGAGAAAAAAAAAAAAACACAAAACTTCTCAGTCTCTTCTCTGAATATTATTCAATAAAACCTGCTGATTTATCATTCACCTGCAACTAAGGCTTGCAATGGAACTAACTCAGCAACAGGGGGTAATGTTGCCCTTCAGAAAATCTCAACAAGGCAGTCAATAAATTACTGTCCGTGTGTTTCATTGACAAATGACCTGTAGAGGTCCTGTAAACACATGAAGGTGTTAGACACATTAGAAATCTGGTACACATAAATATGCACACATTACAGATAAAGGTTACAAGACAGAGGGATGCTTAGGTATCACAATTAAAAAGCATCAACATTAGGAAAAACATTGTGATGGTTTATACCCCATAACTAGCTACCATCTATCCTATTCTAAACTCTTAAAAACCAATTTAAAAGCTTTAAATAATTGTATTAACCATTCCGCATATTTTAGTCATCTTTATTCCCTGTTTTGAATTAGCTACTTTAAGATGTAGCTTCCTTTCATCTAACAATGATACTATGAAAGGAGATAGCCTAAGTAATCATTCAAAAAGCAATAAAAGATTTACCTATTTGCCTCATTCAAAGACACCTCATAAGATTCCCCCTGAAAATCAAGAATGAAAGCACCATAAATTTTAAATGGAATTGAAATTTTGTAAAAGCATGTTTTACAGTATTAGCAATTAGTCACATATGTAGTCTAATGATAAATTTTTGATCTCTTCTCAGGCCTTCAGTGCACAATCCTCATCCTGCTTTTAAACTACTTTTAAAGCAAATTCTGATTATCCTATTTTCCCCCCAAAACATGGTTATATTTCTACGTGCATGCAGAGCTAAGCAAACAAATACCTCACTAATGCATTTTTAGTAACAAAATTATTACGTAATCAGATACCACGTATACACAGTTTACTTTGTTGAAAGAATTCCAAATACAGTCAAAGGATACTCACTCTCATCACTGTCACTTTCTTTCCCAAGTCCAGAGAATGGAGAGGCACAGCCAGGGGACTACTTACATCCATTTTCCTCCTGCCTGAGCCAGGCTGATTTAAAGATGGGGAAAAATGTTATGAGAATATTATTTATATACCCTAGACACAGAAATAGCAGATAAGGGTTAACTCATGATTCTTCTCCCAAAATTTAGGTTAGGTATTATTACATACACAACAGAAAAAGCACTCCTTTGGCAAAGTCATGAGCAGTCTAGGTTGACTGTGCTTGATGTAGTGGAACCTGGTGGTTTCACTGCTTCCTGGTCTGGAGTGAGGACCTATGGAAATATCCTGGGTTTCTTCATAGGATCCTTTCATTGTGAATGCGAAATCTCTCCCTAAGAAAAGAAGCAAACCGCAGGGAGATGTTAACTGTGCCTAGTCCTGAAACTGGCAAATAAAAGTGTCTCAAGGGACATTTCAGCCTTCATGCTGCAGGCTCAATTAAGGTTCATTTGGACCACAGTGTTTTCCTTCCCCTGTGACCAGCGTGCAGCACCTGGCCCTTTGGGTTCTCCTGGACTGCAGGATCTCAGAACTGACCAGCTCAGAAGTTTGCGAAACTCAGAGAGCTGATCCCAGAAGCTGATGGCAGACTTGGGGCTGAACCCCCCAACTCCTCAGGGCCAACCCTTCATCCACTGAGAAGTGCAAAGGCATCTGTTGTGAGAATTTCACCAGCCCCGAGGAGAATTTTTAGCAGGCAGCTTTTTGTACCAAATTGTTTGTGGTAAAGCAATGTGTGAATTGATTTGAATACCCCAGAGTAGGTATAATAGGAATGTTACCATCCTACATCCATAATTAAGTTGCTTATCGTTCTGCTGATTGTAAATCCCATTGAATTCTCTGTAAATGCTAAATTATAGAGTGATTAAGTGTTGCTGAATCCTTTAGACAAATGATCAAGTCTGAGGCTAAGTTTGGCAAGAGGGCCTACTCTGAAACTCACAACTCAGTGTGAGGATCTTCACTCCTGGCACCCTTTCCTTTTCCCTCTTTATCCTTTTGCATCCCCGGTCTCCATATAAATAATTCTAGATTGATTCTAATCTGATTTTTCTTTGCATGTTTCATGCATGTGGTAATAGATCTAACTTTGTCACGCTTCTACAAATTTATATTAAACCTAAATTTGCTGATGCTTTTCCAGTGATTCTTTAAGTCACCTAAACTATTTGTGACACCCTGCCAAGTGACATGGAGTGTGTGCTGCACTTGTGGATACCTCCAGCAGCATTCACATGCCCTGAGCTTTCACTGAAGTATTTCTCCTCCTGAGAGCTGTCTCCCTCCTTTTTACTTTCTGTTTTCACCAGAAAACAGAGGTAAAGGTATTTCAGTTCCATCACACCGCAGTGATGTTTCCAAGTCTCCCAATCACCTCCACTTCCCCTTAAGCTACACAGCCATGCCTTCTTCTGAGGATTCTTACTATTAACAAGTAGGTAATTCAGGAAACAGTTCAATCCCCAAGAAGGCCTGATGCAAACAGACACTAAAACAAATCAAATATTTTTCTAGATTCAGCTGTGTTCCCCATAGAATAAAAAGCAGTGATAAACAATTTAAATCAGCAACCTCACTTTTGTAAGAGCTCTTCATTTTTGTTTCATTCACATGTACTTCCAAACAGGAAACTTCACGAGACTGGAAGAGAGAATCAATAAAACCACTGGTCACAGAAACAATTCAGTATTCTCACTGAGGTTCTAGGGGTCCTGTAGAAACACAATGCTTGGCCACGAT